>PVIA01000203.1:0-469647 GCA_004024845.1 Tonatia bakeri
ATTCGAGCTTGCTCGTGATCTTTATTCAAGACTGTTTCCCCTTTAACTGTTGGATCCATCCCTCTGCACCTTAGTGTTCTAATCCTGTCGGAACACAGAATATTTATAATGCTGGATGCCTTTCCTAATTTCTTGTGTTTTTTTTAACTTTTAAATTATATTCACTCTTCAATGACTTCTCAGAAATTACTACTTAATGTCAGGCCTTCCATAACACCCCCAGAATCAACGTCCCCTTCCATTTCACCTGCACTGCACATTGGTTGAACTTTCATATACCGCCTGTTCTTAAATCTTTCTTGTTCAACATTTACAGGTTTGCTTCCACTGGGGAGTGAGGGCTCCTGGAGCAAAGTCACCTTCCAGTCACTTTTGGATCTTTCCCAAGCTCCAGCTCAGTGTACAGATTGCACTCACTGAGTAAAAACATATTATGTGACACAGGAGCCTAAAATGTTAATAATACAAATAAGAGCACACTTCTTAAAATCTACAGGTCTGGAGGGATTATTTCACCCCTACATTTCTGGTGGTTAGGTACAACTGTTCAGCCCTTCTGAAAGATAGTTTGGCAGGTTCATGTAAACCAAAACATGCAACTATGTTATGATCCAGCAATTGCAGCCCTGGGCATGGAACCCAGAAAAATGAAAAGTTTCATTCACACAAAACTTTATATTAACCATGCTTTCTGGTATCTGTGTCTGATGTTTTGAATCCTGGGGCCTTGCTGACTAGGGATGGAATGCCCCTCCCACAGTTGGTTAATGGTTTGTAGATTGCTGGAGAGAGCAAAGCACCCTCCCAGGAGCCTGCCTTTCATATGCCAATGAATCAATCTAAAACCCAAATCCCCCTCCTGCAGCCCTGCTTTAAGGCTGCTATTACACTTCTGAGGCACTATTATCTGCCCTAATTACCCCAAGGCCAGGTATCAGGTGGCCTCTGCACCCTGGAGTCCACTGAAGTTTTTCAAAGGAGTCAGTCCTAACCTGGTTTGCCTGCTTCAACTATGTTGCCCATCCCTTCCCTTGAAAACGAGGACAAAGGCCTTCCTGCAGTTTCCCTGCTCTCACGATGCACCTGCAGCTGATTTTAGTGTTCTCTGGGGCGACCCTGCGTGGCCTTCCTGGTGTGTTCTCCTCCTCCCAGGAGCTGTAAGTGATAAACTCTCTTTTCAATGGCACTGTCTCCTGACCTGCTAGCCTCTTCATATCTGAATTAAACAAAATCTTGGGCACATGTTAAAGCAAATTCGTACATGAATGTTCATAGCAGCTTTATTCATAATAGCCCCAAATGGCAAATGACCCAGATAGCTTTCAACAAAAGACTGGTTAATCAATACCCTGGAATGCATACCCTGGATGCATACCCTGGAATATTAGTCATACCCTGGAATATTAGTCATTGATAAAAAGGAACAAACCATTGAAATATGCGACAATTTGGATAAATTTCCAGATAATTCTGCTTAGTGAAAAAGCCAATCCCAAGGTTAAGAACTTTATGTTTTTACTTATATAACATTCTTGAAATAACAAAATTATAAAAAGACCAGATTATAGTTCCCAGGCATCAGGCCCTAGAAGGGAGTCAGGAAGGAGGTAAATATGGACATAAAAGGCAACATGAGGGACCTCGTGGTAAGGAGACCAGCCTGATACAGTATCTAAACTGTATCAGTATCAAGACCCTAGTCATGATTTTTTAATAGTGTGATATTGAGAAATGTTATCATTGAGGGAAAATGGCCAAAGGATACACAATTATATGTGAATTTATAATTATCTCAAAATTAAAATTTTAATATAAAACTATAATATAAAACTTGTATTTAATATAAAACCATACTATTGTGTTTAGGAGCTAAGAAAAGAGATATGCTCAACAGTGTCAAGAAATAGCCCATAAATGTGACCTGTTACTATCATGATCATCTACCCACAGTCACCTACCTAACAGGTAAATTTTGCTCCTCACTAAAACACATATTTCTAGACCAAATGATACATATGCAATTAAAACATACAGACGCACACACACACCCACACACCCACAAATACTGCTTATCATCAATCATCATAAGGCAGGAGCAGGAGATTGAAAATATCCACAAATTATGCCATAACATCTGATGTTGAGGAAAACATAAGAACAATAACATAAAAGTGACTAAAAGTATCAAAGGGATTATATATTATATATTTACCTTAGGAAAAGCATTGATAGTGAGATAAATATATCCAACCAAAGATTTTCATTGCAAAGGGATATAATCACCATAACTGTATGGTGAATCAAGAGAACAAGTAAAATGATGCAAAGGCAGTTACAAATGAAGATCCTGGGCAAAACTACAGACAAGGAGACTGTGCTTCCACCTCCAATACACCATCACAGTCATGCTCATGGCAAATTGTGTGCTTGTAGGCATCAAACAAAATGAATCCAAATAAACATCAACAGATTAAAAATATGGAAGAATGAAAGAGATTGTTGCAGGACATAGAGACAAGGCCACCAAACAATTCTGCAAAACAGGAACCTGAAGTGTATGGAGGGCAACAAGGACGGGATTCTGACAAGGTCTTGGCTTCTGAAATAGAAAGGATGAGGGCCTTGTGAGCCAGTTAATGAGGTGTAGAGAAAGTCCATGGAGATCAGTAGAAAACATTGAATAAAATGTATGGTCAAGTGGGCAATAAATGGTCTTCCTTTTTACTGCCTCTTAGTGAGACATAAATGGGGAAGTGGGTAGAGTGAGAATACCAGAAAGTAAGTTCATAGCAGCTGTTCCAGTTGTTGCTATCCCCCTCTGGGAGGGGCATTTCTCTATTAATCAAGTACTCAGCCTCTGATGCATACCACTGTAAGAAGTTTCCACCCCCTTCCTGGTAATACCTACAGAGAAATATGCCTGCACTGAACATGAGAAAAAGGAAATCTGTGACCATCGGGGGCAGAAAACAGATGCCTTGTTAGAAGTTCAGCTGCTTCACTTGGTTGATGAGACTGCGGAGGTGTGTAATGCTAAGGAAGCCCTCCTACATTCTATTGAGCCAATCTTAGATTCATTCAAAGATAAGAGCAAAAGGTCTCAAGAGTTATTTTGCAGTGGGTCTTGGTTACTATAAGGGAGATTTTACCCACTTGGGGAGATTTTCTGAAGAAACTTAAATTCCCATGGCATATTAGCTTATGGAGAGTTGTTATCACAAAGTACTGCAAGCTGGGTGTCTGAAACAACAGAAACATATTGTCTCGTCGTGTGGAAGCTGAAAGTCCAAAATGAAGGTATTGGGGGTGAGCACTTTAGTATATGAATTTGGGGGGCAGATCACATAGGAAACCACAAACAAAGCATTGACAATTATTTAGGCACTTTTTGTCCTAGATTGGGTTTACAATGTTGATGGAGATGATCTATTAGAAAATGATAAATGATCCGAATAGCTGCTCAAACTATTTTAACTCTGTTGGAGACAGGCAGCCAAATTACTGTCCTACGAGATCCCTGGAAGTCAAAGCCATCCAGATTCAGCTAATGGGGTTTGGGCAGCATTCACAGCAGGGAAAAGCTAAAGTACCTTTGTAAGTGGGGCCTTTTAAACATTTTAATTCACTGCTATTTTTCTGCTTGTACTTCTGAATGTAGAGGAATTAATGTTATGTTTTATTATCCTATGAGTGTCAGAAGGGATCTCCCACTTCAGAAGAGTGACATGTGGAGAAGTATTAGCTTGACAGGCATTGCTTTCTAACCCACCATTCATGGCAAGGCACTCCTCCAGTGGTACCTAAATTCTCCTGCCTTTTGCCACCAGTGTGTGACCCAGCATTTAGCACAAGTGACCTACACAAATCTTTCATTCAGAGAATGCCCATTAGTTAGAGAATCAAAGTCTCAGTCGCAAAAGCCCTGATCCCACCAACAGGTGAAGAGACAGGGGCAAAGAAGGGGAGAAGGGCTAATAGTAACAAAACAATATTTGGGTATGTGCTCAACTTCCCTGGGAATCAAGGAAAAAGTGTTCTTTCTTTATGCCTTCATCATCCAAAAAAGTCTAGCCCCTATTGCACTCATTGGCTATTCAAGATAGTGCATGCCGCATTTGGGCATTCTCTTTGGTCTTTCATGTCAGCTAACGTGCAAGCCATTATTTTCTAAAGAAAGGCTCAATGTAAGAAACTGTATGGGAAGCTGCCCAGTGAGCTGTAGTACACTTTTCACTTTTGGGGCCCCACAGCCCTGCAGCCCCTTGAGCAAAATGTCTCTGTGACTGATGATTTTTCCAGTTGAACAGCAGCTCATACCTGGAGGTTTCTCCCTGACGTGGCCACCACAGACTTCTTTTGTAAAGCAGCTATTGGCCTGCTTGTGGGTTTTTCTGGCCAGCTGGCATCTGAACATCCAACCCATGGAGGCTGTATGACTCCAGCCCAATAGACCCATTTTGTGTGATGGTGGGGGGTGGTGAACTCAGACTCAATAACAAACAATGTGGGAAGGACCCAACTAACTTCCTGGCCAAATGGAAATGGTACCACTGATATTGTGAAATTTACATGAAAAAGTGGCAGCTATCTCTTTGGGAGGAGAATTTTTTCTAAAATCTTCAGCCTATTCACTGATGGTTCAGCTAAGCTACAAGTTGATGGCACCCACTGGCCTATTCTGACTCTTCAGCCTCAGTACTAGCTATGAAGAGCTAAAAACAGAAGTGAGCAGAAGGGATTGTGGGAAGAACCCACGGCCATTCTCAGAATTCTAGACAATTATCCCATTGAAGAACATGGTTATATTTTTACTGACTCTTGTTTTGTTGCCAGTAACCTAGCTATTTCATTTGCTGCTTGGAAAACTAAGACTGGTGGGTTAAGTATACCACTTTGGGGGTGCTGAGAACTGTGCAAATGAATCACAGCTACTGATCAAGTATGTGGGTCACTCAAGTAGGTGCCCAGAGTAAACATCTGCTCTCTATTGAGACTGACTGAAATCAAGTTGCTGGTCCAGCCTGTAGCTCTCCAACTGCTACAACCTGACCATCATCAGACTGGGCGTGGAAAGACAGCCCTCACCACAGAGTGTGCCCACATGGAAGGACTCTGAATTTCTGATGCAGAGGCTGCCACTGCCTGCCTGATTGGGACTCCTTCCAAAATTCACCCATTTGCCTGGGGGTGAGGGAATCCACATTTCATGAATATTGTCTTTGCCTGCTCCTGGTAGGTCGACCATCTAAGACATTTGACTATGTGTCCAGGCTATCAGTGGTGCTGTACTATTGTTGACACTTTGGTTCAATCTGTAGCTTGCTTTTCACACTCATAATAACACTTTTTGAATAGCAGAAGTATTTACATTGATGAAGTCCAATTTATTAATATTTCATGATTAGAACTTTTTCATATATTGTTTCTTAAACAGTTTTTTGACCACAAAATATCAATTTTGTTCTCAACCTTATTAATGTGGTTCAACCATATTAATATACATGTCCCATATATTAATTTATTTAATTTTCACAATAAACAGCTAGAATAATCACCTGCATTTTATAGATGATGAAAATAAGGAAAAAGAGACTAAGAAACTTCCTTATAAGGTCACACAATTAATTAGTGACAGAGTGGGATTCAAACACAGGCAGTCTGGCTCTGAAGTCTATGCTTGATCACCATGCTTATTGCACATTCCATCTAGCACTGAGGTACAAATTTATATGTCTCTCCCTCTAGTCTATGTGCTCCGTGAAGGGAAAACTGCTTACTTGTCTTTGTAGCACTTGTATTCAGCATGGTGCCTTGCACATGGTAGATGTCAATCATATGGAGGAATGAAGAGATAATCGAATGGGCAAGTCTCCACCAAGGCCACCACCAGAGGCTGCTTGCTGGGCATCGCAGGGTCAGTGGCTATGTCCTTTCAGCCTTGATTTGTTTGCATAGTGCAGTGGCTGACCTTTGAACATATACCAAGTTTTTTAGAACTTTCCCCCTTTTAGATCCTCCCTTTTTAATTAAAGAATTGAATATCATAATATAGATACTCATGAGCAAATGTTACCTGCACATGGAGTTTTCCAACCTTTATGGTTGCAGAAAACCCTATTGCAAAAGATTCTAGGTATTGAAAAAAATATTATCTTAAGGACAAAACGTGGTCCATATGAAGAACTACACAAATTAGGCATTATTTTCCCAATTCTACTGGAGAACCATTTCTAAAGCTCAAAAATCTACATATCTACTATTATATCCTCATATAACTACTGCAACCACATATGGTTATATATATAGTCTTATGTATTTCATTTACATAAAATACTGTTATATATATATACATAAATAGAATGTAACCCAGACACAAAGGAATTATTTATTGGAATATTTGAAATATTATTACTATTATCAAATTCATCAAATGATTTGTAAGAATCTTACCATCTCCCTTTATAATTTAACACCATTATTTAGGGAAAAAAATGGCCTTATTCACTCTTGGTATTGGTGTATACTACATTAGCATACTAATTTAGGTGAGAGAATTTATGTGTGATTCTCTAGACCAGTGACAATGCAGATAAGTTATGTTATATTTTTTGCTAGTTAGTATTTATAAAAACAGAAACATCCTTTACATATAGTCAAGGTATACATCTCTTTCCCATATTTAAAGCCTCTGAATGTATCATTTCTAATTTGTGTCTCAGAGTTGAATGGCCATTGTGATTTACCAATTCTAACTCATATCAGCCTTAGTGCAAAGAATATTGTGCAGAAATTTTAGCTTTACTATGGACCTTAAATATCAATATGGGTGGGAGGTTGTTGAAGCCAGATCTGATTGTTTTGCAATCATGTAACTTCATTTGTCCTTAGTAGTGCTTGTAAAAGTATTTTATAGCTATTTGATCTGATATGAAATAAAGCCCCATCCTTTCAGTTTGTATTTAACTTTGAGAAAACAACTCCTTAACCACATAAGTAGCATGTAGGTACATACATATTTCTTATAACTAAGTAACTAGAAAAACACCTAGGAAGTGTTTTTTTTAAACCTAAATTATTCTTTTTCATCACATTTGGGCCCTTTACAGAAAAGCTGCCTTGAAAATTCCAGATGTTGCTATTATTATTCTAGTCATTTAAATTATTATTATAGTAGTAATATATCATATCAATTTCTCTCAATAGAGATAATAAATAATTACAACAATAATAATAATTAATTCTACTTCATAGAGTGAGTTGCATTATGCAATGTTTCTGGATGGGTATTGTTAGTAACATGATTAATTTTTCCTGGAATGTAATACAAAATATATTTTAGACTAGGGTATCAGAATGTCCTACAACCAAAAATTTGACATGCACAATATACCCCCAGCCAAATTTAGGATAATGTGAACATCTATGATAAGAATTGTACTTTTATGGTGCTATACCACACTTTCACCCAGAAGTCAGAATGATAATGATAATGAAAATGACCAGGAATATAAGCTACAGAGAGACATGTGAGATTCCAGGATTTCTAGGTAAAGAATCTGTGAGATTCTCCTAAGTCTTGACTATGGGAGTTCAGATTATGAACCTGTACCCAGACCCACTGAGTTTGAATCTCTAGAACTGGAGATCTATTTTTAAGTACTCTTATTAGACCCCAGCCCTAGAGATTCTGACCCAATGGATCTGGATGCAGGCTCATAACCTGTATTTTTGATAGGTATCGCAGAAGACTCTAGTGAAGGATTTCCCATATTTCACTTTGAAAAATGTGATCTGGAAAGACTGAGGTTTCAGACAGGTGGCCAAAACAGAGACTCTGACAAAGCAGAGCAAGCCTGAAACCTGGTTATCAGAATCAGATCACCACATCAGGGACTGGCTGGAGGTGATATGCCTCAGTTTGGGTTGAAACTCTATCATTTTTCATGCCCAAGATCAAATTGGTCTTAAGAGGTGGGGGAGGACTGAAGCTCCAGGCAGAAGAGTAAGTGGGAAAAGCCCACGAGGCTGGGAGACAGTGAGACCTTGCGCTCAGTGCTCCCCTCACTTGTACCTTCTGATCGCTGCAGCCAGGCAGAGAATGGCTGTCCCCTCTCAAAGCTTCCCAGACTTTGGATGCGTAGAGAAGCCATTCTCTTCCTTCTCAATCTTGCCGGGATAAGCCCTCACTCTAGGAAGATATTCTGAAAAAGTTTCAAGTGGAAACAGAAGAATGAGGAGGCTGGGGCTGGGATTGTGGGGATACACTGATGAGTAACTCTTCGGACTGGTCAATAAAGTGGACTTCTGTTCTACCGATGGCAAATCTATGAATAAAATAACTTCCTGGCCTTCACTTAAAGAATTGATTTTCAGGTTAGTTGACCATCAAGATCTAAGAGCATTAAAATCACTCCTCCAAAGATTCTTAGTCAGTAGGTCTCAGGTACAGCTTAAGAGTCTGTGTTTTTAAATAGTGTCCCTGTTATTTCTTACATGCAGCTAGGACTGACAACCACTACACTGAAACATCAGAAAGTTCATCTATGTCTGGACGCAGTCTTTGGCTTATCAAGGGATTATAGCTTGGATATTCTAATAATCAATCTATGCTTATTAATTACTAGGATTATGAGTTTCTGAAATGTTGTTTAGTGTTTTCATGCCTCTAATGATAATTCGAGTTAAGATGTTTTAACTAGAGCCCGCACCTATCATTAGTCTTCTGTGGCTGTGTTCCTATTGGAAGACAAATAGAGAGAGGCTAACATTTTATTACCACACAACAGTTTTCAGAAAAAGAAAGGGCAAAGCCTACTGAAGAATACAAGATCAAAGCAGAGGACCCCTGGTATGACCAAGGCCCAGTGAAAGGGTAATCTTCAGCAAAATGCCAAACTGCAAGGTGTACATTTCATTTCATCTAATATTGTATATTCTCTTTGGGGTAATGAAACATTCATTAGAAGGAGAAAAATGAGCAGAGGGCAGGCATGGTGTAATAGGCTGTGGCCCTTATACGAGGAGGCAGTGGCAAGGTTCACACCAATAATGACCACCAGGTTTATTTAGATTTTTTTTCTCAGTTAAGAGATGTTCAAGCAGAGGGAGACAGAGACAGCCAGGAAATTGACTTTTGTTTTCCTGTCTAAATGGTAGAAATGCTAACTGAGCTAATTATGAAAGCTGAAGACAGAAAAAAATTTCAATTTCAAAAGATAGATGTTAAAAATCTTACTTAGCTCAGATTTAAAGCAAAGTACCATCAAACCATTTAAATTTTGTTCACCTTTAGCTCAAACTAGAAAGACCAATGATTCTTGGAAAAATTATGTAACAGTTGAGAGAAATTGTCATAGAAGGCTATTGCATAGGGCACAGAATCTCCCCTGGGAACTGCCTCATTTTCTTTCTGGAAACTACTAATTATCCCCTGTAAAAAAAATAATATAAACGGAACCAATTTATGATAGAGTCACAGCTATCATTCTAGAGCACTGCCTTGCCTGTCTTAGGCCTCGAATCTTTTGATGTTAAAATGGGGCAAAATAACCTTTGGACAGGGCCTCAAGCGACATTGTGTTCCAGAGAATAGTTTGCAAAAATAACAGGAAACGGATATTATAACCACTGGAGAGATGGCTACAGGCCTTGAAAATTTTAAAACATTAGGAATTAACATCACTCTGCTATATTATCTGTACCAGCAAAAATGTCTTCCCTCGTTGATATAATTGTTCCCCTTCCCTTTCTCATGAGTACCCCTTGCCTTTATCTCCTAATTAAACACTATTTGGGCTTCTACCTGAATTAGTGCTTCCTGAATAACTATTATATATATATTTAAATCTCAAATGAATGCTTGTTACCTGTAACCCACTAAATCCATCTGTATCCATATGGTTAAATAGGACTTTCCCTGGTTGTATTTGAGTGGGACCAGGATGGGCATTTGACCCAAGCTGAGCAAATCACTCTTCTCTGAGAATCTGACATTAGTCCAAGAGATTTCTGCTTGTTTTAGAAATGATGAATTTCTGGGAAACGAATACAGAAACTACTTCCTGTCATGACAACTTAGAAATATCAAGTCTGCAATGTAAGAGAAGAAAGAAATAGATGTAAAAAGAGAAGCAGAGGCAAGAGAAAAAGTGTTGGTGGCAATTTACAACACTGTACTTATTCTTCAGGCTTGGATGCTCTCTGTTCTATTTCACGCTACTCTAAATCAGGATCTTATCAATGTAATCAAAAGATTTCTAAATAATGTAAAGGGAGAATCCCATAGGATTGGTTGACCTGAAGGGGCCAAAGTCAAATGCTCAGAAAAGGAAGAGAAATTGGAAATTACTGTTTTTGTGCTCTAAGAAGAAACAGATTGGGTAGAAGTAAAATCAGCCTATGAGTAAAGTTCTTACTCGAAACCAAAATGGAATAATCAGGCTCAAGTCAGGATTCTAGATGTGAGGATTTGTGTGGCCAGTAACTGAGAAGTTTGGTCACCAGCGGACTGGCTAGGTTGGAAAGGCTCAAAATAGAGACGGCTGATTGAGTTAAGCAAGGTTCAGTGTCCACAGCTGAATACCACCCTCAGACCTCTGGTGGGAACAGAGGAGTAAGTGCCATGTTCACCTCTTAGAAGATCTTGATTCCAGTAAAATAGAAAGTAGAGATTCCCTTATGGGGCTTAGGTGCCAGTCTTCACTGTGGCTGATATCTTTTGGTTTATTTATCTCTTCTAGATACTGTAACATTTGTCTATATGCACGTGAAGAATATTTGCTTGTGTTATGTGTAGTAATCCCTTCATGATCTCCATTTTCTAAAATTGGGTTAAGTCTATCATTGAATATGGTGGTACTAAAATTACAAGGATTATGAAAATAACAGGAGTTATTAACAGCCTCCCAGTGATGGACCTTGAAAATTGAAGCTGTCGTTGATGACATGTCTCTGAAGGCATATGTCACACATTGTCCCATTTAACTATCACCACATAAATACATCTGGCACTAAGCATACCAAAATGAGGATTATGGCAAAATTTAGTATGGACATAAATTTAATCTTTGCTTCTATAGATTATTTTAATCATTATGCTGATATACTCAGAATACCTAAAGAGATCAGTTGTACTGACAAATTATTTAAATAAACTATTTAAACTTAAACAAGTAGATCTTAGTCTTTTGATAGACATGTGCACCTCTTAAAGGTTAAGTGCCGTAGGATCCGCATGACAAAGTTATTGAACGAGGCCATTCCAAAGTGTCTAATACTGTGTACTTGACCTCTCAGCCTACGAAGATACCCTACAATGATGTGACATGCTGTGTAAAGCTGTTATGGGATGAAAGAAGACTGAATTTGGAGAAGGACAAGTAGAGATAAAAAGTTTGGTTGTTTAGTCTTAATGAAGTCAAGCAACTCAGCCTCTCTGGACTTAATTTTTTTTTAAAAAAACATATTAATGTTACCTTTCCTGCGACCTTAAAAGGGTGACAGCCAGGAGTCTAAATAGCACTGGAGAAAGCTATTTGTAAAAAAGAGAAACAAATACAAATAAAAGAAACACAGTAAAAGAAACAAATAAAATAAACCTGCCTTACCCCACTCCCAAAAGGTTTCTAAATTTCAAAACTGAAACTGTTGAAAAGTGAGAGTGGAAATTGAAAAGTAAGGATTCCATACATGGCTTTAGAGGTAGTCAGAAGGGAAAGTTCTTGTAATGTGATTTTAGATGGGCCAGAATGGCTCCTCTGATTGAAACCAAAACAGGAAAAGAAGGCCGTGGCTTCTAATTACCAATGCCCTAAGTCCCCAAGATGAAATTTAGACCCACTTGCTAAAAAGTATCACTAATGAAAAAATAACTTTTATTAGTCACTTATACCTTAGTTTAAATAAGTGAACACGTATTGAGTACCTACTGTGTGCATAAACATACACAACAAAGCTACAAGGAAGAAAAAATACAGTTTTTCCTTTCAAGGAGCTCACAGTCCGATGGGAGAATCAAATTCAGGTATGAAAATTTGTAGTACGTAATGTGGTAAGCTCTGTAATAAAAGAGCAAATGTCAGTGAGAACAAGCAGGGGGCAGTGATTTGGATAAGTCTTTTCTAAAAACAGGCTTTCTGGTCAAAGGTAAAGAATTAGTTGAAGAATTGGCATGAGGAGACCAAATACCTCAGAAAGGAATCCATGAAATGTAACATAATCACAGAAAGGGAAAACAAAGGTTTTGAAGCAAAAAAATACATATATATCGCTTTGCCAATAGTAATAAGACTGGTAATTTGAGCATAAATTCTGAATAATTGGGTTATAACCCATTCAAGAACCTTTTCTTTTTTTTTAAGTTCTGTTGTTACCTAATCGGTTGCAAAAGAAAATAATGGCAAAGGAAGTTTCCAAAAGGAGAGTGGGGAAATTGTAAGTGACTCTATTTCTGAAAGCAGGAAATTTTAGTTGGAAAGAAAAAAGCCAACAGAAAATGAACAGCCAGCTAGCTAGGAAGGGACCGCAGTCTAATATCATCCTGATTTCTACGCCACAGAGGGCCTCTGTGTTCTTAAAATGGTTTCACAAGCCCAGATCTGCTTTTGTTTCAGATTCTCCCAAGCACATTATTTTCCTGTCCAATCAGGGAAATAATAGTCACAAATTTAAAAATATAATGCTAGTAAATACCTTTATTTTATTTTTATTGGTTACCTTGGAAGAATAACTATCACTTTAACCCCAGAATTATTTGTGGTTCATTTTCAAATCAGGTAGAATAATTGACATTTGACAACTAGTCATATGTGACCCTCTTGCTATTGCAAACTAGTTGAGAATTATGGAACTTCTCCATAGTGGCCCAAATGCAAGTATCCTGATTTCTATTATTTTTAAATAATTTCTTTGCTGAGTAGGCAGGTTCTTAGACCTCCTTGCCTTTCATTTTCATAATGTATATGTATATATATATAATTGAAATATATTTTATATATATTTTTATATATAGGCAAAAGAGGAAGGCCCTAGAGTATTTTCCTTGTTCTCTACTGCTTCAAGAAAATAGAATTTTAAAACAGCTATAGTTTGCCCAATGGAGAGAGAGATGAGTAATTTATGAACAGTTATAGCTCTTCTAAATATCCTAGCAGTATACTCATTATTTGCATTCAAGTTTAAAAAAAAAATTGCAGAGCAAATAGAACTTATATCCATCAGAGGTAAAACATTTCATTATATTTTATTATCCCCAAATCAATTCCTACAGCAATGTGCGAATTAAAATGTTTTATCCAACATTTTCAAGAAACCAATTTAAAATTACACAGCTTATAACAAATTGCCAAAAATATTGTAAGCAGCCATTAATTTACTCCAAACCAATTAAACTCTACACTAATACATGCAGTAATATACATGCACTTGTTCCTAATTTCCTTTTGTAATTAAGCTGGGTACAAGGCATTGCCTCACTTGACAATGAATTTTAATCCTCACGTTTGATCTTTCCCTTGTCTGCTCTGGCCCCTACTACCAAATGGCAAAAGTCACTTTGTCCAGTATCATTCTTCTTTTTTTACTTAAAAGAGCAATTTCTTTTAAATACTCATATGCCATGAGTTACTGGATATCCTGAAATTGCCTTATGTTTGGGAGACATTCCATCTTTAAATCCATGGGGAGAAGCTTTCAGAAGGTTAATAGAAAGTACATAATAAATGTTCCAGAGCTTAACATCAACAGTATGGGGAAAATGAATGCATATTGTAGTAGTTCATAGTCAAGATCCATTATACATCAGTCAGGGTTCTCAAGAAAAACAGAACAAATAGATTGGGTGATGCCCACCCACACTCTTACCAACACATCCAGAGATAAAGTTTAACATGGGCACCCACAGCCAGTTAACTTGACACACAAAATTAACCATCAAAAGTCCACCCTTTATCACCTTGGCAGCCATACACATCTTCTTAGACCATACTTCATCTCAAAATAAAGACAATAATGAGGTCATAATTCTGCTGAACATATCTGATACAACTATCCTGCATATAACTAACAATTTAATCCCGTCCCCAGAAGAGGAGGTAAAGTTCTTGAGTGATGTGTACTATTCTCCTTGATATCCTGTAACTTAAATACTATGATGTAAAATTATACCTCACAGAAAGGGAAATTGCTATAATATAAAGTCAATGCATATTATGTTACATGATAACAGAATAAGAGAGGAAAGAAAATATATATGTATATATGAAGGTCTATCCAGAGGAAGCCCAGCCATTGTTAATATAATGAGAACAATTTGTGTGATGACATCAATGTAACCTACCAGCCAAGGAGAATGGGCTGGAATGCACATGCGTGAACAATGACATCATCGTACTAGTCAGCGGAGGCAGTAAACACCATTGAGTGACCATGCATACTGTGTGGTCGTCACCTTCAAAATGAGTGAGTGAGTAGAGCAATGAATCTGCATCAAATTTTGCATTAAGCTTGAATGTTTCTCTGCAGAAACTATTCAGGTGATTCAGAAGGCTTTCGAGTATAATGCAATGAGTGCAGCACAAGCAAAAGTGTGGCACAAACGCTTCAAAGACAGCTGAAAATCTGCTGAAAGAGATCCACATTCTGGAAGGCCTGCAATGAGCAGAGCACCTGAGATTGTTGAATATGTAATTTGCAATAAACAAAGGTCAGAAAACTGTGTGAGGTCCCAAGGTGCCTACTTTGAAGCTGACTAAGGTGTCATTCTCTATGTACAATGTTTCTTGCATCTTATATCTTCTTCAATAAATGTTTCTATTTCTTATATTACATGAATGGATACTTTCTGGACAGACCTTGTATACACACAAACAAAAATATATTTGACACAAATATATTTACATCAAATGAGAAAATATTTATGAAAATTAGTCTGTGTTTCTATGGCTAATCAAGTGGCGACAGCTGATATTTATATCTTCCTTCTTTCGATACCCACTCTGTATTTAATTTGTCTTCACCAAGAACCTCTGGCAGTCATGGTTCTTAGTGAAGTTGGGTAACTCAAACCTTTGCTCCAAAAGGGTCTGGGTCATTAGTAGATCTACCTGGACTGGGTTACTATAGTTTTCCATTGCCCTTAGTCATAAGGCATGGTAATACTAAGAGATACCCTAGGCATCTCCTGTATTCCAGACATACTCTTCCCTACTTCCACTGTGGAGAAGCAGTCCAATTCTTTTTGATGGTCAGAATTAGTCACCCCAGGCAACACAGTGGCTCTCTTCTTTGCCTTTGAATTCTCTCTTTAAATCCCTTCCTTTACATTAAACCAAGGCATGTCACTTTGCCTATTAATTCAGAAGCATGAGAAGCCCTAAGTAGCCAGGTGGTAGTCTTAGATCTTTTGGATCATATCACCCAAGTGGTAGAGAAGCTTGCACAGCAGCCCAGACCTGCTATAGAGCCTTCTCTTGTTCTGAAACCTACTCAAAACTAGTGGTTTTTCAGCTCACTTGGTACATGGGCTGGAGTACGAGACCTAAATGGGAAATATGTTACCTTTAAAATGCAGGGTCCCATTAGGCACTGTGCCACTTTTTAGGTTGTAGGAGGGGTCAGATGCAACAACTCATCCTTCACCTAAAAGGGATATCTCTACATGCCCCACACCAATGGATCCCTAAAAATTTCACTGAGGTAAAAAGCCCAAAAATTTTAGTCTGACTTATTTCCCACCCTCTGACATACAAAAGTCTTACCAATAAGTCTTAAGTAGTTACTACTCATTGTTCACTAGGTCCAATCAGCACAATGTCACATGTAATGGACCAGAGGGGAAGGGGAATGCTAGCTGGAAGCAAGCTGCTTTGGGTAAACCTTATGGACAGAGTAGAGAAAAGGCCTCTGCCAGGTCAATAGTTGCATTCCAAGTGCCAGGGAAGTGTTACTTCACTCAAACAATGAAACCACAGCTGGTACAGCAGCTGCAATTGGAATCACCACATGGTCAAACTTTCTTCATGCACTGTCATTCTCCAAAATCCATCTGTTTTACGTACAGGCCAAATGGGAGATTTGAAAGGAGATGTGGTGAGACTCACCACCCCTGCATCCTTCAAGTCCTTGATTGTGGCTCTAATTTCTGCCACATTCCTAGGAATGTGGTATTGTTTTTGATTTTCTATTTTGCTAGATAGGAGCAGTTCAAATGGTTTCCACTTGACCTCTCCCACAATAATAGCCCTTTTTCATAGGCCAGGAGATGAATGTGGGAATTCTGCCTGCTACTCAGTGTGTTTATTTCAATTATGTGTTACAGAACTGGCTGGGAAAATAACCACAGGATGTGTCCAGGGACCCAATGCACCCACTGTAAGATGAACATAAGCTGAAATTCCATTGATTATCTCATCTCCAGAAGCTCCTATGCTGACTGGTGGACCCCAGTGATGTTTTGGGCTTCATGGAACTAATGTCAGTTTAGAGCCTCTGTCCAACAGCCCCTGAAATGTCTAATTATTTCTTTTTCCTATATGCAGTTACCCGGTAATAAGCTATAGATCCCTTTGGGGAAGGCTGGGAGAAAGATTAACAGTATAAATTTTTGGTAGTATACCAGGGTCTTCCCTTAAGGGGGTCCAGCTTCCCCATCATTCAGAGGGTTCTGGATCTGTAAACTGACTCAAATCTGGGAATTGATTAAGGGGCCACGGCTCTGATTTTTTATACAGGTTGGGCTTGTTCACTTGATCTAGAACTTTTCTGTTTATTCAGATCAAGTAAGAATTTAGCGTACTTCCTATCTATTTCATATTTATTATACTTCTAGGGATCATGCTCAATTAGCCAATTCCATAGGTCTACTTGAGTCAGACTATTCTGATTGCTGTTTTGACTCTAGTCTTTTACAGTAACCACGCCCATCTTTCCTTTGGCAATTGGTACAGCTACTTGGCCACTGCCATGCTGGGGTCCAATTACTCCCATTGTATTTAGATTACTCCATTTAGTGACTTCCATTCCCACTATGAAGTCTGGCCTACAAGAAGAGAGATCATAGAAATTTTCAAGGGTGCTGGGGCTCCCATCCCAAATTTATCTCTTATAGTATTGGTGAGGGGTATTTCTTCTGGACCCTTTCTGTGGGATAAGTAGGTCTTAAATGACAAATCCACTGTAATATCCTAAGCCTTAGAATCCCTTTCTCTACATTAAACCAAGGCATTTCCAATTCACTCACAGTCGGTCACTTTTTGATCTATGTTTTAGCCAACCAATCAAAGAAACTAACTATTAGAAGCCTTCTAATATCCTGAGCTACACACAACAGTAGATGCAGAATGTTTACTTAGTGAGCCCATGGTGATAAATTCAACCTGATTTAACTCTGTGTTCCTTCTATGGTTACCCCACACCCTTCGTATCATTTACCACACATGTTCCTTAGATTTCTATGGTGTAAATTAGAAAACTCAAGTAGTTCTTTTGGAGTGTAAGGCACCTTCTCATTGGTCACACATTGTACCCCACCTTTAAGACCTGAGTCTAGTTATAGACCTAGAGGCAAAGATGGGTGGTGGTGGTTGGCCCTGAGGAGAATCAACATTGTCTTAAGTGACAACTACCTCAAGGGAGGCCATTTCAGTTTTCTTAGACAATGTAGAGTCAATGCCTTCTGATGGAAGTGGAGAAGCCAATACCACCACAGGTGCCACCACTAAAGGTGGGAATGCTACCATCACTGGGGGTGGGAAGGACAATTCTGCTGGAGATGGGGAGATTTTTTCCATTGGTGAAGAACACTCACCAGAATTTAGTGGCTCAATGTATCTAGTTTTATTAGAATTTTCACAAAAGTGCTCATTCCAATGTAAGATTCCATTCTTTCCCAAGAAATTCTCTCACTTGATCAGTAGACACTGTGGGAATTCAACTTGCATTGAAATTCAGCAAGTGCCAGGATGAGGTTTTGCATTTGACTTGTGCAATTTCAGCGCTATAGCTAAAGGAGATGAGAGTCCTTTTGGGCATGCATAGAAGCTCTTAGGTCATTTATGTAGCACACTCGAGCTGGGAATTTCAATCCCTGAGCTTATCTTTTTCTTTTGCCACTTTGTCAGTAACATTAGGAGCAATCACCCAATGTCATTATTTTTCTTAATCTTCCAAATATGTTTGAAAGTATCTTATAAAGTATTAACTACCTCCTTGCTTCTTATGAGTAATTGACTAGGAGTATCTATTGCAGATATTTTGCATACTTCTATAAACAATTCAAACTATAGATTATCACTGCTCACATTACCACTGAAAATTAGCATCTTTAAACCTAATTATATTAAAGAAATAATTCCATACTCTTGGTACCAAAATTTATATTAGTCAGTATTCAGAGACACAAAAGCTACAGGAGATGATACATAGATAGAGAGATAGATAATGAGAAGTTACTTTATACAATTATGGAGGCTGAGAAGTTCTATGATCTGCTATTTGCAAGCTAGAGACCCAAGAATGCTGATTGTGTAATTCAGTTCAATTCCCAAATGGGAATCTGTGGTATAAATCCTAGTTCAAGGGCCAGAGAAAATGTCCTGTCTCAAATCTTGAGGCAGGGAAAAAGAATAAAAAGGGATAAATTCCTCTGTTCACCTTTTGCTCTACTCAGGTGCTCAATGGATTGTGGGTGATGCCCACACACATTGAGGATAGCAACCCACTTGTCCTGATTTCCTAACCCAAATACTAATTTCACCTAGATATACCCTCATGGCTCTCAGTCACATCCAGAACTGAGATTTCATCTGAGCACCCTGTGATATGTAAAATTAATTACCACAAATTAATATACCATTCCTACCTTTATATTTCCACTTATATGTAGAAATTGACCTACAGTCCAGGATATTTAAGATCTTTCTGGAATCCACTTGAATATTAAGATCACTGACCAATTACAGAGGAGTTATTACATTAATTTCTAACCCTACATAGCCTGCTAAAATATCTTATATTGGTCAAAAGGGGAAAATTTAAAGTCCTATAAAATTCTATCAATTTGAGTAAAATTTCTCACTTTAAGAAGGTTTCAAGTATTTACTGAAAAGGAAGGGAAATAGTGGTGCTGAGCTCCTATACATTCTACCATTCTAGGCTTTTAAAATGGATTTGCTTGTTTATTTTTTACCAAAAAAAACTTAGCTAATGAAAATATATTCAGAGAGATTCCATATTTTTTTCATTGTCACACAGCTTGTGGCAGAGTTGGAATTCAACCCTTGTTCTAATCCCAAGCCTGTGTTCTTTACATAATATAAACTTTCTACCTAGTGAAACAACTCTTTCCATTTCAGAAATGTTACTGTCATTTATATATAAACATCTCATGCACTGAATACAAATACTGCCTTCTGCTTTTTTTTTAACTTGACTTTATGGCATAAACATTTTTCTATTAATGTGTATACCAAATGTTAACCTCTTTCTAATGTGTTTTCTTGCCAGTATGATATAATTTATTTAAGCATTTCTCTAATATTGGAAATGCTTAATTGCTCATTTTATCATAGGTAAGGCATCCATAAGATATATTCATTCCCTTAAATTTTTGCTTCCAGAGAGCTATTTCTTTAAAGAACAGTTTTAGTTGTGAAATTCATAGGAGTAAAAGGTATGAACATCTATATAGGTCTTTCAACACACTACCTCTTTTTTTCTGCAAACACAAGCACTAATTTAAAATGAAATATTGCTACTTTTAAAAGGAGACGTCAACACTCACATTCTACAACGGAAGGAACATCGAGCTTCAGGGATTTATTTCACTCAAAGTGTTGTTGTGAATTGCCCTTGAAAAAGAAAGTGACAGACCTCGTCCCCTTCCCTGAATTATGTCACATCCCAGAAGACTGAAATGGTCATTAATTTTTAATATCATCTCTTCTCAGTGAAGAGTATAATGAATTTTCCTTAGGTAATCTTGTAGGGTTGAAGTCCTAAAAACTCTGGGAAGATTTCAGGGCTCATCTATAGTAAGCCCAGAAAATTTTAACCAGTTGCTATATTCCTGGAAGAGAGTATGTACTGGAAATAATGGTAATTGTTAAATTACCTACAACATCAATTAATACTGTAATCACAGCTTCTAATTCCTATACAGTGCTTTCTGGTTTAGACAGTATTTTCTCATGTTTGATCATGGGAGAGTAGGTTACATTATGCTGAGGACTGTAAGATAACAGGACACTATGTGCCAGGAACAAAGACAGTGCCTCTGTCCTTGCTGAAGTTAACAGTTTTATTGGGTTAAAAATATATCATCACATTAAAAGTAAATTATATCCCAAAGAGGGTAATATTAAATATCTAACAAGAAAATATATGTCATAATATTAAAGAAGGAAAGTTTAGTGATCAAGGTAGTTAAATTGCTGAGATATGGAAATTCCTCTTCAGAAAAGTCATATATGTTGACTGTCCCAGGAAGTTAAGCCTCAGTTACCTTCTGGCCCCTCTCCTTCCTTTCCATCATCACCTCAGTGCACCTGATCCAGGCTTTGGGAGCAATCTGAGGGGTTTCCTTTGGGAGGGTGAGCCAAGTTCCAGAATCTCACACATTTTTGGGCATCTCTGGAACTGGACCCCTGTAGTAACTTGAGAGCAGAGAACTCTGCCCAGTGATTCTCTACCACTCTCTAGTGAAAGATTTCTCCTGCATCCAAGCCATCCATACTTAAAAACTTTACTCAAGTTTGAGTGTGGAAAGTACCCAGTTACAAGAATGGACAGTGAAAGGAGTTGTTCATCTAGGCAGACAAAAGTGTACCCATTCATTTGACAAGTACCTACTGAGAACCTACAAGGTACCTGGCACTGTGTGCTTATAACACACTATTGAGATAAGAAGGAAAAAGTAGTGCTTGATTCTAAATATAAGACAAAAGACATCCATATAATTTTTTCACAGTAAGAACAAAGAAAATCATTTATTCTAATTCCCTTACTATGAATATCAAGGAAGACCACCAAAAATGACTTACCCCTGGTCAGTAGGTGGTTAGTGTGAAGGCCAGATCTGCAACCTAGATTATGTTACTGTTGGATAATATGTTACCCATATTATCCAAGGGGTCCATGAAGACACTTTTATCACCTTTGCCTTATTTAAGTTTTTAGTCTTCTTCTCTGAAAAAAACCTAAAAATGTCTCTCAATACACAAGTAGTTTTTGTTCATATTTTTATGATATTCCAACATTGTAAGTTCTTCACTATCTAATTTTTACTCTTCAATGAAATGAACTTGAGTAATGGGTAAGTAGCTGCAATGTTTCATGAACTGTTACAATGGTTCAAATAATGGTAAACTATGAAAGCATGTGTTTAAGATAGTCGCTGACCACGTGTAGCTAATTGCTTTAAATTTAAATTACATGAAATTAATTATTCAGTTCCTCAGTTGTACTAACTACATTTCACATGTTCAAAAGCCACATGTTGCCAGTGGCTACCACATTGAAGAGCACAGATAGTGAGCATTTCATCATTGCAAAAAAGATCTGTTGCAAAGTATTATATTAAAGCAATGGACCACTTCCCACCCAATATTGTAAAGAATGAATTAACTTGCAAAATATGTATTTTTCAGCACATACAGCCTTGAGTAATAAGATATTTATATAAGGATATGCAGAAAGAGAGATCTTACTGAGAAGCAGTGCAAGAAAAACACAATCATCTTGCATTCTCTTTTTTCCCTACTGCAAAATTAAATGCTTAAATGGCATTCTTTAAATGCTTCAGATGCTCAAAAGCTTTTTTCCATATAACCAGAGTTTGAAAGTGCTTCCATGAGTCTTGTGAAATGGTTCATGTACAAATAGTAAAATTCACTATAGAACTCATTCTCATGCATGTACCAGGCCTGTCCAGAAAGTATCCAGCTGTGTAAGATGAAAAATAAACGCATTTATTGAAGAAGATACAAGAAACATTATACATAAGACAATGACATTTCAGTCCCCTTCAAAGAAGGCATCTTACGACCTCATACAATTCTCTCAATTGTCATAAGCTGCCCCATCATATTTTCCTGAATCTCATCAGTTGTCTAAAATCTCTTTCCCTTTAAAGGTGTTTTAGTTTGGGGAAAAGCCAGAAGTCACAGGGTGCCAAATCTGGGCTATATGGGGGCTGAGCCATCTGGGTTTCGCCAAAAATCTCTACATAAAACATGGTGTATGAGCAGGCACATTGTCAAGATGAAGCTGAGAATCACCAATTGCCCATAGCTACAGACTTCTGTTCAAGCTTAATACAAAATGTGATGCAGATTTGTTGTTCTACTGGCTCAGTCATTTTGAATGTGACGGCCACACAGTCCACATGCTCACTCACTGGTGTCTACCGCCCCCACTGACTAGTACAGTGAAGTCGTTACTATTCATGCATGCGCATTCCAGTCCACTCTCTTTGGCTGCCAGGTTACATCGATGTCACACAAACCATTCTCGTTATATTAACAATGGTTGGGCATTTTCCAGACAGACCTCATATATCAAATATTAAATAAAAAAAATGGTATATACTAAACAAAATACATAAAGTTGTTTTTAGGAAGAAATTCATATCCAAGTGGGTATTTAAATGAAGAACCAGGAAAAAAAAAGTTAAGTACTTTTGACTACAAATATTAAATTGGGCACATCCTTCTATCAAAATTAGAGAATTTCAGAGAAAATCATAGAAGCATAAAATATTTTTATATAATAACATTTATAGTAGTGAAAACTTAGAAAACCTAAATTCCATCAATACAGTTCTAGCAAAATAAAATAATCTCTTTTATACAGAGTAATACTATATAGTCATAAAAGAGAGTAACCAAAAAACCTGAAAATGTACTCATCTCCCAAGCAGTAGTGTGATTTCATATAAAGGAAATAATAAGTGTGCTAATACAAAAAAGAAAGAGGATAAATACTAAAGTATTAATATTGGTTACTCTAGTTAATAGTATTATAGCATATGAAATGCTCTCTTTCTCTTCTCTCTCTCTGTATCTCTTATTTTCTCTCCTCACTTGTCTTTGCTGTTCGTTTTTTTTCCTACATTGAATATGTACTACTGTTATAACAGAAAATGTACAATATACTTTTTAAATAAAAATAGAAAACATTTTCCCTCTCTGGATAGCATTATAGCACAGAGTTCAAAAAACAAATATATGAATGTATAAGTGGATGAAAACATAGAAATAAATGTAGATAACTTTCCCAATACATTTAAAATATAATTATATTCTTCTTATAGTTTTGGGATACCTCTAGTAAATGAAATAGAGTTTACTTCTAAACTTATTGCAATAAACAAATCTATAAGGAATCAAACTTTTTCTTAGTTTGATTACTAGCCTTGCCTAATATAAAAGGGCCAATAAAAAGAGCAAGGAGAGTTTAGAAACAAAAAATAAAATGGAACAGAGGATATGTAGATTTATATTGTAGCAATATTTCCTGATAGGCATAATATTATTCCCAAAGTTTGAGTTTTAACTGATTTTTTAAACCTTAAAAGGTGAAACAAATCAATAATGATAAACAAGGCAGTTTACATTTCTATTAGTTTGGTTACCAGAATTTTGTAGTTCTGGTTTTAATATTTACTGTGTAACTTCCAAGCAATAAATGAATTTTCAAAGGGATACCATTTTAAAGAAACTGAAAAATTGTAAATTTTTTTCCCACTTTAAGCCTTAATGAGATCAGGTTTGTATGATTACTACAGAATGTGGAAGAAAGAAGACTAGATGAGGGAGGTGAACGGAGGAAAAGTTCTAAACCATTTCAGTGAAGTAAAGATCAATTTCATTTTAATATAATTTTTAATGGTTGTTCAAACCCCTCTGATGCACCCACACAAAAGGCTTCAGTTAATGTGTGTGTATTTTGAGCAGTTCCCCTCTTCCACCCTCCAGTTTAATTTCCGTCCTTCAAATGAGATGAATGGAGCGTGAAACAGGTCATATCTCAATGCTGACACATGGGTTGCAGAGAGAACTCCCAGCCTGAAGAAGCAGCCAGTTTGGAGATTAAATCAAAGCAGCTCTGAATAGATGGGAGGTCAGCCAGGGCCAGCTTTGACATTTGATAGGACCTTGTGATCAATCAGGCCTTTCTTCACTCTTCCAGGCTTCCTTATAAGAGTGGCCCTAAAAAACAGATGGGATATGTTACAAAGTGCAGGAGAAGTACTAGATTGTGAAAGGAGATAGGTGTCAATATTATCAAAGGGACAACAGTTATTTGAAGCAGCCAGCAAATCAGGAGACCCTGCTTTGCTGCAATTGCTGTGCTAAAGTTTGCTTTTCATGATGTGAAACCCAAGCCTTGAGAATGGGGAGATAATTTTTAAAATGCCTTACCTCCTATGCATTAAACTGTAAACTTGGAACATTCCTGATATCATAAGATTAAATTTTCATCAGCTTTACTCTGTAAATAAGCTGTTTTCAGCAAGACCAAGCTTAGTTTTTGCCCTATTTGCTTGCTTTTTTAAAAATTTGTCTTTGGGGAACACACACACACACACAACCAAGACATGACAACATTCAGAAAAAAAGGAATCAAAGGGTATTTATGCAGAGAACTCACTGGGCAGGCACCTGAGCTGGGTTTCAGGAAATCCCAGTCACGTCGCCAAGAGGGTCATGAAAAATGAATGGCCCCAGAACACCACTGTGACAGACTGTTTTAGTGAGTGGTAATGGGCCATCTCCAGGATGAAAGGCCATGTATTTATAACTGTGCAGGCTACTGGGTATCACACCATTCATTATGCCTGCTTGATTTAAGGGAGATGCCTTTTACCAGGGTGACTTGGGAGCAAATTATTTCCAGGAATATCACAGCTCTCTTCCTCCCTCCACCTTCCTCTCCATCTTGCCCACCCTCGTTCCACAAATATACGCATGCTTTCATAGTCACACAACCACATTCTCTGAATTCTTTCTGTCATAGAGCATTCATAGTCAGAGCTAACCTCTCCAAAATGTCTCACCCTAACCCCATTGAAATGGGAAAGCTGGGGCGTGGGAGAATGGCTTAAGGAGGGCTTAGATAAGGTGCACTAGCACAGAATCACTCCATCTCCTCTCCTACATGAAATGTTTTAACAGGAGCCAGAGAGCTGAGGTCAGATGGCTAATTTGCAAAATGAGTTTCTGTGAAGTGGGAATTTTGCTTGACACGGACTCCATCTTCATAGAGAAGTTACCATTTGAGTTCCACTTTGCTCCTTGGTTGCCTGTCAGCAGTTAAATGAGTAAAATTATTCAACTTATCTTCACTATTTCTGATGAGAAACTAACCAATTGCACTGAGTTCTAAGTTAATTTTCAACATTAATACTTTATAATGTCTTGATATCCTAATAAGATAGAAACAATACAAAAAAACTTTTAACCAGCAGATCAGATATTTTGGAAAAAATAATCTCAGGAGTCTTGTTGCTGTCACTAAACTACTTAATAGTAATGTACAAATTCCCATTTAAAAAGAGAGTATGCAAATCTATCAGAAGAGCCATCATGGGGTAAATTGTTTATGATACAGGATTTGGGCCCCTTACAGTATTTAAAAAATATTATATTTCACACTTGTATATTAAGGAAAAGATACAAATAACACACTTGTATCTTAACTAAGTTAATTCAGTTGCCACCTTCATATAGCTGCAGTGCATCTGTGGTTAAAATAAAGTTTCTGCACCACTGTTCTGATGGTCTGTGTCACAGGCTTTTTTCGATGAGACAGTACTGTTATGCTGATGATACTTTCCAGAGAGGATCATAACACAACCAAGAGACATTTGGATTATGAAATGCATGTGTGTGTTTCTGTCTATTTAATCTATGCAAATTTGTGCCCTGACTCTGGCCCTCAAGAGCTCAGATGTCTCTGAGAATTTAGAGATTATTTACAAAGAGCATTTTTTTCTGAATAATTTTATCATTGAAATGTGACACAAATCTTCCAAAATGGTAATTCTCTCTAGCAAGCTAATCCTTCAAGAGGGTTTTATGTCTCAGAGAAAGCTGTGTGTAATCAAAAGTCCCTACAAAATACATGTTGGTTTGAGTCAGCCTCTATAATTCCATTTAACTATTGCCAACTCCAGAAACAGCCACAATTTTCCTGTGTTTTGTACATCAGATAAAGACTTCAGAAAGAATTGGCAGTTGGCAGTTGAGTAGTTGAAAGAGGAAGGAAAAGGCTCTGCTGGTGTTTCCCAATTAATTCTCTTTTCAAGTGAAAGTTTGAAAAGAAAAAATTAGAAAACTGGAAATGACCTAAAAACTCTGGTGCGATAAGATAAAATTTGGCCTGACCATCACCCTGTGACTAAATGCATACACAGTCTTAGTATGAGAAAGTCAACTGAAAAACCATGAGCTGTATTTCCCAACAATTATATTTTTAAATTATTCTGTAACTTAAAAGTGGGAAATATAAAGTATTGAATTTTGAAGAAATTAAGTCTGTTGGAGAATTAGTGAAAGAAAAAAACAAATAAAATATTTAGTTAAGAAGTTTAACTAACATTCCAGTTTTCAAAATTGTACTAATGCCAAATTCTTTAAAAATATCTGCTTTCTCAAATAGAACAAAGACACTTGTTAATATGATGGAATGCATTATGTTTTATTTTTCAATTGTCTTTTAAAAATAACAAATAAATGAATCAATGGCATTTGTCAGAATGATACTAGACCAATTATTTTCAACCTTTTTCATCTCATGGCACACATAAACTAATTATTGAAATTCTGTGGCACACCAAAAAATGCATTTGCCGACCCAACAAAAAAAAAAAGATATAATTTTGATTCATTTACACCAGATGGCTATTGCTGTACTGGCTGTTGTCATTGTTTTATTGGACAATCTAAGGGAAAAGAGGTCAGTGCCCCTGACTAAATAGTCAGGTATTGCATGTTTTAAAAATTTTTGTGGCACATGGGTTGAAAATCACTGTGCTAGATGTTTAAGACATCTAGTAAATGCCCTGGCATAAAACAGTTTACCATACAAGCTCCATTTACTTCCCTTACTGAGAAAAAAAGAGATTGTAGCCTTGGTTACAAGCATAGGCAGGGAGTTTTTGTTCTCTTCAGCCAAATATCTCTGTAAACCCTGAGACTGATGCCTTAAGATCATGTACTTCTGATCCCGAAAATCAATAGAACTGGCTAGCTCAAATACCTTTCACATTCTGAACAACATTCAAGATCCACCAAAGTTTTCCTAGAGGCAGACGCTCTAACCTGGTGACAGAGTTTATTTCAGCTTGGGCATTGACCCCTGTCTCAAAAACATCATGGGCCCAGAATTGGTAAAGAGACCTGTTTGGATTCAAAACTGCTCTCAGTCTGCATCCATGAGGACATGCAAAGGCTTACCTTGGTTCTATTTTGTAAGCTTTGGACCATGTAGAGAATCCACTCATTACAGTTCATTAGCAATAGCCTGTTTCTGCCAAGAAGCACAGATCTTTTAAGAGTGATTAAGAGCTCAGGCCATGCATCAGGCAAGCATGGGCTCAAATTTCGGATCCACCTCTTACCAGTGTGAGTGTGTAACACTGGGCAAGTCTGTTTAAAGCAGGAATAATAATGATATTTACTCCAAAGGATTGGTATGAATATTATCTAAAATGATTACAGAAAAGCTATTTTCACAGTTCCTGGTACAGATAAAGCATGCCATAAAGGTTAGTTACTGCTTTATATTAATTCAACTTATTTTATCTTTAAACATTCTAACCTAGGAGAATTTAAAGGACACAAAAAAATATCATGTTTAAATGTCTTTTTTAGCAATCATTTTATAATTAAAGAGTTAATCAAAACATCTAGTGAGATAGTGAGGAGGCAAGAGACCAAACTTGAGGTTGGCCCTCTGCAAATGGTCAGGAAAGAATTCATTGACAATGATGTCCTAGTAAACAGGTCAGAATGGCCTCTTTATAAAGTATTGCACAATAAAGATGAAAAATTTTAGCATAGTCTATCTTCTAGAATAAACATGTATTTTATCTATAAAAAATTATCCCAAAACTTAGAGACTAGAAATTGCAAAACATTTATTATTCAACAGTTTTTGCAGATCAGGAACCCAGGAGCAGCTTGCCTAGCTAGTTTTGGCTCAGGTTTTCTTATGAGCTACAGCCAAGTCTTGGATGGGGCTATCGTCATCTCAAGGACTGACTGGGGAGGATCTGCATGCAAGCTTATTCACATGGCTGTCTGCAGGCCTCGGAAGGTCCACTTTCAGGCTAACTCCCATGATACTCACCACAGGGCTGCCTCATGACATGGTAGCCGACTTCCTCTAGAGTGAGACATTCAAAAGAGATTGAGAGAGCCTTCCAGATGGAAGCCATAGTCTTTTATGGCCTAATCTCAGAACTGACATCCTATTCCTTCTGCTGTATCCTACTTGTTAGAATTGAGTCAACAAGCCAAGGGCATACTCAACAGGAAGATACTGTGTAGGAATATGACTCTTAGGAGGCAAAGATCATTGAAGGTCACCTTGGAGATTATCTACAGTCTGATGTTTCATGTTCCTTTTAAATGCAAAACATACTCACTGCCCCCAAAGACCTCAAAATTTGCACCCCACTACAATATCAGCTCAAAGTCTAGAGTCTCATCATCTAAATCAGTTCCAAGTGTGAATGAGCTTCCTCAAGCATAAATCCTGTATTGCTCCTCAAATACATCATCTTGAAGTTGGTAGACCTGTGAAATAAAGGAGACAAATTATCTGCCCCACCCCCCACAACGCCAAACATACAATAGTAGGACAGGTATAGACAGTACTGTTAAAAGTAGGGGCTGGGAGACACAGGGAGATACCGGTCCACAGCAATTCTGAAATTCAGCTGTGCAAATGTTGGCAGGTCCTGGATTGGCTATCATAAATAATTCTCCATCTTTCCTTATTCTGTCCTCTGGGCTCCTGGATCTGCCATCTAAATCATCTTTCCATTTTCATGAAAGGTAAAAAATATTAAAAGTCTGAGGATTCAAAGGCCAGTCTTCCTTTGTTCTATAGTATCACTGTCTCACTGAGTCCAAACTGTTGAATATGTCTTTTTTGAGAACTTTGTGAGTCCCTTATGAAACTTCTTCAGGTCAAATTCAATAGAATAAAAAGGCACAACTACAAACCTTTACTGGATAAACCTTGGGCTTCTGCTTAGATGACTAAAGGAGAGTGTCTGGACATTTTCTGAAGCCCTGTTGTTTGATTGAGCTAATCTCTGTGGCACAGTCATCATTCTTTCATAGTGCTGTTAGTCTGATGGAAGGTTCTCTGAGGCATCAACTTAGGTTTTTTTGAGAGCTTACTAAAACATTTTATGGCCACACCCTGGACCTTATATTCCTTTATAGGAATAAGATGTCATCCTATCATGGACTGTAGACTGAGGAAAGAAAACAAAGACCTCACTGAGAAGGTGAATTTATGTAAAGACTTAAATGAGATAATGGAGTTTTAATTCATATATCTAAAGGTAATATCCTTAGTTCTAGAAAATGGTAGCTAGTCAACAAATGAAGGGATAAAAAGCATATGCAACTAAATAAATAAGTGAATGAGAAAAAATTGAGCCAAATGTAATTGCAAGAAATAAGCTAACGCAAGAGTTTCTGAAAGTAGGAGCACTGCCTCTACAAAACTTTTCACCCAGATACCTATCTTGTCACAAATGAGTCATAATGAGAAATTTCCTCACATGCTGAAGTTAGGATTTTTTAGTTGTGAACATCTTGGCTAACTTAAAAATCAAACTTATTATAATGATGTGAAGTAGTTAATAGAATAAAAAAAAATTGATTAGCCAGGCCTTGGGAAGAAGAAATCGGGATATAATTCACACTATCTAAGTAAAAGGATTAATGGATCAGTGAGAACTGTTTCCAGGGTACAACTAGCAAAATGAATCTGTGACCATGTCCCATCATTGTGTCATTCCACTCAAGTCTCAAAGTCATGAAAGAGCATCTTATTGTTCATACATGGGTCACATGTTCATTGACTCGAGGGAAGAAAGGCATGACAGCTAGACTGACAGTGCTATCAAGATCCCATGGGACACAGGTACTGAGTGAGTTCTTAAAAGATAGAGTATGTGTTATTACCAAAGAAGCAGGAAGGGATACTGGGTAGGTAAAAGCAATTGGTGTCCACCACTTCTGTAAAACTCATTGTAACTGATGATGCTCTGCTCTACATAAATAATGGGTAAAGAGACTCTCTGGAACGTATGAATCCCAAACACGTCAGTATAACTTAAAGGCTTAAAGACAAAGCTAAGTATGAGATTATTCTACTTCTGTCCCTAGTACTAGGTCCATCTTCTACATCCAGGATAGCACCCACTTTGGCTAGTTGGCAATCTTGCACTGCAACATAGAGTGGAAGGTAAGCAAGGAAAAAATGCCTTGAACTAAACAGGATGATTAGGAACACCCATCTCCTATAGGCATGGCCTTAGGTGAAAAATTATCATTCTAAGACCACACAAAAAGCCAGGAGCATTACAAGCAAGATAAACATTTAGGCTTTGGGGCTGCCTGAACTGTAGATAAGATTACTTGATTTTCTCTGTCTATTTATGTCAATTTCTTCATGTTCTATTGCTAGCATTCCTCTGCCAGTATATTCTTTAAATATTAATTCAGAACACGAATCTTTCCTTTCTTCTCTAAAATGTCTTTGGCTATGTGATATTTTCATACAAAGGAGCTACTTTTGACATTCAAAAAATGCTCTTCTTTTTGCTGGCAAGAAGAATTCACTCACCACCTACCAGTGCAAAAGACCTATTTTACTTAAGAAAAGAAAAAAAAAGCCTCCTCCAAATGATACAGGAAAAAAAAGATATTAAATTTTAAATAAAACAAAATGACTCCTCCTCTCTGACCATTTTCCAGAACAGCACACTGCTGCCTGTCTATTGTTTCAGAGGCTAATAGTTATATAAATACCTCTTTAACAGCATCTATTCCATAGCGTCATTGTCTTTGCTACAAAGGAGTAGGTAATGGGATAATGACTCATGTTTTAATCACACCCTCACTTATTTCCAGAGCTCATCCAGGAAGAGATTACTGTATTCTTTTTTTAATTGTTTTTACTTGTTTCCTTCTTATGTTTTCTTTTTTCACGTCTAGTAAATTCCACTTTAATATGTACATGGGACCCTATGTCCATCCTGACAATGCAAGGAGAAAATTAGGCCAACAATCAAAAGATTGGAATTGTCTTAGGTCTAGTAACCTACTGGGTACTCTGAGGTCAATATTTTGTCTAAAGACAGAAAAAAACATGAGGGCTTTGTAAAACAGATTTGCCTAATTTGCTGCTCAAATGGATATAATAGGGTTTTGACTAAAAGGTTATTTTATTTAATCTCCTTCTTTAAATTTGTGGCTGCACGGTAATTTAGATCTTACCACTCTTTGTTAGGAAACCATAAACTTAAGTGTCTGGTGAGAAATAAACTTGATTTAAATATCTGTCACTGAATGTAATGTCATAAAATGGCATCTCATTTTTATCAGCACTTTTGCTGGATTTTTGTGGGACCTAATTAGAAAATTCTGCAGACCATCTTGGTTTTTACAAAATAAGGAGGGTACCATTTTGAGCACTTAAACTTTTGGGACACTGATTAGTGAACAACTAACCTGAAAAATTAAAGATGCCTTCCAGAAAGTGTTATTAGAATACAGGTTTAAACAAACACACAAATAAACAAAAGCCTTCATCTGGAGAGAACTAGATTCAAGTAATGAGCAGTTGAAAGGATAAATTATTATTCTGTGGGATTATATGTCTATCATAGGAAATAAAAAGGATGTCAAAACAGATGGCATCACAATAAAATAAGACAAACTCTTGCAGGAATAGGTAGTCCCCCAGCTTCCCGATGCCTAACAAGCTGGGACTATCTGAAATTACACCAAAACACTGGAAAGGGCTTGAGGAAACCTTGTCTGGAGAGGACCATGCCTTGTCCTGTGTCCTTCCAGGATCTGTTTTCTCATATATTAGATAAAGAATTTAGAGCAATATGGCTTTTCCAAGGCTACAGGTTCATACCAACACCACCATAATCACTCTGGGATTTTCACTTCAAATTCCACTTTCCTTCTTTTGCCCACTGGTTACTTGCTACTTGTCACAAACTCTTTCTCATCCCTATTCCTAATACCTTATCCTATATTGTTGCTTTAGACTCTTGAAGATGAGGCTCTGCTAGGTCAAAAACCAGGTCTCATCTACTCCATATTTGTAACACTAGCATCTAGCCAAATGTCTAGTATCATGTATGGTAGATGCTGAATGTTTAATGAATGAATGCTGTAGGAAAGAAAGGATGTTAAGGAAATGAATTATGAATGGTCTGGGATAAAAGAGTCATCCTTCATATCACTGAAAAAGTGGGAAATATGTTTCTGATGATGATTCCATTTTCCTATGTAAACACAGCACCATAGAGAGCCACCATACTATAAAATAACTTTGTGCTATACTTCATGAGCATCATGAGTAAAACAGGCTCTTTGTTTGCCCGTTTGCTCCTAGTGAGACCTCAACACCTTATAAATTTGGAGTTGTGCTCTCAGCCCCAAAGCCTGGCTAATGCATAGCTCATATGTTTGTAAGTTGTAAAATATCGTAAAGATAAAGTAGAAATCAACTCTCAGCACTCCAAGTTTAACTTGACTTGTAATGTTTTATGGAGGCCTTAAATGCTGATAGCCATGGGCTGACACATGGTGTATAGCTTCCACCTTTATCTAGGTGCTGAGCATATGTGATCAAGATTTCAGTACAACTTGAAGAAGACCAAGCCTTCCAGGAGTGGAACTGTGGCTCCTCCTAAAGCAGCCAATTCAGCCACCTCTGGCCTTATTTAAGAAACAGAAATAACTGTTTGTACAAAAGTTTAAAAAGTACAAAAATTTACATGTCAAACATTAAGAATTCTGAGCTACCCTGAGGACTCTTCTTGCCCACTGAGCAGCCATCCCCAAAATATTGACTGATGGTTTTCTTCAACAGATAGTACAGGGGCTTACCTAGTTTGTCTGTCCATCCATCCATCCATCCACCCATCCACCCATCCACCCATCCCTCCATTTTACTCATAAATACTTCCCTCTACCCCTTTCTTTCCCAAGGGTGCTATGCTCACAGCACTCAGGACACTCCCTTTCCCCTGTGCTCTCCTTCCCTCCTGCTGCTCAGACATGTTGACCTGATCCAGCACCCTGCCCTGCACACACTGCAGAATGTGTATGTATACAATATTCTACAGTCCAACTACTCCCTCTGACTTATTTCCTCTCCATGAGACACACTCCTTAGAATTCTGTGGAATAAAGTTTCTCCTCTTGTCATTCACATTTATCATTTATTTTTATAACATCATGTGAAGTAGGTAACATTAGTATTAGTATCCCCATTGTGGAGATGAGGAAACCGAGGCTCAGAGAAGTTCTTTCACTGGCCTAAACTCACATAGGTAAAGTGGTAGAACCATCATCTAAACCCAGACCTTCGGGCTCCAAGCTTAGTGCTCTTTCTTTTTCTTTTTTTTTTTTTGTTTGAGATTTTTTTAAAAGTTTAATTGTTATTCAAGTACAGTGGTTTAGTGCTCTTTCTACCAGCACAAGTCAGACAATGAGGTGTCGAAGATTTAAATGGGAATTTCCTTCTTAAGGCTAGAAGCCTCCTTTTACTTTCTGTGTATATGGTTACATTTTTATGTGTTATTTATCTGTAGATAAAACTAATATGGGGATCAATAAATGTTCCTAATGCCAATCTCTTTTTATAGAGCACATTGCAGCAGCTATAAACTCAGGGTACTCTTATGTAGGTTAGTTAAGATACTTAAAGATTATATTACAAAGAGGCCAATTTTTATCTCACTATTATTGCTATTGTGTCATTTTAACTCAGACAGGTTAACTTTAGAAAAGAAAGTAATTTCAAAGGCAAGCCACAATGGCATAGAAAAACCTTTGCCAGCTGACTATAAAGATCTGAAAATTAATAAATCATCACCCCTTAAAATTCTTCTCTCAAGCTGCATTGTCACTAATTTATATTCTCTAAATTTGGCTGTTGGCAAACCGTCACTCTAAAATCTAATAAAATTTAATAATATTTTCCATACATCTTAAAGTGTGCCTTTTTATTCAATAAAATCATAATCTAAACAACAGCTACATTGCGGCATAAATGAATCAAAATGAGTAGTGCGAGGGAATTAGCACAGAACCTCCACAGAGTCAGCGTCCAGAGGTTCAAAGTGAAGATCTAGTCTGGGCGGGAGGAAAACGAGGGTCTTATTTCAGCTTTCTACTCACGGACTACACGTCTTTGAGTTTCCAAGTAGGATGATGATAAATCTCACAAAAATCCAGGCAGAAGGAAGCTGCATAGATCATCAGTCCTCAGTAGGATCTTGCTGAAGGCCAACTTTTGGTGAATAAAATAGTTATGATCACCATAAGTTTGAGGGCATAAACTGTGTAGATTTGCATAAAATTTACATAAACCTATCTAAATGACTCTAGCTTCCAAAGAAAAATATATGGGCATCTTTTTAGATTATCTCAAACCTCATATACCTCAAAAACTGAAGGAGGGCTTAGGAAAATTTATTTGCAAAAGTATCTGAAGAAGGTTATTGTAAAGTTTGCTAATAAAAGCTTGATTTAAGAATAACTGTGTTAAAGGGAATTTGTTTGGTTAATTTTATTTCAAGTAAAACTAATGTTTAAAATCCTTATTGTTGAAAATGTATATAAAATATGTTCTTACCTCCTCCCCGCTTAGATTAGTTCATTATATGGTATGGAACAGTGCTAGGGGAGACAGGGTCATTTAGAGGAACGCTCAGAAGGGCTCTGATCCCGAGCCTGACTGATACCTGCTGGCCTAGAGATATGAGGCAAATACTTGAAACTTTCATTTTCTATTTTCTCAGCTGTAAAACACAAGATGGAGGTCGGGGAGCTCCACCCTGACTGTACAGAAGAGCACCTAAAGGCTTGGATAAAAATGACAATCCCCAAACCTCCCCAAGAGATTTTGATGTGAAGGTAAAGAGAGAAGCCAGAAATCCATGTCTCTGATCAGCACGATAGATGATTCCAGCAGCTGGCCAAGGCTCTAGAGTTAGAAATTACTGGACTAGAAAAAAAGCCAAAGGTCCCCGATAACTATAACAGTTTATATCTGCTTAACTCTTTGATGTTTAAGCATCCTGCAACTCCCTGAAACCTCTGGGAGAAGATCAAGTACTTGAAGCATCTGAGGTCTTGAAATTAGCACTGGATCAGGATTCAAGGTTGGAATCCTGATGTCTTTCACTCATCGGATGCATTCATTACATTTGCCATTCATTGTAAGCTCACCACATAGCAGTAAAGACTAATTCATTTCAAAGGCCTGTCTTAAAGTTAAAGCTCCACAAAGAACTTGACATAAATCTAAGTTATATGACTCAGACACATTTGGAAAGTTAGTGAGGAAAGCATGTTTTCTTGTAAAATGTCTCCTCTTAAAAGATATTTCACAGAGACAATTTTTGTTTAATTGACATGGACCTTGTGAATGGAGATTTCAACACATATTAAATCTGATTCAAACCCCAGTTCTAGCCCTTCCCCACTGAGAACTTCCCAAAACATCATATTTCTATTTTAAAATATAATCTTGGAGCAAAACAAAAGAAGCAAATGAGTTTAAATGTTTTAACTCAAAAAGTTTTATTATGGAACATCTCTATTCAAGCCCTCAGTCCAATCAATGTTGTGCTAAATATTTGCAATAAGGCAGCAATCTAGACTTATTCTGCTTTGGGGCTTGCAGAAAGAACCTTCTGCAGTGTATGTGAAATCGCTGTAAATCTGTTTGCAGTGGTCAATATTCTAGAGGCAGTAGAAAAATGGGTCTTCTGATAAGGCATCAGTTTTGCGATGAACACAATGAAATATGTCACTTTCAACTTGAGTCCATTTTTGAAATTCCAGGCAAAGCCATCACAGCCCCTGTCATGGAGGCTGGATAATTGGGATTCGTTGCACAACCTACATTCTCTAAAAGGTGATTGACATCCCTGCAGTGTATGCTGTGTGAGACTGGCCACGTTGTAAAAACCTGAACAGACACAATCTTCTGAAAAGATTAAATGACATTCAGTTGAATACGAAGATATGCTGGATTTGTAAAATACATATTTTAATGCATAATGTTTAGAGGACTGATTACAATAAAATAATACATGGGGCTGAGTAAAAAAGGTGAAGAGGTTAAGCAAAATAAATAAGTAAAACTCATAGACACAGACAACAGTATGGTGATTACCAGAGGGAAAGGGGGGTGGGAGAAGTAGAAGAGGTAAAACGGAGAAATAAATGGTGATGGAAGGAGACTTGACTTGGGTCGGCAAACATGCAATAAAATATACAGGCGGTGTATTATAGAATTATACACCTAAAACCTATATAATTTTATTAACCAATGTCACCCCAATGAATTGAACAATTAATAAATAAAAAAAATGAAACAAGATTCCACTCAAAAAAAGAATAAAATAATTTACCTAGATTTGCATTGTCCAATACAGTAGCCACTAGCCACATGTGCCTGGAGCACTTGAAATGTGATTAACCCAAACTGAGGTATACTGTAAGTGTAAAATGCGCACCAGGCTTCTAAGACTCAGTTAAAAAAATAAAAGAATGCAAAATATCTCATCAAATTTTTTATGTTGATTACATGTTGAAGAAGTAAATTTTAGGTCTATCAGATTAAATAAAATATAGTAGTAAAAGTAATCTTACTTCTTTTTCCTTTACTTTTTAAATGTGACTACTGGTAGGACATTTAAATTACATACATGGTTCACATTACATTTTCTGTTACACAGCATTGTTTTCAACTAAAGATGAGAAGGTATGCCTTTTCAAAACATTTTCATTGATGTGATCTCAGTCTCATTATAGCTTATATTCATACCTACAGCATGTGACTTGAAGATAGTAACAACATCCCATACCAGTTTATTTGATACTAGACTATACTGATGCCTCAAAAATAGGAAATTATAATTTTGGAATAATTTTGCTTTATATGTAAAAGGACTTGAATATTTGTTAGTGCCTTACAAAGTCTTAGAATTGCTAAACATTCTTAAAAAGTCATTTAGTTCAATCCCACCTTTCTAGTATCAGAGAGTTGAAATATCTCCTTGATACCACTTAGGAGCAAAGCCAAAACAGATTTCTGAACTCCAAACCACAGAATTTCTATTATAACAGTGCTATTTAAGTTTGACTGTGTTTCAAAGTAAGGGTGAAATTATTCCTTGCCCCCCACAATAAATACTCTTATTTTTGTCCCCCAAAAAGAGATCCTTTAATTCAAAAGCTATGCTTTTTTAAAAATTGCCATAATTGAGGCCACACTCATTAAGACAACTACTTCAATTAAAGTAATTAATAATGTCTTATTATTTGTCTCCTTCCGTAATAAATATAGCTTGACCTCAAAGGATTTTGTAAAACAAAATAATTAAAACATGAAACTCACAAACATACATACTCACTAAGAAGGCTGCTAGTATCTGAAATAAGATCTATCTGAGTAGTAATAAGGATGAGAAATTAACCAGTCTGACTCAGAACCATAAAGCCTTGGAGCAAAGAGGACTCCCGTGAACTAGCCAGGCAGGTGGGCTTCCTGCAGAAACTAACAAAGTCCCTGGAGGGAGCAAGTCAGGTAAACAGAGGGAGGAGGACATTGAACAAAGTTGGTGAAGACATTTTTAAATACCTTCTTAATTTAATATATTTGACATAAATGAAGGGTAAAGAAAAACTTACTTCTTTGTTTGACAGGGGAAGAAAACTCTCCCTTTTCTGAGCTCTCAAGATACTGACTGGGCTTGTCTGAGAACACTTCATCTCTTCAGGGCGTAGTCCGCTAAGAAGCCACACCAGTCCTTCCCCTGTGAAGTGTAGGATCCAGTCAGATCTTCCACTGTTTTTCCATTGTAAAAAAATAATAAAATAAAATAAGAAGTTCTTTGACATTACACTTTGTGGGGGCTAGGAAAGAATGAAAAGTAAAATTAGTCTTTCTAAGGTCATTTAAGAGTCTCAAGATTAAAGGAAAATAGCCCTTCCAAACACTGCTTTCACTAAATTGACCAGTTTTTGATCAAATGAATTCTCTGAAATGTAATGCATATGATGCCTGCCACAGTACCTGCGTGTGCTAGATACCAAGCATTAATTATACCTGAATCATTCAAAGAGCAATCGGTGTAAATATAAGGTTAGGATGATTAAGAACTGGAAATGATCAAGTATGATATTCCATTCTTTTTATTTTAATATCCTAATTTTATTATTTTGACATTCCAATTGCAATGTACTTTCATTGCACGTAGCATGAAAAATATAAAATATATTAAAAGTATAAAAAATATGCCCTGGCTGGTATGACTCAGTGGATTGAGGATTTGGCCTGCAAACCAAAGGGTCTCAGGTTTGATTCCCAGTTAGGGCACGTGTCTGGGTTGCGGACCAGGTCCCCAGTAGGGAGCACATGAGAGGCAAGCCTACATTGATGCTTCTCTCCTTCTCTCCCTCCTTTCCCCTCTGTCTAAAATTAAATAAAATCCTTTTTACTATGTATAAAAATGTAAAATACAACAAAATCCCTTTCTTTTAATTTATTTAATATTTTTATCTCACATCCTCTTTTCCCTCCGCATTTGATTTTTCTCAAACACTGTTTGATGGCACCCCGGTCTTTCTCTTACTCTGTACTCTTCACTGGGAAGCCACTTTACTGAGCTAAAGGACACATGGTGCTTAGGGCAAGATCAAATAGTATTAATGTCATGGAAGTCTCCAGAAGTTTTACTTTAAAACCCTATGTTATCATTGCACCTAGAAGTGATCTGCCTTGGAGAACCAACTCCCATGAATCAAATCATTAAGAGCCAGCAAGTCAATTATCAGTCTCCAAAAAGAGAAATTTCTCCCAAGAAGATGAGGAAGTTCACATCAACTATAGGAGACATCATGTGAAGCTAAATTATAACCAATAACGTGCTGGAGGTAGATGGTCTTGATGAGTGTCATCGAGCTATAAAGGACAGATGCATTTATTCACACTCTAGAATCTGCCTGCCAAAAGGTCTGGGGAATTTGCAGGACTGGCAAGTACATTCTTTCCCCTAAGGAGTACTGGAGATATTCTGACAAATGTTACTTCTTGGCACTTTTTAAAAATTATTCTAGGCTAACCATCTCTCTTAATACTGTCTCCCTATAAAAGTGTATCATAAAGTTGGTTAAATTCAGATTGCTACATCACAATCAAATCCCAGTTCTGTATCTCTAAGAGTCTCCTAGATTTGAGTTTTAGGTGTTTTCAAGACTTTGGAGTCTTACATTTATAAGTGCCTCCTGCTTTACCCATAGAGAGTGCTAATCAAATCCATTACATATAGATTTTACCAGACTAATTCATTTAACACGATGTCATTTCCAAATTTTTGGTGGACACGTTACTATTGCACCCTGTGCTGATTGCACAAGGCTGCCTGTGCACTCTCTTCAGTAACAGAAGTGTTGAACTTCCTTCTACATAATTTAGGATACGTTGAAAGCATTTTCCATGGGGAATTTTGACCTACATGACTCAGTCACTTCTGAGAATACAGTATCACATTCTAAAAATTCCAGATTTAGACAACTGAAAAAATTCCTTTTAAAGGGCAAATGCTTCTTTATTTTAATTTTTTTTTCAGCTTTCTAAGGCAAATGGGTCTCACAGTATTTTCCTAAGCCAAGTAAACATCATTAAGTACGGCTTTGTTAAAGCTTGGATTCATTAAGGGATGTCTCCGTTTGAAATTACAAATATAAAAACAATTTTATATTTCATTTACTTACCCTCTGTATAGATCTAGTTACTTCAATTTCTACTATAGATTCTGGGTTGTATATATTGCTTTATGCTAAAGGAACATTTGGACTCAGTAGCTATAAAATTTCTATGAAAAACTCAAAACAACTTTTTCTAAAACAAAGTCACCACACAATATTCATTAACAATAGATCTTAGAAAGAGTACAGAAAGCAATTTTTATAAATATTCCATTTTGCTGGATCCCTAGGGATCTCTAATACATCAAACCAGTGCTATTTTTCTCCCTCATGCTCCATATTTTACAATCACTCTGTATGCCTGCACTACAATTTTAATAAAAGAAAATTATATACAACAACCCTAACTGAAGCAGGAGGCAAAGAAGGTGAAAAAATATCCTTTCCTCACGGTACCAAACTCCTTATTTGGGAAATATCTTTTTATTTTGTCCACAATGGTTTAATTTTTAAAGAAGCTTCCAGAACTGCTGGACCCACCACCTCCCATCTTCCATCAAATCATAAATGAAAAGCAAGTGGGGTACAGGGGCAGGTGTGGGGTTGGGGTGGGGCTGTGGGGATCAGTGATGGGTCAGTACACAGTCTCTCCCTCCCTTTAAACTTCCAAGGAGTCCAAAGTAAGTTGTATTTGAAACCATGAGAGAAATTTCAGAAGTACATGAAATCAGCTAAGTCAATTACAAAATGTAAGTTATCACTATTAATCTTGAGTCATTATCTTACAACACAGCAGTTTTTTATTGACATAGAAAAAGAAATAAGAGAGACTGTGAGCACACTGGCACACAGATTCAGATGATGACACAGGGATTCCATCCCCTCGCCACCATCACGACATGGTCATTCATGTTTACGCTTCCTTATTTTTACATCACTCGGGTAACAGATCTCATAATTTTTATTATGCTATTGAATAATTGATTGTGAAATTTTCTTCTGTGCAACTATGATTCTTGGAAAATGATGTCAAAACCGAGGTATTTCTCTCCCATTCCAGCCCTCTCAATCCATTTTCCGTTCCTCTCCCACACACGCCTTGCCTTCCTTCTCTCACACTTCAGCATTTTCCCTCAGCAAGTTTAGGATTTCCGTAAGCGGCTAGCAAAGATGATCTAAGTCCCACATTTGAAAAAAAAGACCAACTCTGCCATGATGAAGGGCAGATCCAGGCTGTGGTGAGTGATACATCTGCTTGCTGTAGCCCAGCCCAATTTAATGGACTATCAGTCAGGTCTCTGTGCAACTTTTTATACCATACTAAGAGACCACCCTCAGGATGCTCTCTGACTTTGTCCTCAACTTGGCGATGTGCCTGAGCGGAGACACTGCAAACCTGTTTATAACACAGTTCTCCATCTGGTTCTGCATCGTGAGTAACACCAGATAAGTTAAGCAAGCTAGCATGAGCTTTTACCACCCAACAGGCATCCTGGCAATCCACAAACATTTATCTAGGATACAGAAGGTAAAAATGAGAAAGACTGAATTTGGAGAACATAAGAGAAAAGCATTAGTAAAATAAGTAAAACAATAACAATATTGGGCAAAAGCCTGACCCCTAACTAATATATTACAATGTGTTGTTTCATGTACTCACACCACATACACGATTTGGCACTGATTTTCCTCAGCTCCGGCAACAGCCAGGAATACTGTGCAGATAGGTTTTACTTCATAAATTTGGTTCCCTGATCCATTTTTTTCTTTACAAAGAAAAAACAAATTTTCCCTCAAATGAGATTCACTTTTCCTCTGGGTTTTCATTGATTTATAATTGCATCAATATTTTATATTTCTACCCAAACACCATGTTCTAATACTTAGTCTGGCAGAGACTCCTTTGCATTTGACAGAATGTCCACCAAATCTTCCCATATGGACAGAACTGTGGTTCTGGGAAGATCAATAGGTGTCCAGCTTCCAGAGACACAGGGAGAGGGAGAAATGGAAGAAAAGTAGCCACTAGCAACCACTGGGACAAGAATATCACTAAAAAACTGAAATGAGCCCACAAGCCTGAAAGTTGTGGAGTGTAAGCATTATGTAACCACATTCGGGGTTAATCATTCAGTCTCTCTCTTTAGCCCACGTTCCTTTTGTGTTACCTGCTCCAGGCAGCAGCTTCGCTGGTGATCATTTTTTGTGTAGAATGGAATGGTCTTTCAGAGAAACCATATTTGTCGAAGTTTCTAGATAACAAGTCCTTGGATCCTACAATTCACATTGCTTTGCCATCACTTTTAGACAGTGGTCGATGATACAATGAGGCAAAGACTGGTCTTCTCTTTCAGGTATGCCCTGTCAAAGCCTGCCTCCTTGCTATTTGCAGTGAGTGCTCCATTGTAATGATTCTGCTAGCTGCCTTTTGCCTCATTTCTGACTGGAAATCTTATCATCTTCTCAAAAGTCAATGAAAGGTCTCAAGCTGCTAAGGCAGCTAAACAAATCTGCTAATAATGAAAGTCTTGCTGGGGAAAAAATGTAGAAGAAATGAACTCTGGATTCCTCAAAAGGCATTCTGGGAAAGAGCACATTCCACCTAAACCCAGGTCTAAAATTCCACTTAATGTAGGACTGGACAGGTCATGCTTTGTGACTGGGGCCAATGGCCACACTGTAAACAGTTGGCATTCTCCCCACCAACACTACAACCCCACAGCTCCTGAGAGTCAGGGCCTCCAGTTAACTGCTTCAGAGAGGTGGGGGCTATGGTCTAATAAGTTTCCATTCATTATGAAGGCAAGGATCTGATCTCACTGGGAAAATGCTTTGTGATCAAGGCCTTCAAAGAGCAAACTGTACCATTAAGAAGAAAGAACAGCCTCTTCTGGGAAATAGCCAAACTTAAAATAAAATTGACCAAGAGGAAAGTTATAAATAATATTATTTTAACAGAGTTTTGAGGTGCAGCCAGATATTTTGGAATGCTCTCAGTCCAAACAAAGCCAGCATATTTCTCATTCTTTTCCAGCCTCATGACTGAGATGAGTTAAATGGGAAGGAAAAAAAAAAAAAGCCTGCAATTGCAAAATGTAAATTTAAAAGAAAAAATCAATCTGGACAGTCATAAAAACCAGGTGGCAGGATAAAATTGGGCTCACTTCTGAAGAAAGGCACAACATCCTCTAACAGGCAATAATTAAGGTACAGTGAAAAGAGCAAAGAATTTGGAGGCAGAAAGAAGTTCAGATCCACAAAAAAATCGGCCTCATGTTTCTCATTGGAAAATGGAGATGATACTACTGATTTCAGAGTTGATACAAGGATTTAAAAAGACCAAGAGTGGAGGCACCTAGCACAGCACTCACTACATACTGGACTGTTAATTCCCCACTACTGCACACAGCTTCTGAAGCCTCTCCACTCCCCAGCACTCAGGAATGACTATCTGATCCGCTCAAGCAAACAACTAGAATAAGAACAGAACCAGAGAAATAGAGATCACATGGAGAGAGTTCAGTGGGGCGAGGAGGGGAAGAATGCAGGGGAAGAATGCAGGGGAAGGTACAGGGAATAAGCATAATTGGTAGGCATGAAACAGATGGGTGGGAGGTTAAGAATAATATAGGAAACAGAGAAGCCAAAGAACTTATATGTACAACCCATGGACATGAACTAAGGTGGGGGCGAGTACTGGAGGGTGGGGGTTGCAGGGTGGAGGGGGGATAAAGGGGAGAAAAAAATTGGAAAAACTATAATAGCATGGTCAATAAAATATACTTAAAAATACACAATGAAACACCATGAAAAAACCCCACCCCCACAAAAAAAGAATGACTATCTGAAGATTTGCTGTGGACTTAAATATATTAAGCAATTCAGGTTGTGTTTGTTTGTTTTTTTTAAGAGTGAAAAGTGAATAGTGTTATACTTAAAAAAACATAAACGAAAAATCTAGTGAACTCAGTTGTTCACTGATTCTGCAACTTTATGCTAGCATTAGCTTCAAGAAATGGCCTCACCTTTCTTCACTTCAGATTCTTGTCTTTCAAGTGAGGTCACCAGAATAGATAATATATAAGGAGCCTTCCAGTCTGGGCATTCAAGAAATTGTGGGAACCTACGTGTATTCAAACCAAGGGTTCTCTAATTTGTTTTGATTTTACCCTTCATTGATATGTTATTGCAAAATGAGTTTTGCTATAACTGATATTGGGATTTATCTTATACGTGGAGATCTCAAAAAAGGCAGAGTCTTGTTTCCAGAAGTTGTTCAATATACGTTTGTAGAATGAGTAAGCTACACTAATTAAGATGAAACAGAATGCTCCTCTTAATATAAAATCCTGGTCCAATGCATCACTACTCCTTAATTATAGCTTTCCTGCCCACTACTTCAATTTCCATGGAAACATGGGAAGTGGTGCCCCTCAGTATCGTCAAATCAAGTTAAGCTACAGCTGGTTGAAAAACTTCTGTTTCTCAACCTGTAGCTCTTGAATTCTGTGCTGTTGTTATGATCCTCAGGAGGTTCAAAATATAACATAACAATCTCTCCCAAAACAAATAACAAAATAATTATAAGCCATCATTTCCCAATAAATCCCAAGGGAAAAAAATAGCAGCCTAATCTTATAGGTTCTGATTTAAATGCCTTGGATTAAGCCCATAACAAACTATAGCATTGCCTTCCTTTCAGATCTAATCAAGCAGGGGCACTGGAAGAAATTCTTTTTCCATCTTCAGCTCTTGGACACTACCAGTGGATAAAACGATTTTCTGACCCTGTGAGGTTTCTGTCAGGCGTCTATCAGGCCTACAGAACATAAAGATGTCTGGATTAATTTATGAATCAAAGCATTTTTATTTGGAAACTTGGGAATTTTTATTCAGTGGAAAGGAACACAAAAATTATGCTTGCCTATGACAGAAGAATTCTACAGTAAAGGGGAGAAAACTGTACTTGAACAATCGTTAAAATAAAATTGAAAAAAAAAAAGAATTCTTCTACTGTAAACATTGAACTTTTTGTAGGAGAGAGATGTTCCCTCACTTTAATTACCCCCTGGACCATTTACAGATCAAAACTGGAATTTAAATGGCTATGAAGAAAAAGAAACATTGGCGGGGATTTCCTTCTCTCTGGCCATACAGTCTCTGCAGCCCCCCCCCCCCTTCCATTGCTGCTGTCAACTCTGCACTCTGGGTACCCTATCCTTTTCCATTTTCATGGATAGATTTTGAATAATCTCAGGAGTTAGTTCTTCTCTTGATGGGATGTAGTAAATCTAGAAAGGAACTTTAGTCAAAGTAAAATAATTTTTAAAAGTCACAAAGTGTTTTACCAATGGGATTTCAGACATATTTGTTTGGCTTTCAAGCTTACACAAATATAACCATCGACTTAGACTACATCTGATGAGCTGTCAGTTTTAAATAGATTCTCCACTTCTTGAATATGTTCCAATTATGATTCTCTCTGTATTTAGTGACTCATATTTTTTTTACTGTCAGAAACTTAAGGAATTTTATGGTTGTATAGATTTTGAGTGACTATATATAAATAATAATGATTGCTTCCAAACTTTTCTGCAATATGAAAATGTCATGACTTTTAAAATTTAGAAAGAATATGGCAAAAATGGTTTTCTTTTTCATATTTAGAAGTATTTGTTTTCAGTAATATTAGAATTCTCTTGAAAAGCACAGGCAAATTTATTCTGAAATTCCTAGCCCATTGTTAAAAAGAGATTAGGAAATTCTCAGAGTTGTATAAACTCAGTTAAATTGTCAGCCAAATTTTAATAACTAGGCTAATTATATGGTAAATTTTTCTCAAAGTATTGTCATACACAATTATCCAGATTAGTACCCAATGGCCCTTAAGATTCTTCCCAATCCGCCAGACAACACTCATTAGCTTAGTTGCCATTACTCTCTAATTTACTATTTTACTCCAGCTGAGCTGAGTAGCACATATCTCTTCTCACCTCTACACCTTAATCCATGTCTGGACTTCTCTACTCCTTCCTCTTTCTATGCTTGGAAACGATTTACCTCTTCAAGATATACATGCAAGTCTTATATCCTCAAAACCTGAAATAGTCCCAAACATAGAAGATATTCACCAAATGTACACAGGTGGCAATTAGAACACTTTTTTAATTAATGTATAATTATTTGGCAATCCCATCGTATAATTCTTTATTTATTTTTAAGTATATAGATTTTATCTGGTCTACCATGCATACTACCTTTAAATAGGTACAATAGTTTTAACTTAGCATCCTAAAAGACTAGGTGAACATTCCAAACTGTCTAGTTTCTATCCAGAAATAGCTAATGTAGGTTGATTCTGGCATAAAATATTCAAGATCTAAAAAGCTGGAAATATCTCTGGCACTTTGAAATTCATTGAACTCTTTCAATACATTCTATCAAAGTGTGTGAACCTAGGTAAGCCACAGGCAGAAGTCCTGAATTCAGTATTTCTGACACCAAATCCAGGACTTCCTTGACAACACTACAGATATTAAAGGGCCATGATAAGATAGACAGATTCTGAATGGGAGAGGGGAAAACCCTAGGGTTGTTTCCAATAACCCTAAAGGAATATCAGACACAGCCTCCCAAGTAAATGAAATGGAACCACTGAACAGTAAATCGCTCAACCATAAAAACTGGGAAAAAGGGAGATAATACACTTAATTTAAAAAAATCTTTGCACATATCTAAAGCCAACCACAACAATGCAACATATCAGTATGTTCTATTTTAAAAAGACAAAGTGAAAGGTTTTATATTCATACCTGGGGTGATTTGAATACTCCTTTAAAGTTTCCTTCTATCATAGTGACCTTGGGGAACACTTTCCTGTAAAGTACTTACTGTCACTTTCTAAACAACACAAGTTTGTTTAACACAATCATCACAACAGTCCCAGCAAAAAGAATGGCAACTGTACTTTGAATATTTGTATTGATTTTTTACTATTAAAGCAGTTTAACATTTAATGCCTCATTTAATCCTAAAGAACCCGTGACAGAGAAAATTGTTTTTATGTTCCTTCATATACAAATTGAAGAAAAGAAGCCCAAGTGAGTTAAGCATCAAGTCCCAAATCACAGACAAGACAGTGATAAATATAATATATTTACAAATGTTTGCTTCCTAAACTTGTACATTCCCAGATAAGTTCCTGCCTCCCACCCCTCCTTATATGGTTAGGGTTCATTTCTTGCTGATTATCTGATATCCACTGGGAAGAAAAAACAGAAAACAATTTAAAAATCAGTCAATCACTCAATTAAAAGCAAAATTTAAAAAAAAAGTAAAAGCTCATCTTCAGAACCACGGCTTGGCTATCTCCAGGGAAACCAGACAATAGCCTTAATCTAACAACCAGGTAGGTCATGGATTTTGATAATCCATATCAAGTTCTTCCCGAAAGTATTAAGGACATAAATTTTATAATCAAATACTAGGGGAAAATTAATTAAATATAATTAATAGGTTTCATTATTTCAAGATCTTGCTATACTAATGAATAATATGAATTTACAGGAAAGAACATAGTATGCAATGTTCCTCAACTGATTTTACTCATTTATCTGTGAAATTCTTTCCCAACTGTTTTCCCATGGGGCATCTAAAGAGCTGGGCACACCTTTTTTTCATTCACACAGCTTTGAGGGGAAAATGTCTCTATGTCTCTGCAATTTAGCAATCCACTGTATGAAAGCTGAAGAATAGAATCAAATGGCTGAATGTTTTCAAACTGTATGTTTGTAACGTTAGAAATGTCTAAATTTATTGCACTGCCTTTCCAGGTATGATGACTATACAGCATATCATGGGAATATACGGGTGAGGCAAAAGTAGGTTTACAGTTGTTCCTATGGAAAAATAATACAATAATTAATAAATAATAAAACAAGAATAAACCGCATTCCTGTACTCACAACTGTAGACCTAATTTTGCCCTACCCTGAATTTGTAGAACCATTAAGGGCAAAGTCAGTCCTTGGGCTTACCGATTTATGATTATTTCATGCTGTTTTTATTTCAGTTACTTAACATTATAGGTAATGTATCAAGTAGAAGAAAGAATTTTTTTTTTGGCCTTGACCACATGATACATCAAGTTTCTCAATACAGTAGTCCATGTGCACAAGGAAGTAAGACAGTATTGTAGAGGGTGGGAAGTGATTCCATCGCAGGAAGGGACCACAGCTTATTGGGCACTTGCACAATCCAGGCTCTGCTGTGAGACCCTTCTTTAACTTGTTAGTTCATTTAATGCCAATGAAGACCCTAAAAGGGTCTTGTGTTATTTTCTCATTTTACCCACTGCAAGCAAAGTGAAGGTAAGTAATTTATCCAAAGATACCAACTAATAAATTGGTGGGGCAGAATTAGAGTCTATGCAGTCCTCTTAAGAATCCGTGTATCCAAGCATCACATCGGACTGGCTTGAAAGGGTTAGCAAGACAGATGCAAATTTTTTGGAACTTCTGTTCTTGCTACTTAAAAGTAAATATAATCATTGAAGTATGTAAGTCTCTTCCATAACTAAAGATGGAAATAAATACATTTGATCTCAGCTTGGTAATAGGTAAATAGTCAAAAATAAAGTTTAAATTACTTTTCTCCTCATATTTTAATCAACTTATTTGATATCTAATTCTGGTTGAACCAATAGAAAAATCACACAAGTGATACCAGCTAGAGGCACAAATTTGATTTTAAAATAGACTTAATAGAAATGAAAATATTATTTAAAAAAGATATGTGACTGATTTTTTTTCTCTTTGTTCAACATTACTAATATACCCTAAGGGAAAGTTTTCACTGAGCACATTGATCTTAAGTTACAGATCTACACACTAAAAATGGGAAAAAATCTTAGATAAAAAAAGTGACAGTTAACTTGAAAATTATTGGTCTCAAAGATGTACCTTTTTATCATTTCTGCGAAGAGAACTTGAAATGAGGAACATTTATTAGTGAATTATTTTTAGCTTTGAACTGATCCCTAATGGCTTTCAGAAAAGTCCTCCTTTAACCTTGGGATACATTTCATTACCATGTCTATGGTCAGAGCTCTTTCACGGTGCAGACTGAAACTACAATTTTGAAAGAGATACGCTTTTAAAATTAGATCAATCTTCAGTATACGTTTAATTTTCACTTCTGACACCATGCAGTCTTAGCAATAAAAATAATACTAAAGGCACGCAATCCAAGTTTAGTAATATCCGGAACTTAACATTTTTTCCCAAATATATGCAAAGATATTACCTAATATTCTTCTTGCCAATATCCTTGAAATCCAGGCAAGTGACAGGTCTTATTCTCCATATTTATAGAAAGATCTGAGTCATAATAAAATGAAAGGACTTACTTAAGGTCAGACCAGACTGAAAGTTCATGTTGATATCCTATGTAGTGGGTTTTGTTTTGTTTTGTTTTGTTCATTAAATTCTATTTCTTCAAGTGACAGATGAGATAAATGTGGAAGTATTTTGTGTGATTCTTTTTCCAAAATTTAGCAATGATTTATTTATGTATCCACCTTCTTGTTTGTTTATGCTCCTGTGCCTTAGGTAAAGAAATTGAGGATGTTATTGCAACAATAACGTTTCTTCTATAGTCATATTATGAGGTTATAGAAACAGTAAGCATTCTGGTTTCTCGAAAGGAAATCATTTGTATTGAATTGTTTACTTCAGGCACAGTGACAAACCCTGATGTTCATGTAACAAAAGAATAGCTAAACATATTTTTAAATTGCTAGGATTGATTTAAAGAAATGAGTAAAGGGCCTCATTTTTTTGACACCTTTAATTATTTTAAAATATAATTTCTTAATCTGGTATAACTGTTAATTACCCCTAAACTATTCCAGGTATTTTTAGCAGAAAGTTATCCAATACATACAGGAAATTTACAAAATTGTCAGAAGGGCTAGAATTCATTCTAAGCTGAGCTTCCAAAAATTGCTGCCAAAACAACACTAAATCCACCTACCAGGGAGCCTTTGACCCCACCACTGGAACTACTGAGTCAGCAGAGCACACTGCAGAACAGTGATCCAGGCCCAGAAGCTGGGATCTGGAACCCACCGAAGCTGTCACTGCTGCTTCCACAGTGCCTCTGGGACCCAGGAAGCTGGGAAAAGGCCACTGGAATGCTTTTAAGTGGAACACATTGTCTTTGAGACCTTGTTTACTCAGAAGTGCACACTCAAAGGGATCCAGAAGAACTCTTTGTCTTATCTTCACTTTCCAGGATTTGTGTGCTAATCTATTTAGCAAAACCCATTATTCAGCCTCTACTCTAGCTACACTGAAGTCTGGGGAAATTTTAAGCATTGCAGCTCATGCAATATGAAGGAGGATGGAATGAGATTGGACCAAGACACTATAAGGTATCTATCAAGCATGAATTAAAAACTTTAGCTATGATTATATTTAAATTATTTTTTGTCGATTCTAAGGTACCATTGGTGGTACAATATGCCACTACTTTATGCAGTCCTAACAAAGGAAAAATACTGTACACTGAATCATGAAACAGTACTAAGAGGCCTTCAGTTACAGAAATACTAACATGTAAAGAGATGTGCAAGCTAGAATCAATGAAATACAGTAAACATGTCAGGAGGGATTGTAATGGTATTATGATGGTATGCATGGTTATACAGAGTTCGCTGTTTTCAGAGAAATATTTAAAGGTTCAAACAAATTAACATTTTCATCTTAATTGATGTGCTGATGTCCAAAGAGAAAAGAGCCAAAGGATAATAGAATGCTTAAAGAGAGAAAGAGATATTTTATAATTTGCCAATACACGGATAATTTACCAAATTAAATAACTGAAAACGATTTATACCTCTCTAGGTCAAAAATAGATTACATTACAAATTTCCCTATTAAAAAGTTCTGACCTTGTTGAGACGTGGAAAAGGACATGTTGTGAGTGATGTTAGAATACATTAAATCAAGTCACCCAGAGTGACCATACTCTGTCAACCTCAACCAACCACGATGACTACACAAGGGGTCATCCTTCTGCCAAGGTAACCAGTGTTCCCAAAGGAGGGTAGAGAGCAGTAGAGAGCCAGAACACAGGCAAAACTGCAAGTTGTCGGTTGTGAGCTGACAGGAAGTCTGTGGAAAACCAAGACCCTTGGCTAAGGCTCAATCCAGACAGATGGTGCATCGGGGTCTGCACACAGTTCAGGTGAAGCTGCAAAAGGAGAAGCAATCAGTCCACAAGGACAAGGAAACTGAAGGTAAATGGTTTAGGACTGGAGCCTGAGGTGGACATTTGTTGAGTGCCTACTATGTGCTAGGCACAATCCAGGTGCTGTTAGTAGAAGGAGTCAGGTCACTTAAGATCAGTAAAGTAGTATAGCGTTCAGGGACCAATGTTCTCAGAAAACAGTAAATTAGCCAGTACTGACAAAATTATTTTAATTAATTATCAGTTATCCTATTTTTGCCCAAAGTTGTCAAATGAGCCTACTGATCTGAGATCAGAACTGGCAGAGATGCCCACTGACCCGCTGAGAGGCCTGGATGCATTGGCATCACTAGCAAGCACAAGTGTTTTACCTTAGTAACAATCTGTTCCTACACGCCAGCACCAAAATGTCTAGAAAATAAAAGTTGTTCTGAGATATTTATGGAGCATAATATATTTTACTGTCAGCTCAAAGACTGCAGATGTCATTTGCCAACAACTTGCTTATTTGATTTATGGAATAATTAATTGTGTATACGATATGCCATACACTGAAAACCGGCAGCTATAATTAATCAACCATCACAGCAAAGAAAACTTCACGCAATCATGAATGTAAGTTCATGGACCACAGAAACAGTGTCTTGAAAACTGCTTTGCACTTTCTTGGTATCCCATCCTTCAGGTGTGGGCCCAGAGCTATGTGAACAACAACCCTTCGCATTCCATTTGATGCGTCGTGATTTTCAAAGTGATTTCTGACATGAACTGTTTTGTTGGGTTGTCACCCCCTCAAAAATGAACACAGAGAGGGCAATCATAACTGTACTGAGGGCTGAGGAAACAAGCCTGAAAGGACAAGAGACATGCGACACGTGAAGTGTCAGAGCTGAAGAAGACCCCAGGACAGTGACTCCGAGTCTGCTGTGGTTTACTCCCCGCATTGTAGGATGTTATAAAGTGCCGCTTCATAGCACCTGGATGTGAGCCCTGCCTCTTGCCATGCATGGCCTTTGTCAACAAATCTCTAAATCTCCAGGAGACTCTTGCTTCACATATAACAGAGAACAGTACAATTTCCATTGCAAGCTTCTGGTGAGGATTAGTGAAATGAAATAAAGCATGAGAAAGTCCCTGTCTCCTGGTGCCTAGGACATAGGAGGTACCTCAAGCTGCAGCTTCTGGCTGCTTCCCATGCCCCAGGCTCCAGGCCAGCCCAGACCCACTGTTCTTTTCCACTCCCACAGCTGCTGCGGGCCCAGTTCACCAAATGGTCCGCATGATATGCTGTGTCAAAAGAAGATCAGACAGCCTTAGTGTGTCCTTTTCAACAGTGCAAAAAAATCCTTTGAAATAGATTCACTCCAAAGGAAATGGTGCTTTAAATAAAACAATGTTTGAGCCAGGTTCATACATTATTGTTTTTTTTACTATAAGAAATAGGGGTGAGGGAGGAAGGGTTCTCAGGAACATGTATAAAAAAGAAAAAAAGAAAAGAAATACTCTAGTCTCTAAACAAAGCCACTTACACAGGGACAGAATATTGACCAATGTCAGAGCAACAGCTATAGATATTATACTTTTATGTCTGTCTTTAAGCAACCTAAAACCTAAACAGAACTTAACAAGAAAAGACGTACAGAATAATAAAGGTGAATCCTTATCTTTTTCTTAACTGAACATGAGAGCATAGCTTCTTCACCTGTAAACCATAACTCATTGCCAAAAATGACAATTTTATTTCCTTACAAATGAAGCAACTTTTCTAATTACAGTAATATCTTGTGTTCAAAACACCAACTGTGCTTTTCTTTTAATTAATAGCAGACTCACCCAATAAAACAGCAACAATTGTTTTGCCTTGCATCATTTCGTGTGCAAGTTGCTGGGCTTTTACTAAATTAAGGTCTCTGTCCTCACTGTGTCCATCTCTCCTGTCTGTGTTAGTTCCTTCACAAATGTGGCTGGAGTGTGTGTATGTGTATGTATCCTGGAGAATGGGAAAAGATGGTGAACGCATTGAAGAATATTTACTATAAAATCCTAACATGGATTGCAGTTCATGAAATGGGTCAAACAGCCCCTGATTTATTGCTCTCTCTGAGCATATTTTCATCACCATCAATAATACTTCCTGGAACATGATTTCTGGGTGTGCGATTTCTTCTCTAGGCTGCAGACTGTAACTGCAGACTCAGCTACAGAACAATTTTCCACAACATTCTTAATGTAACTTCAGATTATATACTGAAGAGTTTAGCCTGTTCTTCATCAGAGACCCACAAGTACCAATTTTTCTGATCACCATCCTATGGAGTGTGGTTTGTGTTAATCAATTGCATTGAAAGTAACACTGAAATGAATTGATCAGAAAGGTCCTGCTACTGAGCTCAGAGATATCTGCTATGTTTGAGAAAAATGCACAAAGTCACCTAAACAGCAATTTGTTCTTAGTGTTGTGACCTATAGAAATAGGGTGAATATATTCCTCCTGGATGGTTTTATTAAAAAAAAAACAACTTTTGTTTTGAATTAGGTACAGAAAACAGGTTGTTTTAAAGAGGAATGGCAGGGGGAAGGGAGAGTGTTGTATAAAATATGTGAGTTACTTTTAAGCAATTTAGAATGGATCTTATTTTAACAAACACATAATCGATACTTCCCAGTTAATGGTCTTGTCCAGAGAATGTTGATAGAATGACAAAAAAAATGCATAGCAAATGGTCCTCACAGAACTCAGTGCCTCGCTGGAGACATAGGAACCACCCCGACAATACAGTGGGGTAGCAGCGATGCCGGAGGAAGCACACGACGAGGCTGCGGACACACGAGGAGGGGTAAGGAGGCACTTCTAAAGAGCTGATAAATGGACTGATATTGAAAGGTTGAGTAGGAAACAGCCTGGGAACAAAGGGGGAGGGCAAGAACATTCAGGAGAGGCCATAAAAGCCAAAGAGAGCATCGCAGGTTAGGGGGACCCTACACAGTCCTACATGACTACGTGCTGATGTCAGGGCAGCAAGAGGGACAATGGTGAGTGCTGAGGCAGGGCCAAGTCTTCATAGGCCTTGCATGGCCCACTCTAGAGAAAGCTTCAGAAGGATGTCAACTGATGACATGATCCAATGTATGTTTGAGACATCAGTGGCAGCAGAGTGGAGGGGTGATCCGGGGGGAGGGAGTCTGTGGCAATAATCCTCACCATTCAAGGGCTCCGCTCAAGGCAGAGGAGCACAGGTGAGGAGGCAATGCAGATAAGAGTGCATATAGGCTCATGTGCTGGTGATTTAAAATGTCAGATCACCTTATGAGTTCAATCTTGATCTAGGGAGAACTCTTCATTCTCTCCTGGTCTTATTTGGCAGCTTAACCCCTGGTCTGTGCCCTAGGAACTTTCTGTTTTTATAGTGTGTTCCGTGTTTAGTTTGGTTTGGTTTTTATCACAGCGAAATCAATAAGCAAAGGCTGGAAAGGAGAATCATGGACTTACTTGGGATAAATTAAAGGAAACCCCTTTGGCTCTTTCATTATTTACTACAGAAGGTATTAGAAATGGCAGTTTCAGTTGTTACCATTACTCATCAAAGACACTTAATGTTTACTAGGACTCTCATTAAAAGCAACAAAGCTAGCAGTGGAAATGTTGTCAAGGAGAAGCTTCCAGATGAGCCGTGTCATCCAACTGGAGGAGTGTTTCTGAGAGTTAAGCACCAGCAATCACAGGGGGATGCAGTGACGGAGTTGCAGCCCTGGGAAAGGAAGAATAAAACACTCTGTCCAACACAAAGTGCTCATTTGCTCTTTGTCCCTGACAGTTGCTCCTTGGACCTGTCTCAAAAATGTGTCACAAAAGACATTCTTTTTCCGGCTTACTCTTTTTGTCCAGATGTCACTAAGTGTTCAAATGTTCATAGATTTACTGTATATAGAACAGAAGCTGTTTGAGCTCCCTCTTTCATGTTCAGATTACTTTTTATTTCACATTCTACCAGGTAGAGCTGGAACATAATCATATATGTTTATTTTCTCTGCACAACATTTTATCACATAGTAAAGGGATTGTAATTGTTTGATCTACAGACATGTTAATGGTGTTTTTCTCATTAAATACTCTTTTTATCTACACTATGCTAGACTTGTTTTGCCCATCACAGTATAATCATAGTGAATTATTCTTGCTCATGTATAATGATAACAAAAGTCCCATCCTTACCATGTGTGTGTATTCATATGACAGAGAAAAAGTGATGGATGGAACAATGGAAAAAAATAGAGGGAATTTAGAGATTAAAATTATAAGGACAAAAGCTCTCTAAAATTAGGTAGATAATACCTGTACCTCTCATTAGGTCTCCTTTTTAATATTTCGGATATAAGAGAACACATCTCATTTCTCTCATCCTAATCTTTCACTGTACTTTATTGAAATGTGCCTCAAATATATACTTTTTCTGTGTTCAGTTCATAGTACTAGAAACTCAAGACCCTTATCATCCAGGAAACAGTGTAAGATAATTACAGATGTTTATAAAACAACCCAGATTAAGGGACCTGAGAGAAATGCAAAGACAGTTCAGTGAAGACATTAGAGAAAAGGGCAGAGTCACTGTCATTTGCAGGATTGGGGGAATGCTTTGTGCACAAGGTGATTCTGAACACTTGAGGACGGGTAAGTGTTCTTGATGGGAATGCAGAGAGCTCATCAGAAAGAAGTAACAAGGACAAAGCCAAGGGGACAAGGAGTGTGCTGTATAGAAAGTATTACAACTAGGCACGTTTCACTGAGTGTCATGTAGGAGGGGTGAGTGGGCTAAGAGTCTGGAAGAGAAAGTTGGGCCTGAGTGTGGGGTCCCTACCGATGAATACCTAAGTCAGATAGACATATGTGAGTTAGACTAGAGAGACACTAAAAAGTTTTGAGTAAGAAAATGACTATCACAACTATGTTTTTAAAAAATGTCTCTGGCATTTATATATTTTAAGGAAATGAACAGTGAAGACATGATAAATCAGGAAATAGAAAAATTTGGAAGTTATCTCTTTAGAAAAGAGGTATTGAGTAGGGCCTGGAGAGGAACAGTGAGGATAGCAAAGAGAAGCCAGATGTGTGCTCATCGTTCCTGTGTCATGGTTAATGTATTATTTTACTGTGATTGGCAAAGCTACTTCTTTATGTAAGTAAATTGTTCTGCTTGAGTGAAAGGGACCATTCCATCATGGGATATTTCACAAGTAGATCAATCGATTGATGTTAATACAATTCCTACAAGGACCAGCTCACTCATTAGAGCTCAGGAATTTACCACACAAAAAAAATGTTTTTAACTAAACCTTTGTTTGATTTTGGGAACCAGAATGAAGTAGAAGGGTACAATGGAATATGGAAGAACAGAAAATTAATAAAAATTATGTATTAAAGCCCTGGTCTTGTGGTTCAGTTGGTTGGAGTGTCATTCTGTAAACTGAAAGATTGCAGGATCGATTCCCAGTCAGGGCACATGCATAGACTGCAGGTTCAATTCTCAATTAGGGAGCATGTAAGAGACAATCAACTGATGTTTCTCTCCCTCTCTTCCCCTGTCTCTCTAAAATAAGTGAACAGTAAACTTTTTAATTTAAAAATAACAATAAAAAATTCAACGGAAGCCAGATCCTAGGGCCTAGACATTAAAGTGTTACTCGGAGGTCACCTGTTGGAAAGGTGAGCAGAAAGGGAAACAAAATGGGAACTGCATACAGGGGAACATGTACTTTTTTCAATCAACATGTCAAGAATATATGTCTGGCACTATACTAGGTACTGAGAATAAGACAAAAATGGTCATCTAGACCCTTACACAGTTCACAGTCAAGTGTGACGAATTGTAACTGTGGTGGGAAAGGGCTGTGGCATGAGTTAATGGCTTTGAAGCATGTTTGAGTAGCTAGAACAGTCAAGAAAGTAAAAAAAAAGACTGGCTTGAAAGAATTCATGTTTTGAAAGAAGAAGATTGTCCTTTGAGCACTTTTATTTCTCCAACTTTCAGATAAGGAGGTTTCATTTTGTTTCTTAAAAAAGGCCACTATCTGACAATGTGGGAGCTATTGTGAGGCAGAATTCATAGGACTTGTTTGGTGAGGAGGCATAACTCGTTCAAAATGCCAGGAAGTCTTGAGCCTGGGAGAGTAACAGAGAAGAAAAAATATGGTAGGGGCTGTGTCCTTCCCCTCCATCTACTCAGAAAAAAGACCGTCCTCCTCCTCTTCTTTTTGTGTGTGTGTTGTTCCCATGTACACACTCGGCAGTTGATGGAAAGAAAGGGGAAAAAAGAGCAGTTTTAGGTGAAGTTGCCATATAGTCAGAATTCAAGCTGAAAACAGACATTAGAAAAATCAAACTCCTTTTTTCATTAACATTCCCTTGCTTCTTTAATCAAAATCCACTTTCCTTAACCTCAAACCCTGTTCTTTCTCACCGTAACTGTAGTTGCAAGCCTCCTTTGACTATCTCATTTTTTCAATTGTAACTGTTAATTACAATGCCTGACCCTTACTTTTTTCACATAGACATAATAAGTATATTCTTTTAAATTCTCTGTGCTCCTTTGTAAGAATTGTAGTGCAAGGATATTTCAGCCCAAGAAAAATTTGTTTTATTTTCATTTTTTTCTGCCTCACAGCACCGTGCTATATATCTATGCTACAGCAGAGGTTCTCAACATTGGTTGCACATTAGAATAATCTGGGGACCTTTTAAAAATCTAGATGCATATGCCATACCAAAGACCAGCTAAATCAAGGTCTCTGGGGGAGAGGGAGAAACTCAGGCAGCAGTATGTTTAAAGCACCCTGGGTGATTGCAACGTGCAGCCAGGATTAAGAAGCACTGATCAACAGCAGCACCTAATTGCTTCTCAATTCCCGGAACTGGCATTTATTTTCATGATTCTTAGGCCCATGCTATTTTTCTAGCATCAAATGCCTTTCCTTATTTTACTGCCTAAAACAAAACAAAACACAACATGCACAGCCATCAAAATCCAACTCAGATGCCTCCCCTTTTAAAAAAGTCCTCTTTCTTCCCCATCACTAGTCTCAATTTTGCCTCCCCTAACTCCCACCCAAGTGACATGTATATATCATTAACTCAAGGGACATTGGCTTTGAACTCTAGATAATCGTGTGCATGTCTTTTATTCAAATGGATTTTAAGCTACTTAAAGATAGGGAGTTGGGCTTATTCATTTGTATATAGTAAACATTCCATAAATATTTTGAAATAAAATTAAAATTTCCAAAATAAATAATATAAACAAATCTATACTCTTGCTATATATATTGCAGGTGATGATTTGTGCCTTCTATTAAAAATGAGTTATTTGGAAAAGCCATAATACTATTTCTTATAAAAACATGGGATGTGATTTACTATTCCTGGCAACAGCTGCTGCTCGCAAATGATGACTTCAAAAGTCAGTTATAACATAATTCAGCAGACATGGTGAATCTCAGCCTACACAGGACTCCATATGGGTTTCAGCACAGCATCACTTCCTGCCCATACAAATACACTCCAGGTTTGGTTCTATAAAACTTAACTTAGATTAAGTGAGCATTGGCTAAAGCATCGAAGTCCTCCCATGATAAAAGCTATAGACTGACGCTAGACAGAGAGAGAGAGGGTGTGCAGGGAGGGAGAAAGGTGTAGCAGATGCACCAAGCCCACTCCTTCGGGAAGAGTCAATTTAGCATGACCAAGACATCTTCTCTGCCTTCCAGGTGTCCCTGTCTTTTCTCTCCACTTCTATCGAAACCCTGGATTTAATTCTACCTTAGTGTGACTGACTGCCTTCCCCATGAAAGGGGAAGTGACTTGAAGGTAAGCAAATATCATATTTTACTCAGTTTTTATCATACATAGCACTTAGCTATCATAGTTCCTATCAGACAACAAGAGTCAAAAAATATTTCTTGAGTCAGTAATTAAACAAAAGGAAGAACCTGAATTGATAAAGGTAAGTATTGGTATGAACAGCACCACCTCAAAAAAGCCCCCACTTGGTGCCTGCAGAAAGCAGGCACCAACTCCTGCCAGACCTGCAGGAGCAGTGACTTGAACGGGTGCTCAGTTAGATACAAACACCTAACGAAAAAAATAACTAAATTCACAAGTGATAAATCAAACAAATGCTACTTGATTGAGCCATATTGCTTGAAATGTACAGAATTTGTTATAAATTTCACTTACCTGCTAAAAAATCTTAAGTTGCAGTTAACTCTAAGGCCAGAACTAGGGTGACACAGGTGAGGCACCCACTGTGGGTGCAAAATTCAAGGGGGTGAAGGAAACCTTGATAATCAAGATAAATAATGTGTAGTGCTATATTTTTCAGTTCACAGGCCAGTGCTCAATCCACTGGGCCACACCAGCCAGGGCACAATAGTGCTATATTTTTAAACCTCAGTAACAATGCAAAAAATCTAAGATGAGCAAATGTAAGGGCACAATCTATATGGATGTATTTGCAAACTGTTCTATGAGTATTATTATATCATGAGGTATATGATATGAACATTATTATGTGATGCTATTCATAAAGCCCTGAGCAGGGTAATAACAGCCCACAGATTTTCTTGCATATAACTTTGAAACTGTAACCAGCTATGCACAGACATGGCTGCTTCATAAAAGGATATAGTATAACACAAAACACTGTTGTGGGTGATTTTCCATGAGAAGCAGCAAATAATCTTTCGTGTGTGTTTGAATTAGTGGTCAAAGTAGCTAATGTATGAGAAAAGAAATTGGTACTTCCCCACTGTAATGCCTTAACAAGTATTTATATATTGAAAGACATATGCTTTCATTTCTCTCTTCACTGTTCTATCATTTCTTGAGTGTCTGACACTGTGCTCAGCACTGAGGCTAATACATGGCCAGCTACAGGCAGACACCCTTGTCAGCAAACACCAGTAATAGAAAACTGAGAAAGATACAAGAGAAAGCAGTGGGGTTACCATGGAGACAGGAACGATTTCTCCCTAGGGAAAGAATAAGGTGACAAGCTGAAAAAAAATCAGGTCAGTACTTTTCAAAACTGCATTTTCCCCCTCATGGCTAGTTGACAATATGTATGAAGTGCCTTAAAATTCAGAATGATTTTGATGAAGCACTTTCATTTCAAGAAAATTACCTCAAAGAAATTTTCATGGATTTTATGTGAAGACTTCTCTCCATGAAAGTTAATCAGAGTATCATCTATAATATAATAAAAATAAAGGAATAAACCTAAGTAGCCGATAACATGGTGCTATTGAGTTATATACATGGTTAATGGAATTCTCACAGTGATTAAAGATATATAGTAAGGAATCAGTAATGACAGAATGGTTCACGCACCTGGTACTTTCTCCTGGTCCAGCAACATGGTTGCTCTCCAGGAGGTTCTTACGCATGCAGATTATCAGGCCCCGCCCCAGACCTACAAATTCAGAATCTGCATTTCAACAAAGTCCCCAAGTGATTCCCATGCATAGTAAAGTTTGAGAAGCTCTAGTACAAGCCATATTTTTAAGCAAAAAAAAAAAAAGTATGTACATAACAATTCTATTTTGACTCACCAAAGTTTAACTTAATAAATAGAAGAAAAAAAAGTGGATAGGTAAACATCAAAATGTACACAGTGATTATCTCTGGGACTGTGCTTTTAATTTCTTATTTTGCTCATACTTTCTAAATATTCAAGTACAAATGTGTATTATTCTTGTTGTAATGAAAGAATAATTATTTTAAGTGTAGTTTCTCTTGGTTATTCTTCTTTTTAAATGATTGTTCATGGTGAGTGAATTATTTTCTACCTAACAAAAATTCAGGCCAATTATACATTGAGGTTTGCAAACTTGGAACTATAATTTCACATCAGTATGTTCTAGGACCACATATCTAGGACACTTGTGATTTTAAATATTTCTTCACATGGTTTCCCTAAGAATATTTGTCTCTTGCCATTCACGAACCTTGCTTTTCTGCCTGTTAAACGTATTTTGCAGAATGTCTCACCCGTCAGCAGGTTATGTAATCTCTCAAATAGTTCTTGGCTTCCTTGGTACCTCACTCTCTCCCTCATGCCATCCTAAAACTTCTAAGATATACAAAATTTATACTATTCTCTTTAATTTTGTTTAAGGAATTAAAAAGCCTCCTTTCAACGGACAAATGTAATTGGTATACCTGGCTGTTACTAGTATGAACTCCCTTTGGAGTTCATACTCCAAAATAACCATTTTTTTTTAAAGATTTTATTTATTTATTTTTAGAGAGGGAAGTGAGGGGGAGAGAGAGAGAGAGAGAAACATCAGTGTGCGGTTGCTGGGGGACATGGCCTGCAACCTAGGTATGTGCCCTGACTGGGAATTGAACCTGCGATGCCTGGTTCACAGCCCACGCTCAATCCACTGAGCTACACCAGCCAGGGCCCTTTGGGGGTTATTTTTAATCCAATTTTCCTCTTAGAGGGGGACTCTAAGGCTAGGGGACACAGGTGGTACAAGTTTTAGAGCCAGGCAAGAATAAGACAAGACCCCCACCTGGAGATCAGATCAGGTGGGCCCTGGTTGCCACAGAGTGGACTGAAGACAGAGAGAATGAAGGTATTGGGGGAAATAAGAAGGGCCTACCAGAAAGCTTGCCTATGGCAGTTCTAGTTCATTCCAAGACATTTAAGGAATACAAGCAAAATCCACTTCAATGCAAACCTTTCTAATGTAACATTTTGTTAATGAATCTTGTGCATGTCCTCTGAGAAGGGACACAGTAATTGGGCTTGGCTCACCTCCTCCCATGGATCTTATAGAACAAGTAGAGTAACAAGCCCTGTCCGTGTAGCTGCCTGATTAAAGCAAACCCTGCCCTGTTGGACATCGGTGCTCTTTCCTGCAGCAGGGACTTGAAGCAATAGCAATGGGAAGGCAAAGGAGACCTACAGACTGCTTTTCAGAGAAGTCACAGGTGGAAGAGATGGGACAGATTATTGAGCAAACACTAGAAGAGATAGAAAGGAAGGAACATTTATGGAGGATCTAAAGGGCAGGCTCTTTTCACACATCATCTCATTTAATCCTCATAACCAGATTGTGCTGTATGCGAGCTGGCTGAGATTCAGTGAGGTCACAACTCCCATCAGTTGACCCAGCTAATGAATGGTGAATCAACTAGCTCTCTTGTTGAAGCATGGATTCCTGATTTAGTTGCCTCATAGTCAGTAAGTCTGAGTGGAACACAGACATTTGGATTTCATCACTTCCAGGCAGTTCTGATGCACAAAGCACACGGAGGTGTGTCAAGGAAGGACATAACCCACACGCTGAGGGGAGACCCTTTGGCACGCCTATAGCAAAGGCCACCTTATCCCACCAGCAAGCCTTAGATAACACCACTCCCTTCTCTTGGTCTATACTCAATACTTCACTGCCTGGCTTCAGGCCCTCAAAGATGGAGGAGAAGGATCTGAAGTGAGAAAAAGGGAAGTTAAATTGTAAAGCTCGCCATTGACTAGTGGTGCTAGCTAAGGAATCAATAACCTCTCTGAAACTTAGCTTACTTTTCTACAAAATGGAGAAAATAATTCCCACCTTACTTATCTCACATGAGGATTGTGAGGAACTAATAAGAAGATTTAACTAAAATTGACTCATAGAGTGTTACTGATTTTTTCATACAGATGTTAGTAATTGGGTGAGGAGTAGGGGCTGGAAATGGAAAGACCTGGACTCGAAGTCAGACATGAGTCAGAGTTCTGGCTCTGCCTCTCACTAGCTCTCACCTTAAACACTTAAGCTCCTGGGACCTGTTCCCTTTTGGAAAAAAAATAACAAACCTTATGCCCAATAGCAGCAATGGAAGTAACCTAAACCTCCATCAGTAGGGGAGTAGTTAAATTAAGGGTGCTTTGTCCATGCTGTCAGAGAGAAGCATCTTCTCCCCACTCCTGGTTTCACTGGAGGGGATTTTTTAGCACCCCAATGGCCTCTCATCTGCCTTTAAGTTACTCCAACCCTGGGGAGGTGGCAAAACATACCTGAGTGGTAGGTCTTGGCCCGGCTTCAGCCTTTTCGTCTTGTGACCTGTGTTATGCTGTGCACATGGGTTCTGCATGTGCAGGTTCAGGATTAACAAGCCTGCCTAGCTAGTTACATAAACCCCAACCTCTGATCTGGCCTATATCTGCAATAAAATTAAATTTGTGGCTTCCATATGCCATCCATTCATTTCATTCTCAAATCGTTCAGAACCTGGGGGGTAGAGGGCAGGTGAAGAGAAGTATCATTTATTGAATACTCTCAAAACTCCAATATTTATACTGAAAATGGTGCAGTCATTTCAAAAAAAGAGGTAAGACTATATGTACCTACTGTCACGAAAATTACCTTGGGATATGATGTTAAGTGAAAACTGGCAGGTCCATAACAGTGTATTTAGTGTGCTCCCTTGTGTATGAAAATAAAGGATTCATTCATAGAGAAATGCTATGTATTTAATTAGAAAATTACCAGAAAAATATGGTTGCTCTTAAGGTGGAAACTGAGAATATGAGGTAAGATGTACATGTTCTAACATGATTTTAACTTTGTTATGCAAGTATCATTTTTTAAACTACACACACACACGCACACACATCTATCACATTGCTGTACTGGAGAGTAAACAATATTGCATAGGTACATAAAACCTACTTTAAAAAGTCAATAAGTTCGGCTTCTTTTCTTCATTGTTCCACCTGGAAGTCAGCTTCCCCTTGCTAACAATGTGTCTTTGGAGTTGCTGCAGGTCACTTTCTTACAGCACTACGCTCTGACTTCTTTCAGCCCTGGCTTTGCCCCTAGTCATCAGAAGGTGCCCCCGCTAGAGAAAAGCTACAGAGGAGCAAGGGACCAAGAACATAGCCTTCCCAGCACCTCACTGAGTCTGTTAACACAGTAGAGAGCCAACACATGTCTGTGACATTGAAAAGCACAAAAGACTCTTAGTGTTCAAGCCAACCATCGATTCAAATTGCCATGGACTTGGAGTCAGCACAAAGGAAGCCCTTGCATGACTCAACTAAGCAGGAAGCACAGCTCCTAAGAGTAGCTGAGCTTCCCCCTGAGCACACAGACTCAGCCGGTGACATTTTGTGTAAAACCATCACCTATGGGCTACTCCCAGCCTCTATCATCTCCTAAGACGAAAATTTTTAATGGAAACACATGAGGCACACAAATATGACCTTTTCTTCTCTGTTTTTGGTGATTATTTATTTATCAGAGCTTAAGAAAATGTAAAAAAATAAAAATTACCAAAGCAAGAGAAAATGAGCTGCAAGCTCCTTTGAAGTTTTTTTACCTTGGGCATGGTTTACAAAGTTAAACATTGGTGTCGTAGGCTGAGAAGCCTGGCTAAAGTTCCATTGGATAGCGGAGGACTTGGGCTGGAAGATCATGGACTAGGCAGTCACACAGGAAGGGTTCAAACCCCAACCCCACCCTTGCCAGGTCTGTGGCGTGTGCTCTCTGAGCCGTGGTCCACTGCTCTGAATGAGAATGCTTACTTTGAGGGTGTAAATGGTATAATATCTGTAAAGTGCCAGATAGACCCCCTACATACGGTACTAATTATAATTCAGAAATTAATTTATAAAAAGTAGTACAATTGACTGTGACGAATCATCTGTTGAATCATTCATGTTGTTTTCCCGCCAATCCATGATCTCTTAGAGGACAGAACTTTCCTTTGTTCATTTTTCTAACCCTGGCTGTGACTACATCGTCTTATTGATAGCTCACTTTCCAGTGAACATCTTTGAATAAAGGAGTGAGAGAACTGGAAATAACTCCAAACCGTGCTACCCAATGTCATTCCCACACTCAAGAGGGACCTATGTATCAGTGCAGTGAGTCTCTCCCCTCTTCCTTTCACACACTGTACTAACTCCTAAGAGAGGGAGAACATCAGGCCAGTTGTGTGGGAATGGGTCCTAGCTCCTTCAAGAAGTTCAAGACAGAGAGTAAGCTAAAGCACGCTCCTGGAGTAAAAAAAAAAAAAAAAAAAACAAATTAAAAGACACTGTTTCTTAGTGATGTGCATTTTAAATCCCTTGCTTCAAACCTGGGTTTGAACATAACTCTGGGACACACAAAAAAGGAAGCTTGCAAAACCAAAGCATAATATTTGGTCTTGCTAAACAGAGTTTGCCATAAAAGCTAGCTATTTCAATTCCCCAAATATAAACTAAATTTTCAATATGTGCCAGCAATATTAGACATAGAAAAACCTCAACATGAGTAAGACATGCCTCTATTCCAAAAATATTATGCTTACCACCTAATAAATTTATAAAGGCCTTAATTGTTAACTTGTTTAAAAGCACCGCCTCAACGCCTCCTCTCTTCCTAGGACACATAGCTAATAAAATCCTACATGACACAAAATACATTAGGATGATCTTTTAAAATTCCTTATTAATCAATAAGTATGCATTTTGCAGCTACGAAAGCCTAGTTTTGTTACAATATAGACACAGTTTTATGTGCCGGGAATATCTATAGAATGTGTAGGTGTTAACCCATGTATTTTTTAGATGTATATACTTAAAACCAAAGCAATATTTATTTTAAAGCATACTAAAATATTATGTGATATCTATTTATTTAAATTAAAAAGTGGACTTTATTGAGATAAAATTTACACAGTGTACACGGCTTGAGGAACCCGACAAATGCATACATCTGTGGAAATGCCACATCACTAACAAGTCAGCCACGTCCCCATCACCCCAGAAAGTTCTCTCCTGCCCACCCCAATTCATCCCTACCCTCAGGGGCAACCACTGCTCTGGTTTATATATTCTAGAGCTACGTAGAATCATGCAGTATGTGTTCTTTTGTGTCTGGCATTTTTTTGCCCCACGTTATGGCTTTGACATTCATCCGTATTTTTGCCTGTATTGGTAGTTCTTTCTATACTATTGAATGGTATCCCATTGTATGGATATACTACATTATTTTATCCATTCTCCTGTGGGTGGATACATGGGTTATATCTTGCTGTAAGCTATCATAAGTGAAGAGGTTAATAAGTATCCTTTTAAAAGTCTTTGTGTAGGTATGTTTGATTTCTCTTGGGTAAATTCCTAGGAAGCAATTCTTGAGTTGCAATATAGGCATATGTTTCATTTGATAAGCAATTGTCAAGAGTTGTACATGTCCACCAACAATGGTATGAGAGCTCTGTTCACTTTATATATTTGTCAAAATTTGATTTTTCACTCTTTTCATGTTAGTCTTCTCCAAAAACATAATGGTGTTGAATACTTGTTCACATGCTTACAGACCATCTGTGCATATTCCTTTCCGCAGTATCCATTCACATCTTTGGCCCATTTTTATTGTCTTTTTTGGTCTGTTGACTTGTTGGAATTCTTCATATATTCTCCAGACATAAATTTTGTTAGGTATTTGATTACAAATATTTTCTCCCAGTCTGGGGCTTGTCTATTTTGCAGATATGTGTCTTTGGGGAGAAGTTTTCAACTTCAATGATGTACAATTTACTAATCTTTTCTTCTATTGATGATTCTTTCCATAAAATGTCTAAGAAGTTCTAACAGTGGGGAATTGTAACCCACCCTACCATTCTTTTGACATTGTTTCTGTAAATGCTGAGTCTAATATGTAGCCTGTCGATGAACAGCGTGTTTGTATAAGAATCCTAGGAACTAACTTCAAAAGATAGATTATGACCTTCAGGCATCTCCTCTCCCAGAGATTTGCTGACCTCTGACTGTGGAGCCAGGATGACGTGAAACCGGGCTGACTATACCAGGATGACGCCACTGCCTTATCAGAAGGGACTGTGATCCTGTGGGCAGAGAGAACTGTGCAACCCTCCTCCTTGATCTCTTTATTCCATCTGCCGCCCCCTCCTAATAAAAGCCTTGGCCTCCAGTGAGAGATGGAGATGGGCTTTGAAAAGTGAGTCCCCCATCTTCCCAGGAGATGGGCTTCATGACACGAGTTCCCCTTCTTCTAGGTGGCAGGCACCTGAAAATAAACCACTTTCCTTTACATCAGCACCTGCCTCTCAAGTGTTGGCTACCGTAGCAGCAGGCAGCCGGACCTGCTTTCAGTTACCAACTGTGTGTCTATTCCAACGTCATTAATATGTTTTCCTGTTTTCTTCTATTACCTTTATATTAATTTTCTTTTTGATGTAGGTCTACGATCCACCTCAAATTAACTTTGGTGTATGGTGTGAGGTGTAGACTGAGGTTTATTCTTTTTATATACAGGTCTTCAGAGAGTATGGTTGTTAATTCTACATGTCAATAGTGTCAACTTGATCTGATGCCCAGAGAGCTGGTAGTACACTCTTTGTGGGTTTGTCTGGGAGGGTGTTTCTGGAAGTGATTAGCTTTTAAATTGGTAGACTGAGTAACGAAGACCACACTTACCAATGTGGGTGGGCATTTACCAAAATTTTGAGAGCCTTAATAGAACAGAAAAGGGGGAGAATAGTGAATTTGCTCTCTGCTTGAGCTGGAACATTCATCTCCTCCTGCTCTTGATATCAGTGCTCCTGTTTCTCAGGCCTTTGAACTTGGACCAAGACTTACCCTACGTGCCCCACAGGTTCTATAGATTACATGCACAGGAGTGTCGTTAAATATAGATTTGCTCTCTTTGGTATCTATTCAGATTTTCTAATTCTTCTTGTTCCAGTATTGGTAATTTACACCTTCTGGGGAATTTGTTCATCTTCTCAGGAACTGGTAAATTTATTATAACAATTTTTTATAATTGTTACACTCTTAATGTCAGTAGGGTCAGCGAGAGAGTCTCCTCTTTAATTATGAACATTGGTAATTTGTGTTTTCTTTTTTCTTTAACAGGCTAGCTAATGGTTTATCAGTTTATTGATCTTTTCCAGGAACCAGTATTTTGTTTCACTGATTTTCCCTACTGTCTGCCTGTTTACCATTTCATTGATTTCTACTCTTATGTTTACTATTCCCTTTATTCTTTTTATTTTGTATCTAATTTGTTCTTCTTCTTAAGGTAGAAGCTTAGAGAATTGATTGCAAATCATTGCTATTTTCTAATTTAAGCATTAAGGTATAAATTTCCTACTAAATTTCCTACAGCAGTTTTTATGGCATCCATCAAATTTTGATATGTTGTGGTTTAATTGTAATTTAGTCTAAGACATTTTCTATATTTATTTTGATTTCTTTGATAAGTGGGTTATTCATATATGTGTTTCTTAATTTATAAATGTTTGGAAATGTTTGAGGTATTTTTGTTGTTGTTGCTGTTGATTTCTAATTTAATTTCAATATAGTGAAAAAAGATACTTTTAAATTTATGGCTTGCTTTATGATCCAGCACATGTTTTAGCTTGGTGAATGTTCTTTGTTTTCTGTAAAACAATGTGTATTTTGCAGGAATTGGATATAATTTCTTATACATATTAATTATGTTAATTCAATTAATGGTATTGTTTAAATCTTCTATATCCTTACTGATTATTTTTGTATAGTTTTCTAACAATTACTGACAGGACAATTAAATCTAGAACTCAAATTGTGGGTTTATCTACCTCTCCATTTACTTCTGTCCATTTTTGCCTTGTGTCTTTTGAAGTTCTGTTAGTAATTGCATAAACACATAAAATTATTATGTCTATTGTATCTTCTTGGTGATTTGACCCCTTAAATGTCCCCTTTTATTTCTGGTCACATTCTTTGTCTTGAAATCTACTCTGTCACTCCAGCTTTCTTGCAATTAGTCTCTTCATTCTGTGTTATTTTACTTTTAACCTATGTAAGTCTTTATAGTGTGTAGGGTTGGGCCATGCTCTTTTTTAACTAGTCTAATAATCTTGTGATTTAATTATAGAGTTTAATCTAATTACACTTAATATAAATATAAATATGGTTTTAAGTCTTTTCTCTTGCAATTTTTCATTCCTGTTTGTTCCACTTGTGCTTATTTTATTTTATTTTCTTCCTTCTCCTGGATATATTGAGTATGTTGTAGCTTCATTTATGCCTTCTACTTTTTGTGTGGATTATAATACACATCCTCTACTTTATCTTGAATTAATATAAGATTTCTCTACATATGTTAAAAGAACCTTACAACAGTATGCTTCCATTTACTCTCATTCATTACAGTAGCTATTGCCATATATTTTATTTCTACATAAGTTATAAAATCCACATTACTTTATATTTTGATTTCTGTGTTTTAAAAAAATTGTCATTTAAAGCAGTTCAGACTGAAAAATAATGTATTTTTTATTCCATAGATATTTATCATTTTAGGTGCTCTTGATTCCTTTGTATGATCTGAATTCTATTTGTTATCATTACCTTTCAGTCTGACAAGCTTTAATATTTTTTATTATAGGCGTACTTATGATAAATTTTCTCAGAGTTTGTTTGATAGTGTTTTTATTTTGCCTTCAATTTTGAAGAATATTTTACTGCACAAAGAATTCTAGATTAATACAATTCTTCCCTTTCAATATGTTAGAGATGCTACCATACTGTGTCTGGCTTGCTGTGTTTTTGGAGAGAAGCCCATGTTCATTTTCACCTTTGAACTCTAAGGTAATTGCTTTTCTTTCTGTAGATTCTTAAGATTATTTTTATGTTTAGTTTTTATCAATTCGACTATGAATTGCCTAGGTATGGTCTTTTTTGTATTAATCCTCCTTTAATTTCTTTGTGCTTCCTAGATCTTTCAGTTAATTTTTTAATCAAATTTGGTAGATGTTTGACATTATTTGTTCAATTTTTTCCTGCTTCAGTATCTGTTTCTTTTTTTTCTATAGCTCTAAATGCAAATATGTTCAGACCACTTAATATTATCCCACAGACAACTATTTGTGTTCTGTCCTTTGTCCTCTCTCTGCTTCAATTTAGATAAGTTTCTTTACACTTGAAGTTCATTGATTTTTTTCTATTATTAATTCCATTCAATTGTTATTCTTTTAGATTTTGCATGTTTCCATTCTAGCATTCTCATTTGGGGTTTTTTTATGGCTTTTATTTCTTTGTTTATTTGCCCTAACTATGCACTATTATATCTATCTTGCTTTTTAATTCTTGAACAAATTTAAAATGATTATTCAAATCTTTGATAGCTAATGCTAAAATCTGTAATATCTCTACAATTATTTCTATTGATGGTTTCTATCCTGGTTATAGGTCACATTCTCCTGTTTCTTCACATGTCTAGCAAATTCTGTTGAGATTTTTGTTGTCTTCTTTAAAGAGTTTTAAGTTTTGTGTTGTTAGCCAATTAATTTACTGGTAGATTATCTTGATCCTGTTGAGACTCATGTTTATTAGGTTGGCTCTGGAGCAGTCCTTACTCTTCCAAAAACGGGGCCTTTCTGTCTTAGGTGAATTCCCAAGTTTCAATCTGACCAGTTGAACTCCAAGGTCCCCCTGCACAGCAGAATCTTTAGAGTCCCACCATTCAGCTCACACACTCCAGTAGCCATTTTCTGCCAGACCTCATAGAGTCATGCCTTAATGTACACACCTTAGTATTCACTATTTGTAGCATTCACCCCCGAGTGCAGATTTCTAGAGCTTTTTCTCTGAAATGTTCCCTTTCTGCTACACCTTGCTGCTCAAATTTCAGCTGTATCACCAGCCTCAAACTATTCTGTTTTCTACATCTCATAAGACCATGCTCCTCTCTTGGCCTCAACAACCTGAGACTGCAGTTTTGAAAGTGCCCCCATGGAAAAAGTCCCGTCAATCTAGACTTTAGCCTACACATATCCCTTCTGTCAGAGATCACAGCCTATACTATAAGTTGTCAAAGACTGAAAACACTTGCTTCAGATAGTTTTCCTCATTTTATAGTCTTTGGAGGGTAAGTCTAATATAGATTAGTTCATCATGGCCAGAGCTGGAAAACTAGATCTAAACTCTATAGTTATAACTAGAAGTGAAACGCAAAGTTGGAAGAATAAGAAATTTTCAATAAAAATAGTTATTATTATTATGTTTAATAAGATCTATGAAATACTATTATTCCAAAGATGAGGAAATTGAGTGAGGTTAAGTGAGGTCAGTTGATAACTAAGAAAACCAGGATTTGCACCGAGACAAGTTTCATATCACAGTCTGCTACTCCAATGCTTAAAATAATCAAAGCAAGTTTCTTAAAGCAATTGAAAGTGGAGCTGAGTTTTGAAAAATATGTGGCTTTGGGTTGCTGAATAGGTGGGAAGGAGCACAATCACATCCTTATCTCCATATAGGAGACAAAGTTAAACAGTGTGTATGAATGTGTGTGAGGTAAGCTTAAAGAGGAAAATGCAACAAGGGGAAAAAGAAAGGAGAAAAGAAGAAAGAGAAATATTGCCTTATGAAGATTTTTTAGATTGTAGTTTATTACAATATTTTAGCCACAGGTTTTGTTTCACACTACTAGTAACTACATAATTACACACATTCTTATATTATAGAATCTTCCCTTCCTATGTTTGTAGCCTCATGAACGCTGAAGTCTCTGCCATTCTTAGTTACATAGATGATGAAAGACGTTTAAAAGAGAAAGCTCAGAGGGAGAAGGTAAATTTTACCTTTGTTTTTCACTATACATGTCTGGTTGGTTTTCATAGTAATGTAAAGTGTTTCTCTAAGCTACTCAGATATCAAAACGTCTAGAGTTGCTGAAATTCCCTGTCTGAGATCACAAGAGGTATCTTGCCTCTTCTCATTTAGTTAAAATTTATCTACAAAGTCTTCCTTTAGGCTTATGACCTCCTCATCCACAAAGATCATATCTATTTAGAGTTATTATTTGAGCAGTCTCTTGGCTGGAGGCAGGGTCACAGACCTGCCTTCCCAGCTGTAACTTGTGAAGAGAATCCCCATTCTTCAGCTGTACAGCATGGCTTTCCTTGTATGGACCTCACTTTAAACACAACTATTTGTTTGGTATTAAAGATCTGAAATTTCTTTAAAGAGTTACAAGATAGCTTTGATTTTCTAAATGATATTTAGAATTTGACTGCTTTAGCACTGTTCTACTCAGTGTCTAATTTTGTTAATACCAATTATAGCTAACACAGACAAAGCACTTTCTAAGTACCAGGAACTGTGGTGTCTGCAAGAATTATCTCACTCAATCTGCCCAACAGACCTTGAGGTAGGGTGTTTTTTTTTTTAATTGTATTTTTTCCATTACTGTTTATCCCCCTTTTACACTCCTCCACTCCCTGCAGTCACCACCCTGTTGTCCATGTCCATGAGTCCTTTTCCTTTTTTACTTTATCCCTCTACCTCTTAACCCCTCATTCCCATACCTGTCAGCCTGCTCTCTATCTATGAGTCTGTCTCTATTTTCCCTGTTAGTTCAATCTGTTCATTAGATTCCATATGTGAGTGAAATCATATGGTATTTGTTTTTCTCTGACTGGCTTACTTCACTTAGCATAATATTTTCCAAGGTTCATCCATGCTATCACAAAGGGTAAAATTTTCTTCTTCCTTTTTTTAATGACCCTGATTTCTTTATTTTTTCAAGTATTTCCAATGATTATTCTATTACAGTTTTTGCACTTTTCCCTTTTTATCCCCCCTCTACCCTGACACCCCAAGCCTCCAGCATTGCCCTCCCTAGTTCATGTCCATGGGTTGTACATATAACTTCTTTGAGTTCTCTGTTTCCTATACTATTTATCTCTCCCTGTCTATTTTATACCTACTAATTATGCTGCTTCTTCCTTGTACCTTTCCCCCCATTTCTCTCTTCCCCCTCCCCAGTGAAATCCTTCTGTGTGATCTCCATTTCTCTGATTCTACTCCTGTTCTAGTTGTTTGCTTAGTTTTTGTTTTTGTCGGTTTTCTTTTCTTTTAGGTTCATTTGTTGATAGTTGTGAGTTTGTTGTCATTTTACTGTTCATAGTTTTTAATGTTCTATTTCTTAGATAAGTCCCTTTAACATTTCATATAATAAGGGCTTGGTGATGATGAACTCCTTTAACTTGACCTTATCTGAGAAGCACTTTATCTGCCCTTCCATTCTAAATGAAAGCTTTGCTGGATAGAGTAACCTTGGATGTAGGTCCTTGCCTTTCATGACTTCAAATACTTCTTTCCAGCCCCTTTTTGACTGATTTCTTTTGAGAAATTGGCTGATAGTCTTATGGTCATTCCTTTGTACGTAACTATCTCCTTTTCTCTTGCTGTTTTTAGAGTTCTCTCTTTATCTTTAATCTTGGGTAATTTAATGATGATGTGCCTTGGCATGTTCCTCTTTGGGTCCAACTTCTTTGGGCCTCTCTGGGCTTCCTGGACTTCCTGGAAGTCTATTTCCTTTGCAAGATTGGGGAAGTTTTCCTTCATGATTTGTTCAAATAAGTTTTCAATTTCTTGCTCTTGTTCTTCTCCTCGTGGCACCCCTATAATTCAAATATTGGAATATTTCAGGTTGTCCCAGAGGTTTGTAAGTCTCTCTTCATTTTTTTGAATTCTTGTTTCTTCACTCTGTTCCAGTCAGATGTGTATTTCTTCATTTTGTTCCAAATTGTTACTTTGAGTCCTGATTTCCTTCCTGTCATTGTTGGTTCCCTGAATATTTTGGTTTATTTCATTTTGGGTATCCTTCATTTGTTTTTTCATTTTTTGACCAAGCTCTATCAGATCTGTAAGCATTTTGATTACCAGGGCTTTAAATTCTCCATCAGATAGGTTGGCTATCTCCTCCTTGCTTAGTTCTCTTTCTGAGATTTTGCTCTGTTCTTTCATTTGGGCCATATTTCTTTGTCTTGGCACACCTGATAAGTTGTAACGGGGCAGGGCCTTAGGTATTCACCCAGGCAGGGCAACCCGCTCTGCTGCCTGTGTGGGAGGGGCCAGAGAGGGAACAGTGCAGCTTGCCTCCTTTCTCTAGTGCACTTTCCAATAGACTCTAGTGTAAGACTGGGAGTATCTCCCACTGGGGCAACTGCCATAGTCCACAGTCAGTTTCCCCTTTAGTCAGCCCTGCCCTCTCAGCCTCCCCGCAGCCAGCCCCACCCCCAAGGTCCACCACCTTGCTTTGGTTTTCTGAGCCAGCCTTCGCAGCCTGCCGCCTTACTAGTCTAGTTGTTCTGGTTGATTTTTTCTTTAATTCCTTGGTTGTCAGAGTTCCATGCAGTTTGATTTTCTGGCACTTCTGGTTATTTATTGATTTTAGATTGGTTGTTATCCTCTTTTTGGTTGTGCGAGGAAGAGAAGAGTTTCTAACTAGCCTCCATCTTGGCCAGAACTCCCTAAATTTTCTGCTTTTTTATAGCCAAGTAGTATTCCATTGTGGAAATGTCACATATTGCTTTATCCACTCATATACTACTAGACATTTGAGCTGCCTCCAAATCTTGAATATTGTAAATAGTGCTGTAATGAACATACAGGTGCTTTTGTTCTTTTGAATTAGTGTTTTGGTTTCCCTCATTTATATTCCCAGAAGTGGAATTACCAGGTCAAAAGGCAGATCCATCGTTATTTTTTGAAGAAACTCCATACTGCTTTCCACAGTGGCTCCACTAGTCTGCGTTCCCACCAACAGTGCAAAAGGGTTTCCATTTCTCCAACATCCTGACCAGTTCTTGATTGTTGATTTATTGATGATAGCCTTTCTGAAAGGAGTGAGATGGTATCTCATAGTGGTTTTAATTTGTATTTCTCTGATTATTAGTGACATTGAACATCTTTTCATATGTCTATTGGCCATCTGTATGTCCTCTTTGGAGAAGTGTTTATTCCAGTCCTTCATCCATTTTTTAATTGGGTTATATGGTTTTGTTGGGTATTGAGTTTTATAAATTATTTATAAATTTTGGATATTAGCCCCTTATCAGATGTATTGGTGAATATGTCCTCCCACTCTGTGGGCTGCCTTTTATGTTATTGGTATCTTCTTTTGCTGTACAAAAACTTTTTAGTTTGATGTAGTCTCATTTGTTTGTTTTTTATTTTGTTTCCCTTGCCTAAGGAGATATTTCAGACAAAATATTGCTACAAGCAATGTCTGAAATTCTACTGCCTATGTTTTCTTCTAGAATTTTTATGGTTTCAGGCCTAGCATTTAAGTCTTTAATCCATTTTAATTTATTCTTGTGTGTGGTGTAAGAAGGTAGTCTAGTTTCATTTTTCTGCATATATCTGTCCAATTTTCCCAATACCATTTATTGAATAAACTATCTTTAGCCCATGGTATGTGCTTGCTTCTTCTGTTGAATACTAATTGACTATAAATGTGTGGGTTTATTTCTGTGCTCTCTACTCTGTTCCATTGATCTATGTGTTTGTACCATGCTGTTTTGATTACTATGGCCTTATAGTATAGTTTCATATTAGGTAGCATGATTTCTACAACTTTCTTCTTCTTTCTCAGGATCACTGTTGCTATGCAGGACCTTTTGTGGTTCCATATAAACTTTTGAAATGTTTGTTCTAGTTCTGTGAAATATGTCATTGGAATTTTGATAGGAATTGCCTTGAATCTATAAATTGCTTTGGGTAGATAGACATTTTATTGATGCTAATTCTTCTTATCCATGAACATTGTGTGTGCTTCCACTTATTTGTATCTTCTTCAATTTATTTCTTCAGTGTCTTATAATTTTCTGAGTATAGGTCTTTTACATCCTTGGTTAGATTTATTCCTAGGATTATTTTTGAAGCAATTATGAATGGGATTGTTTGCTCAAATTTACTGAACTGAATTCATTGATCAGTTTTGGTAGTTTCTTGGTGGAATCTTTAGAGTTCTCTATGGAGGTAGGTTTTATTATCATCCCCATTTCACAGATGAAGAAACTGAAGTTTGGAACACTCAAGTAATTTGTTCAACACATAGCAGCATATTATTGCACTGAGTTAAATTCAGATGTTTAAAAATTTGAAGAAGTTGAAACCTAGTCTTCAAGCATATGTAAAGACAGCAAAAGTAATTTTTGTGAGGACTTTACATATAACAGAGACCTTTAGAATCAGACATACATAAATTATGGTTCTCCTACTTTCTAACTAGGTTATGTTGGGAAAATTACTTATTTTATGTTACCTTGTTTCTTTATTCCAGTAACAATTCTGCGATGTTACTATCTCTTGGTAAGTTTATGATGCTTGAATAAAATAACATCTGTGAAGCACCTGGTGCATAGAGAAGAGAATAGTAAGACTAGCTACTGTTATTATTCTAATGGGCTCCCCATGTTGAGTCAAATTTAAAATTCAGATTTTCTTAAAATTCAGTTCCACAACTTACTAGTCTGTGACCCTGGGTCCAAGTCCCATACTTAAGTTTTCTAGGCCTCAGTTTGCTTGTCTGATATTGTGGACTTAATAATGACTGCCTTCTCATGAAGTTGTAAGAACTAGGTGAAGTATATAGCAGTCCCTGACATGCCATAAGTGTTCAATATGTTATCTATTATAATGATGGCTAGACAAAAATGATCCAGTGGATTTGTTCTAAGTTCAATGCATATGAGGACCAACATTCATGAAAATTTAATTTAGAAGACCATAATCTTTGAAGAAATCTATTATTTGGGCTTGAATCCTGGCCCTGCTCTCATCAGTCTCCTGTCTGCTTGTCATATAGAGCAGTAAAGTCCCATAGAAGATCTGTTGCATGTTAAGGCCACTGTGAACTCTCACTTTAAAAGAACAGTTCAGTTGGCAAAGAGCTATTCTTCTCCCTATACTTTGTCATTGAGTAGCAAGGACTTTTGGCATGATGCTGGCTTGCTGCCTCAATAATGAACCGTGGAAGAACAGCAGAGGCACCCACAATACTCAGGAGGACAGTGGCAGACAAACAGTGAAAGACACAATGGTCTTGGAGAATCATCCAAAGCAGACGAGTAGCAGGATACAGGGTGTATATAGCAAGGGCAGCCTTGGAGGTGAGCACATCTAGGGGCTCTCAGAGAAAACTGAGAAAGACTTTCCAGAGAACTCTACTATACAGGTGGGCACAACGAGCCAGAGTAATTTGAAAGGTGACTAATAAGGTTACCTCATTTATATACAAAGGCTGGAGATGTCTAGAGAAATTCAGGTTACATTATAATAAAAATGATTATTATTATTGTGGTGTAATTGCATTTGAAGCACAGATTTTGCTCAGAGCTGCTTGCTTGTCACTTTGGATAGCACCAATTTTCCAGTGGCACAAACTCTATTTTCTGGTGGTTTGAGTTTTAACATTCTCTTGACATTGCTTAGTGGGTCAACATGTGTAAGCTTTTAAGAAATGTGTATTTGTTCCTTAAGCACATTTCCCTTTTTAAAATGCTGACATGTTTTTCCATATGCCTAATTAAAGTTTACATAAACCTTCACGTTTATGCATTTCCTCGCATCCCATGAGAATAGTTATTTTTAAATAGGCTCATTAACATAGGAACAATTAGAAATAGGAGGCCCTGCATTAGTAAATTTTTTATCCTTAATTAAAATTTTTTAAAAGATCATTCCTCTTAAGAGTTTTAGCTCAAGAGGTTGCCATCTCAAATATATTTATGACAGGCATATCATCCAGTTCGATTCATATTACAAACTCATCAGAAAGGTTAGAGGATGAATTAAACTTTTTATATTTAATTTTTTTATTTTGTTTAGAGAGGGTTTTTTTAATGTTTAAGAGAACCACAAAATTATAGTCATCTTATTTAAGGTCTCACAAACATAACACCTGTAGAAAAGAGGTTAATTTTCATCAAAAGGCCAATTCATACATTCAGAACTGCTGAAGTAGTATTTTTCACTTTAGTTAATTTCTATGTAAAATAAATCTCTTTCCCCAACAAAAACTCTCCAAAAACAATTTTATATAATAAAACTTTTAAACTTTTATAAAATGAAATATATATGACTTTCCAAAAAGAGTTTATTTATAATTTGTGAAATGGTAGTGAGATTGCTCAAGGAAATGAAGCATGTGTTTTCAGTAGAGAATAACAAAATATGTTGGTCTCTTAGAATTTGACCTGAAAAAAAGTGATGTTTATTTGGCAAACTAGAGAGTTAAGCTGCTGCGTGTAAGAAATGCTAAGTCTGTTTACCATGAGACTGATCTTCATCTAGTCCTGAATTTTAGGCATTAGTGGGAATTCTATCAGCTGCCTGGCTGGTTAAAAATGGACTTCCCCAAATATTTCTTACATGACAACTAGTCTTTCCAATATTTATATACAGAAAGGCTAACCTTTAAAAGCATAAACCCTTTAAAGAAAGATAAAATGTTCAATACATCAACAAGCATTTCTAAGTAGAATCAATACTGTTATTACTTAACAATAACTTTGTATCGAACACCTAGAGCCATGCTTCGAAACACTTTACATGGATTGCATTACTTATCCAATCGTAACTATATGGGGAAGGTGCTATTATTATTCCTACTTTACAGAGATGAAAACTGAGGTTTGGAAAAGTTAAAAAACTTGCCCAAGGTCACACAATCAGGTTTTGGCACAAGTCTAACCTGAAAACATGCATTCACAAGCTTGCAGTTATTCTTATGAGCAAGACATTGTGATAAGGGTTTATAGGGAGACAGAATATATCTTAAGGCCGAGTTCTTGCCTTGGGCTGTTTATAATCTCACATGTAAGAGAAGGAGACAACACTGAAGGGCAGAACCATCCAGGTGTGCTGAGCTGTTCCAAGGCTCCTTCCTTTCAGTACGTACCTCTTCCAAGGCCAACGGCTTGGCCACTTGAGAAAGGGAGACATGGAGGCTGCTGCAACCTCAAAATAGGATGAAAAATTAAGTTTTTCTGGGATCATGATTACAATTTTACATACCTAGAAACTACCTGGTACTAAAACTTGAGATTCACAAAATAGTGTGGGGTTTTGGAGGAAAGAGGTAGTGATACCTGGCCTAAAGGAGGTCGAACGGCAGCAGGAGTTCAGTTTAACGTGGAAATGGGAGCAGAATGTATCTGCTTTGAGACCGGAAGTTCCTATGGTTCTGGTAGTATTGATGTGGCTCCTTTACCTGGTTAGAGAAAACCTATTAACTGAGATATTTATTTTCCATTTGACATTAGTGAGAGCTGGCTTTGAAAAAAACATTTTCATAAGACAGAAAAACTTGTTTCACAGGTCTTCCTATTTGAATGCTTTCCCCCCTCCCTCAAGGTGAGTAATAGATTAATTCTCTAGCTCCTGAAGACCATTTTCCTCAGTTTATTTTGACTACCATTCTGTAGAAGTGACCTGAATTAAAATTGCCTAGTCTATTACCTATTTTTCCTCTAAAATTACAGTAGTGTTATACTGTGCAAATTTCCATTGCTTTTCAACATGAAATTACAATTACATAATTATAAAAAGAACTTCGATATACAATTTTTGAACAGAAGTCTTGGACTTCCAAGTATAATTACATAGAGCTCATTAAAAAGTGGGATTATTAAACCAAGAGCTAAAGTTTCTAGTAACAGTGGATTTTTCATGAGAGTAATTATAAGAGTCATAAATATTAAGCACGGAAGTAATACCCTCCACTTAAAGGGGAAGTGTGTGCTCACATCTTTACCAAACTCAATGTGAAAAAGAAGACATTGAAGAAGTCACTAGATTGTTAAAGAGCCAAACACAAGCTCTGTATTTGGACTCCTACTTAATGAAAGGCATTAGAATAAACTGTTCCCAAAATTTCTATGTATATAAAAGTCAATAAATAAAATATACCAATTAGTGGGAAAGGTATATAGTAGTACCTTCAATGGCCTCTTTCCTAAACTGTTTTGAGGGAAAAAGCAGCCCACAGCAGTATATTCAGTGTGATAAGAATTTTGTAAAACTGTGAAAGAAAATGACTAGAATGAAATATGCTTAAACATTAATAGCAATCATATCTGAATGGCAGATTCATACCTGATAGTTCCAGCTTTTTAATAACTTTCAGTAATCTCTCAGCTTTCTACAATGAGCATATATTTCTTGCATTTTTCCTACAACTTTCAACACTTATTATTATTTCCAAGATGTCTAGTTCTTTTTCTGTAATGTTTGTTCTTATCTTTTTTAAGCCTTTTTTATTGTTGTCCTTGTTGTTCAAGTACAGTTGTCTCCATTTTCCTGCCACCACTTTCCCCTGCTGCACCCACCCCCACCTCCCACCCTCAATCCTTCCCCGCTTTGGCTTCGTCCGTGGAACCTTTGTACATGTTATCCTTTACATCTCTCTGGACAGTAATTAAATTTACTGTCTCTTGCACTACACTTTGTGTATTGGCCCAGCCCGTCTGCAGGGAGGGCTTGCAGTTGTGACAAACTTGCGTGGCAGTGTTTCCTGTACGTGTTAGTGGAGTGGGGGTCGGGGGTGGTGGAAAGGTGCACGTGCCACTGGACTGTGTGCCTCTATGGTGGGTCTTCTGGGAATGAAAGCTCATTTCCCTCCAGCTTATCACCAGTAGCTAAGAGCACTGCCGGGTCTCTATAGCCAAAGTTCTACACTCCTCGCTCTAACCTGTAAGTTAACATGAAATGCTGTCCCTGGAGCATCCCATGCCTGTTGCTTCCACAGACTTTGCTGTGGAGCATCTTTCTTCTCCTTCCTCTTTGTGTGACACTTCTCCCCACAGATTAGTCTCTTGTCTCCTGGGATTTTTCCTATTTTGTGACACACCAAGGGCTGTTTTGAGCATGTGCCATATATTCAATCACTAACACACACAAAAATCTTTCTTATTTTTTCTAAATATTTGCACTGAAGAGGCAGACCACAAATTGTATTTAGTCTGCTGTCTTGAAACAGAAAAAATAAATAAAAACCAATTCTAAGTGTTACTTTAAAACATCCATTTCAGTAGAGTTGTATTTTTGCTAATTAAATAAAAAGAGTGCTGCAATGAACCTCGGGGTGTTGACATATCTTCTAAATCCTGATTTTTTGTTTTTCAGATAAATGCCCAGAAGTGGGATTGCTGAATCATGTGGTAGTTCCATTTTTATTTTTTTCATACTGTTTTCTTTTCCCACTGGGGCTGCACCATTTTACATTATTACTAACAGTGCAAGGAATTACAATTTCTCCACATCCTTGATAACACTTGTCTTTTATTTTTTGACGATGGCCGTCCTAACAGGTGTGAGGTAATATCTTCTTGTGGTTTTGATTTACATTTTCCTGATGATTAGTGACCTTGAACATCATATACCTGTTGTTTACCTGTTCATATACCTGTTGGCCATTTGTATGTCTTCTTCAAAGAACTGTCTGTGTAAGTATTTGACCCTAACTGTGCATTGGCAAATGAATAGGTAAAGAAAAATGTGGGTATGTATTAAAATGGTGGTTATCAGGAGCTTAGGGGGAGGGGGAAATAGAAAATTGTGAGTTGATGGGTGTAAAGTTTCAACTACACAAGATGATTAAGTTCTAGAGGGCTGCTGTATAACATTATGCCTATAGTTAAAAACACTGTACTATACACTCTTCAAAATTGCTAAGAGAATAGAACTTGTACTAAGTGTTCTTATCATAATAAAATAAAATGTTTTAAGTGAAAAATAAAGATAGAAAACTATGTTAATTGATGCCTAAGGCATTTAGTCCAGAAGATGCAGTAAAAGTACCACTGCCACCTGGTCCTAGATTTTGTTTTTTTGATATTATTTTTGGTCTATGACTTTTTTTTTTTTTTTGCTTTTGAGAATGTTTTTCTTTCCTTATGGCAAATAAGTAAAGATGCCTCACTTAAAGATTGACTTTTCAAGCATAAATATATTTTAAAAACAGCAATAATCAAGTAATGAATTTAAAAATTAAAACTTTTTAAGGATTATAAATGTATATTCAGTTTGCCAGTGACTTGAAGCAATATAACATAAAACCTTTCTTATTCATCATGCCTATTTGGGCACATGTTACAAAGTTTAGATCACTCAAAGATCGTCAGTATGTACTAAGGGAAAATGTCAGCCAGTGTTTTTGGAAAAGCCCTTGAAAATGCTATAATTTTACTCCAGTTCCTTCAGAAGCCTTTTTTTAAAAAATCAGAAGATTTATTCTTTTTTTTTATTATTGTCGTTCAAATACAATTGTCTCCATTCCCCACCACCACCACTCTCCCTCACCTCACCCACCCCCACCTCCCACCCTCAATCCTACCCCCCTTTGGCTTTGTCCATATGTTCTTTATACATGTTCCGTGATAACTCTTTCCCTTCCTTCCCCCATTATTCCCCTCTCCCTCCCCCCTCCTTTCTGGTTGCTGTTAGTTTGTTCTTTATTTCAATGTTTCTGGTTATATTTTGCTTGCTTATTTGTTTTGTTGATTACAACCCAATTAAAAAATGGGCAAAGGACCTGAACTGACACTTCTCCAAGGACATACAGAGGGCCCAGAGACATATATGAAAGGATGCTCAGCATCACTAGCCATCAGAAAGATGCAAGTTAAAACCACAATGAGATACTGCTTTACACTGGTCACAATGGCCATCATAAACAAATCAACAAACAAGTGTTGGAGAGGATGTGGAGAAAGGGAACCCTAGTGCACTGTTGGTGGGAATGCAGACTGGTGCAGCAACTGTAGATATCAATATGGAATTTCCTCAAAAAACTAAAGATGGATCTGCTGTTTAACCCATCAATTTCATTGCTAGGATTATACTCTAAGAACCCTGAAACACCAATTCAAAAGAACCTATGCACCCCAATGTTCATAGCTGCACAATATATAATAGCCAAGTGCTGGAAGCAACCCAAGTGCATATCGTAAATGAGTGGATCAAAACTATGGTACACAATGACATATTTCACAGACATAGAAAAAACACTTCAAAATTTTATATGGAACCATAAATGATCCTGAATAGCTGCTGCAATTTTGAGAAAGAAAAGCAAAGTAGGAGGAATCACAATACCTGATATCAAACTGTATTACAAGGCCACTGTAATCAAAACAGCCTGGTACTGGCATAAGAACAGACATACGGACCAATGGAACAGAACAGAGACCCCAGAAATAAGCCCAAGTCTCTATGGCCAATTAATATTTGATAAAGGGGACAGCAACATAAAATGGAGTAAAAACAGTCTCTTCAACAAATGGTGTTGGGAGAACTGGACAGCTATGTGCAAAAAAATGAAACTTGAGCACCAACTTACATCATACACAAAAATAAATTCAAGGTGGATAAAAGACTTAAATATAAACCATGTCACCATTAAAGTCCTAGAGGAGAACATAGGCAGGAAAATCTCAGATTTTCACGCAGAAACTTTTTCACTGATACATCCTCCAGAGCAAGGGACATAAAGGAAAGAATAAACAAATGGGATCTCATCAAAATAAAAAGCTTCTGCACAGCTAAAGAAAACAGTACTAAAATAAAAAGAGAATCAACTGTATGGGAAAACATATTTGCCAATGATACCTCAGACAAGAGTTTAATCTCCAAAATATATAAAGAACTTACACGACTCCACTCTAAAAAGACAAGAAACCCAATTAAAAAATGGGCAAAAGACTTGAACTGACACTTCTCCAAGGAGGACATACAGAGGATCCAGAGACACATGAAAAGATGCTCAATATCGCTAGCTGTCAGAGAGATGCAAATTAAAACCACAATGAGATACCACTTTACATCAGTCAGAACGGCCATCATAAACAAAGAAACAAACAACAAGTGTTGGAGAGGTTGTGGAGAAAAGGGAACCCTAGTGCACTGTTGGTGGGATTGCAGACTGGTACAACCACTATGGAAAACAGTATGGAATTTTCTCAAAAAACTAAAAATGGATATGCCTTTTGACCCAGCAACTCCACTGCTAGGATTATATCCTAAGAACCCTGAAACACCAATCCAAAGGAACCTATGCACCCCAATGTTTATAACAGCACAATTTACAATAGCCAAGTGTTAGAAACAACCTAGGTGCCCATCAGTAAATGAATGGATCAAAAAACTATGGTACATTTACAAAATGGAATTCTATGCAGCAGAAAGAAAGAAGGAGCTCCTACCCTTTGCGACAGCATGGAGAGAACTGGAAAGTATTATGCTAAGTGAAATAAGCCAGGTGGTGAAAGACAAATACCACATGATCTCACCTTTAACAGGAACCTAAAGAACAAGGCAGAGAAACAAGCAAAATATAGCCAAAGACACTGAAATAGAGAATGGTCTGACAGTGTTCAGAGGGCAGAGAGGGAATTTCAGGGGAAAAGGGGAAGGGTTTACAGGAACAAGTATAAAGGACACATGGATAAAAACAAGGCAGGGGGTGGAAATGGGAGGGAGCAGGGGAGGGCTGGGTGGGTGGGTTGGGATGGGATGGGAGTAAAAGATAGAAAATCGTACTGCAACAATTAAAATAAAAAATATTGAAAAAAAATAAAAATTTTTAAAAAACACAAAAAACTATGGTACATTCACACAGTGGAATATCACACAGCAGAAAGGAAGAAGGAGCTCCTACCCCTTGTGACAGCATGGATGGAACTGGAGAGCAATATGCTAAGAAGATTTATTCTTTTAATTCTGAGCTAATCTTTATGACTTGTGATATAGTTAATCAATGTGTTTTCTATAAAACTTTACTTTCTTTTTAAAAATAAAAAAGGAAGATCAAATAAAAGTAATAACCAGAAAAAGTAAAATGCCAAAATGGTTATTCTCTTAGCTCATGAGTTGGAAATTTTCAGATTGAATTTTGTCCTCTGAGGATTGTTTTATTTATAAGCAACAAAAAGAGATTTCTTGGTTTTAGAAAAAGAAGAAAATCCAAAACTCCTTTGAACATCCAGCATGTCTTTTTTTATTAAATCATTTTTACTGTTATTCTATTACAGTTGTACCAATTTTCCCCCTTTGCCCTCCTTCTCCCATACCACTCCCCGCTCCCACAGTCAGCCCCCACACCATTGTCCATGCCTGTGGGTCATTCATACATGTTCTTTGTCTAGTCCCTTCCCCTTCTTTCCACCATTTTCCTCGTTCCTCCTCCCCTCTGATCACTTTCAGTCTGTTCCATACCAAACATGTCTTAATTGGCTGAATATAATGTCTTAAGGGTAAAGGCATCAGAATCAAGGAGGTTAAATTTTTTTTTAATACACAGGGGTTAGAAAATGAAAGGGGGGAGGCTTAGCACAGAATATCTTTGACTTATCCAAAGTCTGAAACATTTAGGGAAAAAATAGTTGGAAGTATTTGCCAACCTCCAAATATGATTTGTTTCTCCAATATGTAAAAGTGATACTATTAACTTTTCCTGAAATTAATTCCACAGTTAACTATAGTATAATCACAACAGAGAATTTTTCAAATGGGGGAAAATGAAGGAGAAGTGTAAAAACTGAAATATATTGTTGCCGACTAATCTTTGGCTCAGTCTAACTTAAAGATCTGTTCTTCTTGAACTGTCGATGTTACATTTGGGACAGAACAGCAGCAGAGAATTTGTCTCACTCTTGTACACACTGTTTAAGTAGTGAGGTTGACAAACAGCAAACTTACAAGGGGCAGCCTAACCAAGGCCAGCCACACTCACTGGTGACACAAAGGTGAAGACAGTGAATCTGATCCTGGTATTCACACCACCAAGAGCCAACCCCAGCCTGGGATGCACTGATAGAGAGGATGGACAGAAAGTGCTCTGTGGTCATCTTCAAATACTGCAACTGCACCATAACTAAGAAGCAAAAGAAATCATCTTCTACAAATAGCCAATGAGCATGAAAAGATACTCAACTGGAGTACTAGTCATAAAAAATTTGTAAAGTGAAATAATGAAACTGAAATATTCATCAATCATTTTCACCTGCCAGATTGGCAGAGATTACAAAGTTTGCTAAAAATTGGTTTGGGGACAGTGTAAAGAAACTGCATATTTTTTGTAATCATAGAGCAATCATACATATATAACTCTTCTGCTCAGAACACTCCAATGACTGCCTCACTCCAAGTAAAAGCTGAGTTATCCTTGTGGCCTACAACATCCTACCCAACCTGGCCAATAGTTATCATTAGGACTGCCTCCTCCACTGTCCTCCCCTTGCTGTCTTCACTCCAGCTATACATGCCTCCTGTTGTTCTTTAAACCTTCTAACCATCCCTTGCTGTTCCTTCTGCCCCCAAATGCCCTACCCCAAAATTTACAGATGGCTCATTTTCTCTTTTCCTTAAGAGCTTTCCTCAAGTGTCAAAAATGAAGGCTTCCTAAACTTTCTAACATAGAAATACCTCTCGTATCCCTCTTTATCTCCCTTGTCCTGTCCTCCTTATCCCCCTTTGCTTGTATTGTTTCATAGCATTTAATAACATCTACAATAAAATACTGTATTATTTACTTATTTTCATTGTTTATTTTCTGAGTCTTCTCTCACCTCCAGGGAACACAAACTCCACGGGGTAAGGATTTTTGTCTGTCTGAGTCCCTGCTGTATCCACAGTGCCTCGAACATCCGATGTGTTGTAGGTGCTCCATGAATAGTCACTGAAGGAATGATACAGGTGTGTACCAAGTGAGCAACAGGTATCACTAGATTATAAATCTGAGGTGGTTTTTGTTTTTTCTTTTGTGCACATACTATTTTTAAAATAGACTATTTTTAGAGCAATGGTAAGGTCACAGTAAAATTGAGCAGGAAGTAGAGCTCTCATAACCCCTGTGACCCCAGCACACTCACAGCCTGCCTTACCATCAGCATCCTCCACCAGAGGAGCACATTTTTCACAATTGCTAACCTACATTGACATGTTACTATCACTCCATTCCCATAGTTTAAGTTATGGTTCACTCCTCGTGTTGTACGTTGTGTGAGTTTGGACTGATGTCCAATGATCATTGCTAACGGACTGATGTCTTCACCATTGTTGCAGCATACAGAGTAGTTTCACTGCTCTAAAAACCTCTATGTCCCACCGGTTCACATCTCCTTCCCCACTAACCTCTGGTAAACACTGATCTCTTGATTGTCTGTATAAGTTTGACTTTTTTAGAATGTCATATAGTTGGAATTATGCATATGTGGCCTTTTCATATCGGCTTCTTTCACTTAATAATATGTACTTAAGGTTGGTTCCTTCGTGTCATTTCTTGGCTTGATAGTCCCTATCTTTCTAGCATTAAATAGTATTCTATTGTCTGAATGTACTACTATTTATCTGTTCACCTGCTGAAGGACATCTTAAGACCTTGGTTGCTTCAGAGCTTCGACAATCATTAATAAAGCTGCTGCAAACATTTATGTTCAGGTTTTTGTGTAAACATCACTTTTTACTTTTTGGGTAAATACCAAGGAGCATAATTTATGAATCTCATGGTAAACATATATTTAGTTTTTATGAAACTGCCAGACCATTTTCCAAAGTGGTTATACCATTTTGCATTCATGCTGGTGATAATTAAAAATTCATATTGCTCCACATCCTCACCAGAATTTGGTGTGGTTGGCATTCTGGATTTTGATCATTCTAATACATATGCTGTAATATCTCATTGTTGTTTTAATTTGAATTCCCCTGATGACTTATGATGCAGAGCACCTTTTTGTATGCTTTTAGCCATCTGTATATCTTTGGCAAGATGCCTGATTACATCTTTTGCCCATTTGTTAGTCAGATGGCTTATTTTTCTTTCTTTCTCTTCTTTTCCCTTCCTTCCTTCCTTCCTTCCTTCCTTCCTTCCTTCCTTCCTTCCTTCCTTCCTTCCTTCCTTCTTTCCTTCCTTCCTTCCTAACAGTACAAAGGTCTTTTTACACTTATGCTATGAATTCATAGGTAACAGGATCCAGCAGTTCAGGCTTCTTTCCATTGGTTCTGACAAACTGTGCTTCCCTGGGTGGAGCTGGTTGATGCTGCAGTGAACCCAGGTACCTTTCTCTCTGGCTTCCTTCTTTTTCTCATCATAGGAAGCTAGTTTGACTCTTAGAGTGCTCAATATGCTCAATACTTACAGTGCATCTCTTGGCCAGAATCTTGCTCTTAATTTGTGTGTTTATAACACGGCCCACTGCATGTTGGGTGGCACTGTAGATTCCTCCAGTTTTGTCCATGGTAACATTTGTGGGGCATTTTGAACAGTACTCATTCCCTGGATCTCTACAATATCACTTTTCTTGTAGAACAGTGATAAGAACAACTTCACATCTTCTAAAAGGCCTAGAAAGGCCTTCTAGAAGGTACCTTTCCTCTTTCTCTTTGTTTTAGTCACTTTACACAATTAGACAAATTCCTGGAAGATGGCAGTTCCAGCTGAAAAGAAATTGTTTATTTTCTGATTGTTGAGTTTTAAGAGTTCTTTGTTTATTTTGAGTAACAGACCTTTATCAGATATGTCTTACAAACATTTTCTGTCTGTGGCTTCTCTTTTCATTCTCTTGAGATTATTTTTATAATCAAATAAACATTTCACATTTGAAAACATATATCATAGGTCATATGCCAAGTGAGTACTAAATTATTTCAACTTATGTCTGTGTACATAACAGCTTTGCTATATTGGTTATACCATAAAGAGTACACATGAATCAATATAGCCTGAATCTATATAACTGAATATCCTTCTGTGCCTCTTTACTATTTTTAATATACACTTCAAAATAAATGTAGCCATTGCTGGGATTCCTCATTCCATGTAGGCCATGTCACATCTCAGTTTTTTATAGGCACAGTGAAAGCAAATGCTCTATAAATGCATATAAAGCAAATGCTCTATTTCTAGACAAAGCATCTGTCCTGAGTCCAAGATTTCCTACATGGTAAACGAAGCAGCACCCTCTTCCTCTTTGCCTTGAGAAGAAAGTACCCCAGGCAGATGCTCCAGCCTGCCTTGCTTTTGGACCTGTACTGCTCACAGAACCAAGCATGCCTTACCAGAAGTCTCCTTAGCCCCAGAGGAACCAGCCACCCAGGACCCACGTCAGCTGAAAGGCATTCAAGGACCTCACACTCCCAAAATCCCCAAAGATTCCAAACTGATCAAAATACCAAGAGGCTAAAGATCCCCAAAAGTCAAAAGGTTGTGTCCTTCCTCTCAGATGTCCCAACCCCTTCAAGTTTTTCAGTCTCATAATCTTTCCCTTGCCTCTACTAAGGCCTGCCAGAAAACATAAGGAAGATAGATGTCATCTGCCCCATTCTCCAGCCAAGAGACTCTCTCTATCAATCCTTGTCTGCTTGTAATGGAAAAAGAGCTCTCCTTATTATTATCGACAGTCTTTAAGCATGTTTCTTAATTTGCTTGAACCTTAGCCTCTATGTCTGTCAAATGGAGGTAAAATTGTCTTCCTTTCAGGGCTATTACAAAGACTAGAAATGATGTGTGTAAATCACATTACATGCTTTAGCTACTCAAACACTGTGTTGTTTTGTTCATTCATTTCTCAGTTAACTCCCTGTCCTTCTGTCCATATCTTTCTGGATTCTCAGGTTGCATTCCAAGGCTCTTCCTTGAGAAAGCACATGAGAGGGCAGGATATTCATTCCATATACTCGGTCTGTGTAAATAACATATCTTTTGTGATGAGCTGTTGCAATTCTAATTCCTGGCTAAGTAAGTGGGGAAAATGAGGTTTAGATCCGATGTCACACATTGATCACATTCAGAAGCATGACTGGGTCTTGAATTCAATACGAGGACTAATTTCTATTCTACATTTATCATCATGAGGAAACATTTTACCAATACAGTCACAGAATGTTAAAGGTGAACTAGAACTGAAGCTTTCTCTTTCACAAAAAGGTCTCCTGACTCCAGGCCGCAGCAATTTTCCCTGTACCACTCAGTTGCCCCCACTGCATTGCTCTGAATTACCATGCTAGAAGAATTAAACTGCTACTTTCCCCTCCACTTGGCCCCCAGGTGCAGCCAAGCTGTGCACGTCTAGCCCTGGAGGTGACAGGGTGGCAGCAGCTGGAGGGCGCCTGAACGTCTGAAGGCGATAGAAAGGCTCTGTGCTTCCACCTCCTTCTCTTAGCGCCGCAGGACTGCTGCCCACGCACCCTCTGAGACCTCATCATAATTTTGACGTCTATAATGTTAACCTCTTTCTTTTTTTTAATTGTTGAACAGTATCATTTTTAGAGGCCATTCTCCCCTTGATTCCTTCCTAGCTACATTTCTAATGTATCCCCACTTCCACTTTACTGATATGTTCACTTAGAGTCAAGGGAGAATTTAAACATCAGTCAGCAATTTTTCCCTCAAGCCATGCAACATGAATGATGCCAAATCTCTGCCACATTGTGTAGCAGAATGGGCAATCTCTTGAACCAAGGCAATGCTGAGAGACTCAGCTCTAAAATGACTTATTCCTATTTACCAGTATTTATGTAACATGCCATAAACTGAAGCTTAGTTTCCATCTGTAAATGAGGACAACAATATCAAACTTACAGGATTACTGATAGTATAACCCTTTGCAAATGATAACCCCCTTTGTTACAAATGCTATCTATTATTTTAGTTTTACTGAATTGTAATTGAATAAATGATGACCACAGGCACACTGTTTTGTAGACAGAGCTGGTCACCACCAGCAAAAGGCCAACATAAGAACAGTGTTGATACCTTCTCAAACGCACTGTTCAATTAAAGATTGCACTGTGAGCACGGAGGAATGATTATATTCTTAACAAAAATGCAGTGATACTGTAAAGATTGTAGTCATTGCTAATGAAATGTTTGCAGAGGGTAAACATCTTCCATCTGTCAGCAAAACAAATACCAGAATGGCAGGAGGTCACCTCATATTTGAAAGACAAACTAAGAGGTAATTACAAGGAAACCAATTAGAAGATTAACAAACCCCAAATGGCTTAATGTTATACAAGTTACTATTTAAAAGTCAGAATTTTAAATGCAGAAGATAGCAGTCTTGGAAATCCTCCAGTCAAATCCTCCCTGGGGCTTATGAAGTGATTTGCCCAAGGTCACACAAAGACTTTGAAGGAGATTCTCTAGATAGCTCAGGTGATGTTTAAGCTCTTATATTTTTAAAAAATTTAACCACAATGCATTTTGGGTTGTTAGATAAGATAAGCTACTAATTGTTCTGTGCTTATTAAGAGCCATGCATTATAGAAAGTATTTTATATGCATCATCTCATTGTTTCCTGTCAGCCCCATGAGGTGGGAAGTAGGGTATTTCCCAAGTAGGAGGTAAGAAAACTGAGACTCAGAGAGGTCAGTGTACTGGTCAGAGTCACAGAGCTGCTGTGCAGTGATGTCAGGTTTCAAATCTAGTACTGCCTCCGCAGATGGTACTCTTCACATTATCTTCCCTTTTATTCTCAATCTTTGCAAAGATCAGTCATTAAGAATACCACAATAACTAACCATCTTGGCATTTCACAAGAAAACTAGGGTAGTCCGAGGGCAGAGCCTGTCTGACACATTATCACTGAGCCCAAAACACAGCCCCCAGCAAGGTCAGCGGGTGCCTTCACCATCCTGACTCCTGTTCTGAACTATTGGTTTCTACAGAGCAAGGCCATTCAAAAACACAGCAAGGCTCCAGAACAAAGACACAGCCCTCTCTAGACACATGACTATCCATCATGTTTCTACTAATATTGTTAGAAAGTAAGGTCATGACAAATGGCGCCCATGGAGGAGCGAAACACGTCCCGGGGTTAAAGTCGGAAAGGCTGAGTACACGTGGGACATGACGTCACCACTTCACGCCGGTGTCACCTCAGAGCTAGGTTCTTACCCTCACCTGTAAAATGAGACACAGCTCGGAAAGGACAACGTGAAGCAATTTGGGCAGCTTTGAAAAGTTGTTAAAGTGAATTATGAAAAAATATTTACAGGATACATCATTCTGTTATACATAATACAGTGTAGAAGAATCTACTACGTGCTAAGTTTACAATACAGTCCCTACCTTCAAGAAATTGATAAGCTAGGTAGAAAATCAAATATGACCAGGTCTAGAAACAATTTTCACACCTGGTTTTCCATCCCCATTGTTTCCAGGTTTTAAGTAGTAATATTGGTACATTTTTAATGAAGTACTTCTATTGCCTTTTGAATTTTTTTCTCAGAATAAACTTCTAATTTTAAATTAGGTCTTTGTTTTACTGCTTAAAGGTATAGGTCGGGCTATCTATTGCTGTAACCATTAATCATCCCCAATTAAGTGGCTTAAAACAACAGCGCCCACTTTCTTATTAGTCTTCATAGCTCTGGGTTTGACCAGACTCAGCCAGGCCGTCTTTCTCTGGGTCTCTCAGGAGGTTGCACTCAGTCAATAGCTGGTACGAGAACCATTTCAAAGTCTTCCTTAGAAGTCTGGTGAGTCCACAGTCCATGCTGGCTGTGGGCTGAGAGCTCAGCTAGGGCTCCCGTCCAGAACACCTACACATGGCCTCTCCATTTGGCCTCTCTACCTGTGCTTCCTGCTTCCTCATGGTATGGCACCTGGACTCCAAGAGCAAACACCCAAGGAACACAGGCAGAAACCATATCACTTTTTATGCCCTAGAATTAGAAGGCATAGCATCAGTTTGGTTATAGTCATAGACCTTTCCAGATTCAAGGGGTGAGAACATCATCCCTTTCTTTCCAAGGACAGGGTCAATGTCATATTGAAAGAACATTATCGTGGAAAGTATAATTTACCACAGGGCACAATCTATCAAATGTCCTTTATACTATGATGAAAATTATGTATATACACACATATATATATATGTACACACATATATGTATGTGTACACACATATATGTATGTGTATATTTTTTCATATATATATATTTTTTCATATATATATATATATATATATGAAAGCAAAAGGAATATACAAAAAAGGAAGTCCTTATCAGACTAGGGGGGATGAAAGAGTCATCATTTCCCAAATGTATGTTTTTGCTACAGTGTTTTTTCTTTCAAAATGCTCATTTATGATACTAGGTTGTTATTAGTATTCTCCAGTGTGGCCAGGCTGAAGCTCCCAGGTGCAGAAAGGGGGACATGAGCACGCAGGGTGGTTTAGGGCCCTCAGTGCAAGAGTGAGAGGTTGAGCAAGACTGACCACTGAGAAGGTCAGTCTGTGTGAGAAAGTGTCTTAGGAAAACACACCTTGGGTGGAAAATGAGGCCCCTTGCGGTCAAGGCAGTAGATCAGACTCCATTGTGATCATCATTTGTAAGGTCATGAGGGCCTAGAGAAGGGTGGGGCCAGCAAGGATGGAGAGGAAATAGAAGTCAAAGGCCAGGTGCGGAAAGAAGGGGTGGGATCTGGAGACTGGAGAGCTGCTCAGTGAGATGGAGAAGGACCACTCCCAGGTTGCTGGTCTGAGCGAGAGGACTCCTAATCTCTCACTAAGCTGAGTGAGAAGGTCCAGCGGGCATCAGTGGACAGGGAGAAAGTTTTGGGGAAAAAGATGGGAAATCCATTCTTTTGTTCCCACTCATTTATAAAACTCATTCATAATCAGTTTTAAAGAAACAGGCATAGAGATATTTTTGCTAATCCATGTTAATCTTGCTCAAGACCCCAACTCTTCATTTCTGAACTTGTACCCTCCCCACCTCTATGCTTTTGTCTCTCACTAACGTTTTCTTGTATAGTCTTCACTGAATAATTCTACTTGCATTTCATGTCTCAGCTTAAAAATCTTCTCCTTGGGGAAGTCTTCCCCTGTTCCGAGAGTGCACCAGGATCTCCAGTTACACACGCAGGGCACGCTTCAGGGCTCCTTCACAGCACTCGGAACGCAACTCCTTTCCCAGCATCTGGAAGAGATGTTTATGCCCACGTTCCTCACTCGAATGTGAGCTCCGCTGGGGAGAAGCCACATCCTCTGTGCCTCCTTCGCTATCCCCAGTGCCATACAATTCACCAGACACAGGGCTGGCGCTCAAAAGCAACTTCCTAAATGACTGACCAGCTCTTTTTTCTGAGTCCCTTGGACTACCTACTACCAATCTAAATACCTCCAAGGTAGGAAAGCCAAAGGAAAGGAAGCCAAGTGGCAAAGGCTATGGTAAATTATAACCTGAGCCCAACAAAAGAATTCAAATTCTCATTAAAAACAAAATAGCAGCAAAACAAAAAATAACACTGTGTCCTGAATAAAACGTATTTTTAATTGCCTCCAGCTGACAGGCAGTCTTATAACTCAGATACTACTTGTGGTCTCCCAGGTAGAATTCCTCCCTGTATTAGAAAAGAGCCAATCACTAAACACTCACAAACAATTGGGTGATCTTCCAGAAGGCACTCAGACTTAACACAACGACCTTCATTATCACCATTCTAATATGAATTCTGATGCTGTTTAAATCCTGTCCCCACATGTCATCTACCCCCCTTTCAACAATCCTGTTCCTTTCACTGAATGGAGAACCTATATAGAAATGTAGGCATCCCATATTCTCATCCAATTATTTTACAAATGAAGAAACTGGGGCAAATGACCTACTTGACGGGTCACGAAGCCAGCAATTAGAGTGATGGAGATAATATGATAAGAAACCAACCTCATCTAAGTGCTGTCCAATGTTTTCCCCTTGTTGTCACAGTATCAGAAATGAAGCTTGAGGTGACTTTTGGAACTGAAACACTATGAAAATATTTGCTACAGAAGTCATTTTTTCATGTGTCTATTTTAAAATAAAATACAAATATGCATATGAATAAACATTCTCACTCATTGCTTTTCTGTAATTCTGGTCATGACCCAGACTGGGATCTGAAATTGATCCCTTGCTAATGAGGGACAACTAAAAGGCAGAGATTTAATGATGGAAATTGTTTATAGTTGGCCATAAATAATGCAGTAATGGAATATTTATTGATCCCAGGTTCAGTAACTGAAATGAGTGATGGGCTAGGAAATGCCTGCCACTTTCTGGAGGCTCACACACAAGCACGGTCCACCCTATTAATGGAATGTGCTGAAAAACAGGGCCAGAAATTGACTGAGCTCTCTGGGAACTCCAGACTGACTCATTTGCAAGATGGTTCTTTTCTTAGATTCCCAAGATGGAAAACATAATATTAGTTTTTGTACATTGAAGAAAAAACAAAAGATGTGACCTTGCTTTCTATTATTGCTGTCAAGCTGAGGAAAACAGACAGGTGTCAAAATGGCCTGAAATGTAAGTTCATTTCATGGCCCATCTGCCTCACCAAGTACCAGGACTCCTCTGAAGATCCTCAGACTCCTGGCACCACGGTATTTTGTTCACATTTCAATTTCCTAGAAGAGATTCAATACTATGGCCTTGATGCCTTTTTCTTCCCCCACGCCTCCCTGGCACGAGTGCCAAACAGAAACCACCTTGCTGCCTCCGTTTAATCACAGAATGACAATATTTCAACATAACAGAGGGGCTGTTTGTGCTTTATCTTTTACTGCATTTTTATGGGGAGCAATATATTTCCTTCCTTCCCTCCCCTGATACTGTAACAATCTTTCCTAAATTAAATATGTAACAAATTTCTCATACGACTTTATTCCCCGGCTCTTTTTAAACCATCATTAAATATCTTCATGCTGTTTGACAGTTATTCCTCATGACTTTATTCCCAGGCTCTTTTTAAACCATCATTAAATATCTTCATGCTGTTTGACAGTTATTCCTCATCAGTATGTTACCTTAGAGACTGCCTGCTGTAAATGGAAGTTTACAGTGTGCAGAGAGCGGGGGAGAATAGGGGGAGCTGGCGGGAGTTGGCTGGACCCTCACGGGGCAGGCAGGGCCAGGCACCAGGGAACCAGAGAGGTACAAACTTGAGAAGCCGAGTTCGTCCTATTCATCTTTATATTCCCAGGACTTAACTCTGTTCCAGGCACAACAAGGCACTATGGAGATATTTGGAAGAAAGAAAAGGGGAAGAGGGAGGAGAAGAATATCAGAGAAAGGGTAGGAGAGGGGGAAGAGGCTGAAGGCTTGGGTGATGTTCAGTGAAGAAAGAAGGCAGGTGGGAAGGATCACATCAGAGAGAGATCTGGATGAATGTTTTAATCACTCACTGCTTTGATCCAAGACAAGATGTGCATAATGATGGCAAGGTGCTTCCTCAAGGACCACAGCTACTGAAGAGGATGACAGTCTGCAGAGCAGCCCCTGAGGACGGCGGCTAAACCCTGCCGAGGACACAGGCAGCTGCGACCAAGGAGCAGGCGGGGTGGTGGGTTCCAGTGGTGGGGAGGGGGAGGCTGAACCCCACTGCCAAAGGGGGCAGTCATTGGATTGGGTGAAATGTGTATCTTGGTGAGACTGAACTAGCAGCCATGATACCTGGGAGGACATTACGTGGGCCAAGAAAGAAACATACAGCTTTTGGACAGCAATTCTAGTTGCAATTATCTGCATTTATTGATCACATCACTAAGCTCAACTGAAAGACAAGAAAACTGGGATTCAGTGTGGACTATAGTCATAGCTGCTGTGTCAGTTTTAATTTGCAACTATTCTCTTTAAAACATAGCATTTGTGGTGTTGAGCAAGAATTCATTCCAAGTGCCTAATTCATATGACCTTTGCAGACATGTGAACCTCACCTAACACATCATTAAGAAAATATGAAAACTGGATGCTTGAGCTATATTTAAGTCCCATGAGTAACAGAATTGTGTAAAAATAGTGCTACTTTGGCACTTTTTATTTCTGGTGTCAATCCAGACATGTAGATGATTGCAAAATCAATGTTTTGATCAGTTTTTAGTGAATAATTCAGCCAGTATTTCTTGGCAATCATGTATATTGCTGCCTACAGAATTATTTCCTCTATTAAACTTCCCATCAGGCTCTAATATGGTATATTGTGAGTGGTGATGGTCTGTTTATAATAGAATGAACTGTCATCCGTGAAGTTTTGGCACCAAGTTTTTCAGTTCAAATTTAAGCCATATGAAATATTTAGAAAGCATCTTAAAATGAAAAAAGTATCTTACTAGGGGTCAAAAGGGCTGGTTCTAATTCACGTTTCACCACTAACTGGGAATCTGATCTTGAATAAATCCTGTCTTCTGACCAGGCCTCAGTTCCTTATCTATAAAATGAAGATCTCGACCAGATGATTCTCAAGAACTCTTCCAACTTCAGCATCTTTAGATCCAGACACAAAACAAGGAGCAACATTTAAACCCACAGCCAAAGTCCCAGGAGGCATAGCAAAGTGATCATTTCTATATAGTTTTTACTCCTCTGCCTTGGAATTCATGCCATTGGCCAAGATTAAGATAGTAACCACTGGTTCTGATCATCGTGTAGCACAGGTGCTCAGGAGGACAGCCTTTGACACCTGAAAACATGGGACAGGTAATGCATGCAAATAAGATGCAAATAAGAGTCCAACAACACTCTCACCCTCATCCATTCTCTTCTTCCTCACCCATTGACATTCACTGGAATAACAGCAGAAAGTTAGAGATGGCATGAAAAACATGGGAAACGGAAGGCAGTGACAACTGAGGCCCAGGGTTTTTTTGTTTGTTTAGCTTTAGTTTCATTTTGTTTTGAAATAATTTTGTATTTATAGAAGTTACAAAAAGAGTCTAGAGAGTTCTCTTAGGCCCTTCACCTAGCTTCCCCAATGTTAACAGTCTGCATAATGAAAGTACAACTATCAAAACATTGGCACAATAATATTTATTAAACTACAGATTTTTCTCAGATTTCAGTCTTCCACCAATATCTTTTTCTGTTCCGAGATCCCAATCCAGAGGCCTGATTTTAACTGGAGCAGTTTAAGATGGTCTTTTCATGTAGCAGAACAGGTTGCCTGCTTGTCATTGGATCCTCTGTAAATTAAGCTCCATGGCATCCAAGAAAGACTTCACCCACTTTGTTTATCTCTGCAGTCCCAATCTGGAATAGTGCCTGAAACATAGATGCTCAAATATGTGTTGAATGAGTGAATGGATGGATGAACAAGACCAGTTAGGTCATCTGACCTTCATTTTTAGAGATCAAAACAATGCAATCAGTTTCAAGGTGTTCTAAATATTTCATTTTCCCTTAATTTTTGAATTCTTTTGGGTACTCCAAGGTTTTTATATGGCATAATTTTACTAGAATTAGATTTGAACTAGTAAGAATTCTGGAGACACAGATAATGACCTGACTACTAACTACCTCCCGCCCCAGCTACAAAGTTAGGCTAGACGCCTCCATCTGAGTTCCCTCCAGCATGATTCAGCACTGTGCTTCCTCTATTATCTATCTTGTAATTAACCTTGCATTTTAAAATGAACTTCTTAAAAAATTACCTATAAATTTTATTTTTATTGAATTTATTGGGGTTATATTGGTCAATAAAATTATATACATTTCAAGTGTAAAAGTCTACAAATCACCAGCACATTGCATTGTATGCTTACCATCCAAAGTCTAGTCTCCTTCCGTCTCCATAAAATGAACTTCTGAATGAGAGTTTTTTTTCATCTAATTACACCAACAAGCATTAGGTACGTAGTAAGCACATTGAATGAATGCATGGTAACCTTTCTTCAGTACAAAGCATTACCTGTGCATCAACACTTAACACAAAGTCCTTTAACTTAGCATTATTGATGCTTATAATAAATGAAGCACAATCATTCAGTGGAATATATTATTATATTTCCATTCCCTGCCTTAGGATAAACCTGATTTAGGTCCATATTCTCCAGCAAACCCTTAAGAGAAAGTTAATTCTGTAACCAACTAGCAGATCTCTGACCTCCCTTCTCTCCTTCAAGGCATATTTCTGACTTACAGCAGGTATATTTCTCCTCTCTACATGTTTAGTAGACTTGTCCCCCAAACAGAGTAGAGCTTGTTTATTTTGACTGTGGCCTTAAAGTACTTAAAACACTGCCTCATGCTCTATGGTACTCAATAAAAAACTGTCCTTGGTGTGATCAAAAAAGAGCAGAGACTGCGAAAGCCGTTCACTGCCAGGCTTCCAATGCTTTATGACCACTTCTTCAAACTGTCATTCACTCTCGCACACAGTGACTCATGCAAACCCACATTCTTCTCCGTGACAGGTACCAGCACCCTGCTGGCAGGGCCTCATGGTAGGAGAAAATGTGTTTAAAGACTTTTAGGTCAGCTGGCTCATGGACAGGACAGAGCTCTGGGTAATCAAAGATAATTCACTCGTGCAGGCACATGTAGTCACACTGTAAGCAAATCTCTACAAACCAAAAGCAAACCACATCATTTTGGAGCAATGGAGCCAGGGGCCCTTGCAGAGGATAACACGGGGTACTAGAGAGGGAAAGTGGCCCACCTAAGACCACACTGTTGAAGCCCTATTTGTTAGCACTCTAAATAGTACTTCACAATGTATGGTAAATTGTTGAATCGACACTTCGAAAATCACTGCTTCAACACTGGGTGCCAAAGGTAGCAGCAGTAGGTATCACAAATGAGACCATATTGTTCCCTTGCTTGGAACCTTTTAATGGATTCTGACTGTGCTAAGGGGCCACGCTTGTGAGCACGATTTACAAATGCCTTGGTGCTCCGGGCCCTGCTTGCACTCCAGCCTCATCTCCCATCATCCTCTCATACCACGCAGGCTCCCAGCCCCTGTCAGACTTGAAGTTGTTCTGTGATGCCTGCTCCACGTTCCGTGCTGTCTCTGCGCCCTGTTCCCACTGCTGGACGCCCAACAGGTCCCATCCTCTATGCTCTCATTTCACACGATGACTCCCTACATTATACTGCATAGCCCAGAACAGAAATTCCCCTTTCTTTCCCCTTTTATACACAAAATAACTTGAGAGTATCAAACATGTCTATCTGATTCATTGTTATTCCCAGGACCTTGTACTGTGCCTGGTGCATTATACGTAATAAATAAACATAGTTTCACTAAATGAATACATTTAAAAAGGAAATAAACATTACTATTAGTTACCTTAAATCACAACTAATTATTTTATTAATACCATTTTCTCCCTAGAAAAATAATACTCTATGAGTCTAAGATCAAACCATATGGTTTTTATAAGGGTTGGTTTGCTATAAACACAAAATCTGTTATCATTTTAATTATTACTAAGCATCACGCTGTAACTATGCCCTTTAATCAGTCAGATTACAAAAATACTACATCTGTCCCCTCTGTTCCCTGCAAAATGCAGTTTCAATGTGCTGGGTCCTTGGAGCTCTCCCTTCTGAAGTTTGGATTTGCAGTCACATCTGTAATAGTAACAGAAGAGCTCTGTCTACTCCTGGCCGCTGGGTACCGGTACTCAGTGTCCCAACGGAGTCCATAAACTTCCTTGCCAACCTTCAGAGTAAGCAGCCTGTGCCATCCTGTATATGCATTATTCCTGCTATAAAGACTCTCAAATAAAATGCTTTATAGCACAGTGGCATTTCATACATATAAAAGAGTTAAACTTTTATTCTTATAATATTCCAGATTTTTTCTGACAGGGCCACATGACAATAAAGCTGTCTTTCCCCCAAGTATTTACACCTCCTCCTGTCTTCTTCCACATGTACATAAAGAACTGCATTTGGTTCCCTGCTGAATAAGCCTTAATTGATTTTTTTCAGGTGTTTTCTATTGCCATGGCAACCATAATCAAATACCTTTTCATGAATAGCCTTGTCAATTGCAATGCAATATTCTCACTGAATACAGTCTCCAGTTCTCTTTCTGCCAAGCTCTCCAGAGCTTTCTCTTTCTTGACCTAATATTTCCTTCAGGTTCTCAGGCCCCATGTACGTAATATATTTAAATAGCACACGTGGTTTTTTAAAATGAGAACCTCCTATGAGTTCCATCAATGATGACACAAACACAAAAGATAAAAATAGACCATGCTTTCAAGAATAACAGATATTTTAATACTGGCATACTTTGTCAAATATCTATAATCCTTCCCAAATCACCTTTGATGGTGTTGTTCCATTTTTTTCTTTTCTCTCCCAAGAAAAATCATTATTCATCTTAAGAGAGAACATCTTGTCAAGTGTTGCAGTTCAACTAAATAAGGAAAACATCTCTGCCAAAATGCAGCAAATGTGATTACACAAGGCCAAGGAGAAGCCCATAATTAGATCATTACCATGGAAACAACCTAATTACATGTGTAAAGCAGTAAGGGCTAAGTTACAGATCTGGATATGTTAATACCATTGTCTATGTTATAATATTTCTGCTACTTAGCCTTTCCCAAATATAATCACAAAAGCCATATAGATAAATCCCAACTCAGCTTAAATGAATGAAAAAATATTGTGCAGTTATGTGAATGGAGTTCAGGGATATTCACTCTCTTTATTATAAACACACACCTATACCCTTAAATGAGAAAAAACATTGTGTGTATTAATAATAAATGTATATTAGCATGTAAGTAGCTGAATGGTCTTAAGTATGCATTCCACGCAGCAAAAATTATTTATAAAGACAACCAAAGTTAGGGCAAGGTAATTTAATTTTTTAAGCCATTTATTATTTATACTAGAAAATAATTTTATATGATTCACTCCTAGCTATTTAGAGGCCAGTTGTTTTCAAAGTCTCATTTGATCACTTAAGGCTAAAACATGAGTGTCAATTATTCAAGCCACAGTCAAAGGTGTAAGCCACATCCACTGAGGGCAGTGGAGACATTGACCAGAACAATCTTATTAATGTAAGGGCCTGCGCACTTTCATAAATGATTGAATTTAAATACCTGTCCCTGATTGCCTTTAACACTATTTACAAATGCTCTCATGTTTGAATTTCTTAAACATCTTCCATTTTCTGCCCTTGCTTTTCCTAACTGCACCCTCCTCACTCAGTCGTCTCTCACACAGGCTGTCACAGACATGACCCGCAGGACTGTCCCCTCCCTGCTGAAGGCACAAGCAGGGCTTTGGTGATTCAGCTCCAGTCCTCTCACCTGGTGCCATTTGGAAAGTATCTTCCCCAGCAGCCCCAACAGTAGTTAATCCCTGCCCCTGCCCCCACCTTTCCTGGAAATAGCATGGCTTGCAGAGGGCAAGAGGGGAAATGTTAATGATCCCCACCTTGCACTGCCCTACACACACGCAATCAAACTCAGAGGGAGCACAGCACTGAGCGCAAGGGTGTGAAGGGCCTCTTTTGCATTTCTCACTGGTCTGCATTTTTCGTGCTGTCCAGCAATGCTCCTCTCCTTTGGTCATTCCCTACCCTTTCCTCAGACACTGCTCTCCTGCTGGAGGGGTGGAGAGGGGAGACGAATGGAAGAACTGTGGGGCTGTGGGGGATGGAGATGCAAACACATTCTGGGGCTATCTCCTACATGCCTTCTTCAGCTTTCTTCTCCCAGGTCACTGCACACACGCGCGAGCGCGCACCGGGGAACTGAGTGAGAGAAGCGCCAAGTCCTTCCTGGTTCCAGATAACAGTGACTTTCTTTGACAGAGGGACCGAAGGACCTGGCGACAGAGCACAGAGTCCATCAACACAAGCACTGGCTCTGAAGGAGCAAGGGGGTTTGGTGGGGGGAAGACAGCTGGGTGTAGTCAGGCCTTGATTCTGCCTTTGGATTGTCACCTCGTGTAACTCGCTTTCCCACCAGGCCCTCGAATTTCTCCTCTCTATAAAGCAATAGGATGGGGCTAAGTTCGGTTTAGGTGTCCTACAGGCTCTATCCTTCTGATTCTACAGCTGTGAGCTGGGCGGAGCTAAGCCCCGCTTCCCGTCTTCTTCCCTCCCACATTCAGCCTGGGTGGTCCCAGGCTGGGATGCTGGGCTGACTCAGGCTCCTCTGCCCTTTCCCGTCCAGCCACCTGGCCTGTAGAGCACACACACTGCTGGGATAGAGAGAAGGAGACGGAGATGGAGACCAGATTGCTGTGTTCAGGCTTAAACATTCATGTAACCTCTTTAGGCTTTGATTTACTCTTCTGTTGAAAGATGGCAGTGGGAAGGGTATCGGGAAAACGTGAGAGAAGGGTCTCTGGATCCCCTTCAGTATCACATTTCACATGGAAAATTAATTTTCTTTATGCACTACTCTCACCAGCTTCTGTCCATACCCACCAACCTTCAGTGACTCCCTATTTTCATAAATTCCAAGTACCAAAGCCACTGAGCCTCAGAACACCCTTCTGTCCAGCTACAGTGTCCTGGCCCTATCTGCTTCCCTCCACACTCTTTTCACAGCCTCTCACACCCCAGCTCACTGGTCCAACCAGGTTTTCTCACAGATCCATACGTCTGCAATCCGAGTTTTCTTCTGAGCCCAACACTGCTTCCTTAGTCATGAACTTGACACATGGTAAGCACCCAGTAAATGTTTTTGTCTGGACTGTTGCACCATGCTCTCCCCCACTATCCAAACCCATCCTGGTTTTTAAGGAACACATTAGGCCTCACCCCATCTGGGAGGCTTGCTCTGGGCCCTCTAAATTGCATAATTACTTTCTTTAATCCTCAGATTTTACATTGTAACCCACCATTTAGGACCTGTAGTCATGACCTCTTAATCACTGTTGAAAGTGTGTGGAAAGTTTAATCTACTCATTATAAGTAGGTATTCTGAGGACTAACAACAAGTTTTCTATCTCCTCATAATTCCCACCCCACCTACCCCCCACTGAATCTTTGATAGGTACTTAGGAAATACTAAACTGATAGGTTTAGATGCGCTCTGAGAACATCTCCTCGACTGGGGATGAGTTTCATCCCTATCATCTAATTTCCACTTGGCAAAATACTCATCTCTCATGAAGAAGCTTAAATGGCTGCCTAGAGTGACGTTTTCTCTACACCACTAGGCAGAGCTTGTCATTTCCTATATGTGTCTGGCGGCACTTGTCACGCTGCTGTTCCTATTTGTTTATACATCTCTCTCCTGCCTAAACAATGAGCTCTTTTCCTTCAGGAGAAAAACTACATTTCACTTTTGTTGTAATTCCATGCCCAGTACTACTCCAATATTATAAGGAATGTCAAATAATGTTGAATAGATGTACAAGATGAATACCCACACTTTTAGGAAAAGACTGGATTTTTGCTGTGCTCTTTCTGAAAGCTCTAGAACCAAGTTTTGACAATTTCAGATGAAGGACTAATGTAACGCTTGATACCAAGTATACAAGTTCATGTTCTAAGCTATATACTGGATCAAGAAATAGGTTTCTAGTATGTATGCCTATTCTACCCCCCAATTACCTTTAATAGAACTGAATTAGCAATACATTATACTATACTCTGTGGTTTTAAAAATACACATTTGAGAATCATTAAGAATTTAAAAACCATGATTTAAAGTTAGCATAGTTAATATATTAGAAAGTACAAAGAACATACTTGTTAACAATATTTTCTCTTGGAATGGTCCATAAATTGCTATGAGACTTAAATTGTTCTTTTAACACCATACATATACCTCCCATTATTACTATATACCTGGAAGTTAGTTTATTAATATATTACTTATCCTCTCTATTGGGTACATATTCTTTGAGAGCAGGGACAGTTTTAAATGTCTCTGTTCTCTGCAGCACGTAGCACAATAATTGCTATGGGGCAGGGTCTGAGTAACCAGTTACCACATGAATCTGTTAAGGACCATACTCTAAGTTTCTGATGAATATTAAAACCGTGCAACATGAAAGAAATTACCCTTATCACCGTCTCAGTAATGTTTATCCTTTTCCGGGGCAGCTAGTTCGTTTTAGAAAATTATTTGAATGAATTGTATTATTGCTTCCATTTTTTCCTCTTTAAGTTGTCCCCTAGACATCTCAGAACTGACTTGGTGACGCACTTCCAGAAAGTTCATGGAATTTCAGGTACAATTTCGTATACAACAGTCTGTCTTCTTTTCTATGTTAATTTTTGCTTTATGTAATCTTTCCTACTAATTCCAGTTTAGTATCATCTTGCTAGATGACATGCATCTTCGTAAGTTGTCTTCAATTATTTTCAGGTCAAACAGATATTCAAGAACATAGACAGACAGATGCACACATGCAGTAAATATAAACTAATAAACAACAAATATCAAATCCAAGATTTTTGATTCAAATTAATTCTTGATTAAATATGACTCCCAGATTTTCTGATAAATATTCTTAAATTGTTACTACTAAATTACAATTTTAATTACCTTATAGATTATTCATAGTTTTGATCATGCTTCAGAAATATCTTGTACTTACTGTGGAATCATCTGATCTCACTACTACACACTTCCAACCTTAGCTAGTGGCTCCATAGGGGAAAACTAGGATGAGAGTGGAGACAGTGATTGTCTTTGAGATTATCTTTGTACTTTAAGAACTGGGGGGACAGGGCAGGTGAGAGCAATGGAGAAAAAGGTGGGACAACTGTAATGGAAGAACAATAAAAAAAGACATTAAAAACAAAGAACTGGGACACAATGGTAGCTAACATAGCACTTACCATGAGCAAGCACTATATTAAGAACTTAACATCCTCAATTAATTTAACGACAACCTGAAGAGGTAATACTATTATTATCCTCTGTATTAGTAATGAGGAAACTGAGGCACTCCAAGGTTCAGTAACTTGCTGAAGGTTACAACTTGAGTACTTGACAAAGGTGGAACTGAGATTTGGGCTGACTAGCCCCAGGGTGTGTGCTTAAGCACTTTGCTAACTGCCTCAACTACTCTGGGTCTCCCCAGTCCTTAAAGGATCAGTACACTAGTATTGAAATATTAGCTTCCAGGATTGTCCAGAAACTATGACAAATAATAAGGAGGGAATGGCAAACCAGATAATCATCTGCGCTGCTGCAAGTGAGAGACAATTGCTCCCTCATAATCCACTCTCTTCCCCAAGATGACGTTTTCTAGCCCTTGCCCCTCTCAGCCAAACAAAACCTTCATGATGGTGCATTAATATAAACTTTGTGAGTTTTTAAGAATTCAAGTGCTATTTAAAGGAAAGGGATTGAGAGCAGGGAGAGTTTTCTTTCACTCTTGGTAGCAAAATTATTCATTGCCTGCTGCTATTATAAGTCATTTGTTGCTTCAGTCAATACTGCCCAAGGCAGGCCTGTGCTTTATTTGCCATCTCTGTGTTTGAGCCTTGAAATGAGGTTATCGATTTATGATCAGTATAACTCCTGGCTGACTCCTGGATGTTATGATACCACTAATATAGCGCACCTGCTACCCCTCAAGGCAGGATCTACATCTTGTTCATTTTTGTGTCACCCCAGCACCTAGCACATAATAAACACTCAATAAATACATGCAGGCTGAGTGACTAGATTCATAAATTATTCTTTAGGTATAGATTTTAAGTTTCTAATGGGTAGTCTCTGTTTACCACCATACATGGTACTAACATTGAATAACATGGACACGATTGAGTGAATGAACTATTTACAGTTTTAAGGTAAATAGTAAAAACAGTTTATGTGTTGCTGAACTCATACGTTAGAAGGCACATGAAAATAAAAGCTCTACCAATAACAAAAATGTACTTGAAACAGCATGAATCCTATTTCATAAGGAACCAATTTTCATAATTTATTAACTAGAAATCTGGCTTCATTTTTTCACTTCCTCAGCAACATAAAGGAGTATTAAGTTCTCATATATTCTCTATTTTAAACCTTCATCACCTTAAATATAAAGTGACTCCTAGGTATATGGATCTTAGACAAATAAAAGACATATATTTCTCCAGAGCATTAGTTGGGAGAGGTCTGTTATTTTGTTTAACCACAAAAGGCTCATTATGATGCCATTCAGAGGAGGTTTCAAAATAATGAGTGTGACTGAGGTCAGGGAAGACAGTTCCCACCGTCCTGGGATCAAGATCCAGATATGCCTGGCATTTACTTTCAGAAGAAACTCCAGTCCATTAAGCTGATATCCACTTGGTGATTTACATGGTACATGAAAAATCTCCAAAACAATTTCAAAGCATATTTCCAAATGGGGACCAAACTCATGCAGAAATGCACAGAAGACTAGGGGTGGTAGAGAGACAGAGGGAGCCAGAGTGCCAGCAAGATTTGGCAGCATCTCTGAGGAAAAATGTTCAGAGAGGAATAAGACAGGCATGATCATCCTGTCTCAGCCTGGGACTGAGTGTGGAGTGGGAGGGGATCCAGGCACAAAAGCCAGTTCTAGTGCTGCCCCTAACACCTCACCCCCAGTGCTATGTATGAACGAAACCACACTCCCCACTCACTGGAGAGGTGTCCCTTTATTGGATAAAACAGTAAAACCAGAAGCTGTTCCCCTCTCACTTTCCAGAAGACCACCACCTAGTGAGCCATGAGGACAGAGGACTTTAGGTGTAGGCTGCTGGGTAAGGACTTAGTCTTCAGGTGGGTAGAGGCTGCCGGGAGATCAGTAGGAATCTGTAGAAAGGGGAGCCTGGGACTGGGTCTAAGAAGGCACATGAGGAACCAAAGTCCATCTAGGGTAGACTCTGCAGGGAATGGTATACCTGTTTGAGGGAGTAGAGCTCGTGACCGGCAAAATTTGTTTTTATCCACTACAAAATTCAAGTTTAACTCTAAATGTGAAATCACCTGTACCTACATGACTGAGTAACCTAAGAACGTGAAGTTTATAAATTCTTCTCTAAGAAAAAATTATAAATTACTATACATCTTTGAGTGGCATCATGCTTTGTGGTCTCACAAACCATATCCCTTCTTTCTTAGCACTCTATGAGGCTGGCATTACCCTTATCTAATAAATGAAGAAACTGAGGTTCAAAGACACCAACAGATTTGACCTTGATCATACAACTCATGTAACTTCAGTGGCCATGTAGTTCCACAAATGAAGAATCTCTGTGTGTTATTCACTCACTGAGCCACGATGCACTGATCACTTGTTTTAGGAGCCCATGAGTACTGACTGATAAACCATGATGTTAAAGTTGGAGGGCTAGTTGGGGAAAGGCAAGACTGCCATACCAGCAGATGTCCCTGGATTAACTTGTCCACAGCAGCCTGCGATGCTGACTTGCCCTGTCCTTTGTTTCCCTTGTCTTCTAACCTTACTTCTCCTTCCCCTTCTCTCTCCAGATGAGTACCAAGAACATCTCGTGGCGGCTGGTGCTGGGAGCAGAGTAGTTATCTGAAGGAGGATGGAGGGAGAAAGATAAAGGGGAGGAAGTAAACAAGGGCAGGCAGAGAGTGGGTGGAACCAGGCGAAGTCCTACCCACTTGTCATCACTGCATGCTGGTTAAAGCATCCTCTTTTTTAAATCTCAGCCAAAATGTGTAAATACAAGTAACCAAACACAGTAATGTATTTACTGGATAAAGAAAGCCATGGAAGTCTTTTTTTTTTTCTTTTCAAGTCAGCAAACAACATGATCCATCTGCAAGGTCAGCCAAAACAAAAACCCAAAAGAACTTTTCAGTATTAAGTGAGTTTTTAGTATTCTCTTTTCCTTCTTCTTCATTCCCAGAGCCATTTGCCTTTTCCTGCTTCTCCTCTATATTCCTGTAGAAGCCAGCCCACCAAAACAACACACCCAAGCCAGGCAGGAAGCCACTCGGGCTACAGGGCCATCGGAGCTCTGGGGCGTCACTCACCATCCGGTCTGCCCCCAGTGCTCTGCGAGGACTGGGAGATGCTATGGAGTGGAAACACCTTTCAACTGACTCTCTGTCCTCGAGAGAAAAGCAGGTAAGATGAAGGTTGCCAGGGACAGCCAGATTGGCAGAGACAGCTTGGCTCCTAAATACTGCAGTGAGAGGTTCACATCAGGGTCAGGCTGAGTGCTTCTTACTTTCTGAACAAAAGAAAAAGTTGCCCCCATCCCGGCACCAGGTGGAGGCCGCCTGTCTCTGCCCCCATTGCGCAGGTGATTCACCCACCAGGAAATACAGGTCAGAGGTGCTGATTGCACAAGCCTGATTAAAGAGGCAGGGTGAGTACTTGAGCTTTGAGGAGTGAACAGAGACAGTCCTCACCACTGCTATCAGACAAATTCTGTTCCTCCAACACGTACGGAGTGCCTGCCACATGCAAGGAACTGCACCATGAATTAAAATTTTAAAGGAATTCTGAAAACCTCTATTACCTTTGATCAATAACCCCTGGAAAGGTAGAGTGGTTCTTGTTATCAAATGATGAACTCAGCCCCAAAAAGCACTGACAGTGTTGAGGTAAAGAAGCCACAGAGCCCGGCTGCCAGCTGCCCACTGTATGAGCTGGGCTAGTCTTTCAACCACTTGAACTTCAGTTCTTCAGCTATAATGAGGAAGGTTGACCAGTTAGTCTCTGTTAAAGACTCCCGATGGTTTGTTTCTTCCTTTGTAGCTAACATTTATTCAAAACCTATTAACATGAAGCAGGTACCCATTTTACACGTAGGCATATTTCTAACATTCCATGATTTGTTCAAGTCCATACTCTCAAAGCAATCCATTCAAATTTTATATTTTATTATATTTATATTAAATTCTGTATTTAAGCTTTTTACATACTAAATTACCCATGTAGAAGAAATAAGGGGAAAATGAGCAAAACTTTCTCGTTTCCCTTCCAGTGGCATTTCTTCAGCCAAAACTCAATCTCCTATCACGCCTTGCTTTTAGTTTTGCAGGGAATGAGCCAGAGCACCAAGACTTGCAGAGTCATTTTTATTGTTGTTATTTTTGGTTTTTAATATAAAAAATAGTTGCAGAGAGAAGACACTTTTCAGTTCATCCTAGGGGTGCCTCAGAAGGTTATGTAAGCTTTCCATGGGTAGGAATCTAAGATGCCCTCTCAAAATTCCATTGTAAAAGTTTCCATAATCTATGTGTTGTTCTCAGCTACTACTGTACATTTCTGTGGCAGTCTACATTTGTAAAGGATTTTATAATATTTAGCTGACTCTGGTGATAACCTACTAAATTAAAACTCAGCCTCAGTAATGAATGTTTTGACTCCACTTGCCAAGTCCACTAGCAGGAAATAAGTGAAGACCTCTGGTTGGGAAAAGACCTTTCTGTATGTTTCTAGCAAGTAAACTGTCATCACATTTAATTGAGATTTGAGAAATGGGTAGCAAAACAAGAAGTGAATGATGGTATTTGCAAATTAGTTGAAGCCAAGTGAATTTTTGCCTGGAGTGTTCAGACTAAAAAAAATAAATATGAGGAAAATCAATGTTAGAGAAGAGAATTTTTCTTGTTGCCCTGCTGATTTTTCATGAATTAAAATGCACATATTTGATTCAGCTTAGAAGTCCCTGTATTTTGTTTTTTGATCCTTTAAGGGAATCTGTCAAATTTGAAATGAGGTATAGACGTAAGATAAGACTAGTAGAAACAATCTTTGAACTGACAGTACTGATCAAAGTAATGGCCATCCTGTGTCTTCCCCTACTCAACGCCTAATATAGATTTCTCCTTTTCCAGGGAATCCTCTCAAGTGCTTCCAAGGTGGGGGGTTGGAAGGAGCTTTTCAATTTTCTTCACTTTCTACCGTGATACAGGCAAAACCATCAATACTCATTTCAGCCAGTAATTGATACTCATGGTTATCAATGACTCTACCCAGAGGTCTGTTCTCCATGAATTCCTGAGCATTTATAAAATTTAAGTATGTGAGGTCAGTGCGAAAGTAACAAGCTTTGAATAATATTAGATAGTAAAGTCTTTATCTTAGACATAATCACCTCTAACAGTTAGTGTCTAGCGATCTGAGTTACAGAACAGCTCTCTCTGTCTCAAGTGTAACATATATTTAATTTAGAGTTTAGAGAAGTTGCCATATATTTAATACTAGTTTCTTTTTGAGAAAACATTTTCTACTTCCCAGGTAATCCAGTAAAGCTTGTTTTGCCTTAAGAATTACTTTAAATCAGACAAACTCCATTTCTATGTGGCAATATGATTAAAAACCTATCTTTTCATATTTGCATATATGTAGAGGGTATATATACATCTGACATATAAAGGTTAAAATTTTTGCTGATCATTCTGAAATTTTCTCTGATTATACTCTAGTAAGTTTTAGCAAATATTAAGCTTCAGAAAAGAGTGGGATTTTTTCCCTTATGCCTAATTTGTTCTTCACTCCAATGATACACAAAGAGCAAATAAGAAGATAACCTGTGTTACAAATGACAATTGATCTAACTTTCTCCCTTCCTTTCTTTCCAAGGTCTATAGCTGAATTCTAGAAAGAACTAGGCACCATGGGTAGATTTATGATCAAAATTTTCACTGTGATTCTATCAGCCCTTTTCAGCATTTACAAGGGGTGTGCATCTTTATAAAATCAAAATATGTTTTCATTTAAAATTAGACTTATTTGTTATGCTGACAAAAAGCCTCAAAAAATTTAGTGCAGCTTTTGTCCATGGTGCTTTGAGAACACCCCTAAATTCGTTTGCCGTATCAGGCATGTAGACTAGTCATTTCCTCTGCCTTCAATAGAAACAGAAAAAAATGGATTTCTGGGGGAAAACATTAAACGCATCTCACTTCTACATGTCGAAGTAATTTTTAGTCCCTGAAAATGCTTTGGAAATGATTTAAGCTTTAAATTACCATAATTTTCACCCACCTCCATGTAAGAAAAGGGAGGCAAAAAAGAAAGAAATCACAAAAATCTCCGTGTAGTATATTCTGACGGCATCGCCTGTTATTCTGACTGTTGTTTCCAGTTCCTGCACGACTTCCCAGCACTTCTACTTTCCTCTCACCCTTATTCTTCTCTAATATGTTTCACATTGATTCTTTTCTATTCTCTGCTGACTGCACAGTCTAAAAATGCTTTGACCTGAAAGTCAAGGTCAAGTTTGCATTCGTGGAGTAAACAAGAAAGAAAGATGGAGAAGAGAAGAATTTAAAACCATCTAACCAAGAAAAATTATGGAGCAAAAATATGTCCCCTAAAAAAAAAAAAGAAGACTGTCTCTCTTCTGGGATTTCTTTTTCTTCTATATTTGGCATTCAAGGTGAAGAGCATTAATATAAGCTGCCAGTGAAAGGAGTGAAATTTTTCCCCAAGTATTATTCGTGAAAGAACTAGTCTGGCATTAAATATTCCTATCACTCTGTAGCATAATAGATACAATAGAATGAAATATCCTATCATACTATTATGCTTGAGTATTATACTGGAAAAACAAGAACTACACATTATGGCTCCAAGAAGAGTTTAAATAGATTAGTGCTGGAAAAATATACTGAAAAAGCCTTAAGTTTGAATAATCTTCTACAATTGTTGCAGGTTTTTGAAGATATCATCTCTGTCTTAGGGTGCAACTCCAGTAATTCGATTGTTAAGCATTTAAAAAGATAGCATTTCTTGAAATGTTCCATTTATACCAAAGGCAGAAAAACAAGCACACTCATAAAAACACATTTCTTCTCTTCCCATCCTCGCCTGAAGCAAAGGTGCCACATGACCAAAGCAGGCATTTTAAAACTCCAGAACCGAGCTTCGGTCTGGACTTGGTTTCCCTGTGCACGGTCAACTCAACTGGGTATCTGAGAAATTTCCTTTTTGGTAAAGGCCCTCCGCTGAAATTCCACATCTCTTTGGGAGGCATTTTACTGTAAAGTTAGGTCTCTGCATAAGCCTTTCCATACTCTGTGTCTTAATGATGATGTGATACACTGTGATGTCACCCAGAAAGCAGTTTCAGTGATGGCTCTGGACGCCGCCCTTGACTGAGACACGCGGGGCCGTCAGACGGCAGGTCGCAGAGCTCCACCCAGTGAGAGCACACTTTCACTGAGGTCAGAAACCGGCACGCGATCTTGGGTGAATAATACTGGTGCCCTTTTCCTCCTTTTTTTAGCAGAATTTAATTTTTGTTTAAATATTCACCTTTCCTCCCATAAACATGAACCTCAACTCCAAGTCAACCTCAGCAGAATGTGGCTAATTCTATACTTTGGCCAGGAATTGATTCGGGAATAGAAATGGGATCCGACTCTGGACAAGGAGATACGAGGAAAGGCTGCTAGGGGGACTCCAGAGAAAGAGAGAAGAGGCTCTTTCTTCCTCACCCGGCTGTGACTCCTCATAACTGTGCTGACACAGCCTGCTTTGTACCAGTCTGAAGAGGAAACGACTCAAAGGGTGGCCGAGTGGAGAAAACACTTAAGGCACAAAGGAATGTGATATCATGGGGGTACAGCATCAACCAGCCCTGAGGCCCACCCTGCTCAGGATTTAGGACTGGAAAGTTTTAGTTGGAATAATCTGTAATCTCTCTGAAATATTACACCCTGTGTTTCTTGTAAAGTGTAAGGAAAACCCTGCGGGTAGGCCCGACACATTCCAGTAAGATACAGGTACACCCGACTGTGTGGGCATTGCATGCTCCTGGCAAACGGGCATTTTAAACCTCTTTTTTGTCAGTTTAATGACCACAAGCAGATCATTATTTAAAGCAATCTATTGTTTATTTTGTAAAACAGAGACTCTTCATTTAATGAAGAATCTCTTCCAAATTTTCCATTTTAACCCCATAAACACAGATTTCCACATGCCATATTTCAAGAAAAGTGCACCTGAGTTTTTATTTACATCTATTTTAATAGTTTTAGTATTTAGTGGAAACCACATTTTTTAAAAAATCCCTGAATATTCCATAACTTCCAACTGGCTATTTTAGAACTTTGCTTCTTGCCATGACACTTTGAATAGATTCATGAGTATAAGCGATTCAATTCAATTCAACTGTTAAAAATTCAGTGGATATTTATTGAGTCTTTAATATGCACTAGGCACTCTATTGCACCCTAAGGGTGCAAAAATGAATGAAATATGGTCCTCCCCCTGTGGCACTGAGTGTGGCAGAGGAGGCAGCCTCCTGCATAGATCGTACAGCACAATGTTTGGGACTGTAAAACAGCATTACCTGCAGGTTCCTGGGCAGGGGGCGGGGGTGGGGGCAGGGAATGGGTCCTTAGCTATTGACAAGATTCAGGTAAGGCTTCCTGAGGAAAATGGCGCCCGAACTAGAAATAAATGGAGTCATAATAACTTTTTCAGGTTAAAAAAAAATCTGAAAAGCATTCAGGGCAGAGGGTACTGCATGATCATGTACCCAGAAGGCACGTAACAGAGCCCAGAGGTATTAGAGCTTTGTGAAATGAACTGAGGCTGACAAGCTCAGTGACGTCAGATGATGGAGACCCTGGCTGACACCCAGCAGGCATGAGAACAGAACTTAATGGGTGTCACAGGCCCTAAAAGTGTTCCAAACTACCAACATTGTAGTTGTCAGATTGTTTCTTTTCTGGACCAATGTTGCAATAATTTCCATAGAAGACCTTTAACATCAATCTTTGTTGAGTTCAAGGACACATTTAAAAATCAGAGAGAATGATAGTGTCAGTGAAACAAACAATAAATAAAGGGCAGAGGCAGGAATATTTTCTAGCTCCACTCTTTGATAATGCTAATAGCCTTAACTTTCTTTTTTTGGCATTTAGCATTTTAAAGATCCTTTCTTAAGTAGAGTTTCATTTTCCAGAGCAACTCTGTGATAACACAAAACAGATATCATTCTTTCTTTTACAGATGAGAAAATTGAAACCAAGAGATACCTGCAGTAAGTGGCAGATAAGAAGGTAGTTTCAAGTCTTTAAGTGGCAAAAATCTTTGCTTTTTCCTTCACCATGAGATGGGATCGACAGTAATGAAACTCCTTGCCAAGTGTAAGAATGATCATTGATAGTGAATTCTGTAGGTAACATGACCCTACCACACAGGTTTAAGTTCTTCGTACATCTGTCTACACTGTGTTCACCACACTTCCTATGGAGATGCCATCAGTAATGATTAAAAACTAATAATGTATTGAGCCAGGAAGTGATTGATTTCTATTTTTTCTTTCTTTTCATTGTAAGCATTTTAATCTATAAATTTCCCTCTAAGAATCGTTGTAGCTGCATCTCACAAATTTTGATGTGTGAGTTTTTAAAAATTATAATTTAGTTCAAAATATTGTCTGATTTCTCTTGTGAGTACTTTTTTAACCCATGGATCATTTGGAAGTATTTTATTTAATTTCCAAATATATGGAAGTTTCCCTAATAGCATTTGTTATTGATTTCTAATTCAGTTACACTGCTTGGGAAACATATCTCTTGTGCTTTTAGTCATTGTAAATTGACCGAGACTTATATTAAGGTCCAGCATATGGTCAAGGTGAATATACCATGAGTACCTGAAAGGAGTGTGTATTCTGCAATGACTGAGTGTAGTGTTTTACCAGTAGTGATTAGGTTTAGGCAGCTGATGATGTTGTTCAGATCTTCTGTATTTATATTCTCATTGAATTTTTTTCCAGCTTATTCTAGTAATCACTGGAATACTACATTCTAAAATACCTAACTGAAATACTGGATTTGCCTATTTCCCCCTGTAGTTCTATTTTGAGCATTTTTAACTTCGCTGGTTAGGTGCTTACACATTTGAGAATTTTGTGCCTTACTGATGAATGGCCCTTTGGTCACTTGCAAGTGCTCTTTTTACTGGTGGTAACGCTCCTGATCTGAAAGTTCACTTTGTCTGATATTAATGTATCCACACCAGCTTTCTATGCTTTTAGCATCGATTCTCCTTTACCATCCTTTTATTCTCAGGGCATGCTATCGCACTTAAAGGGCATCTGCTGACTTCCAGACTCGGCTCAGGATGTACAGTTGGAAAGGATGTTGCTCCCGTCCTTAGCACGGTGGCAATGATAACAGCAACAAAGGACACATTTCCTCTTTTCAATGCTGTCCGCCCCACCCCACAGACCTGGTTGCTTTTCCCTTCACCTGGAAGAACTTTCTTTAGCATTTCTTTAGCTTACTTCTGCCAGTGACTACTTCTTAAACTGTTTGTTTTCTGAAAAAATGTCTTGTAATACAGGTCTGCTAAAGATGGATTCTCGCAACCTTCACTTAGGTGAAAATGTCTTAATTTTACCATTACTGTTGTATTATACTAGTTTTCTGCTGCTGCCATGACAAATTACCACACACTTAGTGGCATAGAACAACAAAATTGCATTATTTTACAGTTCAGAAGTCTGACGTGGGCCTCACCAGGCTGAAACCAAGGTGTCAGCAGGACTATTTTCTCCAGAAACCCTCGGAGAGGTTGTATTTCCTTATCTTCTCAAGCCTCAGAGACCACCTGCGTCCCTTGGCTCTGACCATCTTCCGAGCCAGTCACGGAAACCTCTCTCATCCTCAGTCCATAGTCACACCTCCCTCCGACCACAGCTGGGAAACACACTCTGCTTTGAAAGAATATGATTATACAGTATTTGATTACATGTTATTGTGTTTGACCCACCAGATAAAGCAGAAGAATCTTCCCCATCTCAAAAGTGGTAACACCAATCACATCTGCAAAGACCTTTTTTCACGTAAGGTTCTGAGGATTTGGGTGTGAGTATTTGGAGAGGGAGGGCATTATTCTGTCTGCCACTATTTTAAATCTAAATCTAAAAATTTAGATTCACAGATTTATTTCCTTCCAACAATACTTTTGGCATATTATCTCTTTGTATTCAGGCCTCCACTCTTGTGATGAAAAAGCAACTATCGTTTTTGTCATCATTCCCAGTACTAGTATATTTTTCTTTAACTTTGTTTTTCAGCAGTTTGAATATAATATGCCTAGGTATAGTTTATTTGTAGCTATCTTATTAGGATTTGCTCAGCTCCTTAAAATTTTAAATTGTGATATCCTTTAAAATATGAAGATTATGTTGGCCGTCACTTCTTCAAATGTGTTATCTACTCAATGTCCTTTTGCTTCTTTCTCTGGTATTCCAATTCCACACACGTTAGACCAGTAACCACTGAGACTTATCACCAAGACTGCCACCCTTCTTGGCTCCCCCTCCGCTGCACAGTGGCAAGAACACGTAGGCAGAGGCAAAGCTGGGCCCATGATGGGGCGATTTTCCCAGGGCTTACAGCCCTCCACTGACTGCCTATTAGTGCCTATAAAAAGTTGACTCGTGGATTTTGCTCAGTTTTATAGTTGTTTTCAGCAGGAGATTTAGATTGGTACAAGTTACTATGTCATTGATGGAAATAGAAGTTGCCAAGATTAGTTTTTAAAGAATAATTTGCACTCTATTTTTGGGTCAGAATAGGAATTCTTTTTCTTGTACCCTGCTCCCTTCGGTTCAATTTGCCCAAGCAATCTCTCCATTTTGTAACACTGACAGGAAATGCCATGGATAAGTGTAGGTTGAGTATTAGCCTAAATATAGGAATTTTATGGCAATAACACATTAAACTTTTGCATAAATTTATCTAGCTCTACCTTCAAAATTGTTGCTCTTCCTTGCGTTCCAAAACAAAAGATATTTTTAGTAGAATTTCTCATACACAAATGTAGAGATGGTCAAATTGGTGGCTCATTTTATCTATAATTTGTATTTTATGCTGCCAACCTAGCAAATTACCTTTTACTTCTTACTTTAACCAAAAGGATTAATCAAATGCAATGCCCACCTTTCAGATAGCTTGTACAACGATTTTATGACAAGAAATCAACACTGTAAAGTGGACTCAGCTAATGTACTCTTCTCAGCTAACTACTGTGACCTTTGACTCAGCATGGTGAGCACCTATTTTTCCCAAGGGATAATTTTAGGGGTTGTGGTACAGACATGACTGGGCTTCTGCCTTGGCCAAAAACCAGTCTCTGTAAACAAACCTTTGTTTGGATACTGGCCCCATTATCCAATATAACATGAAATGCAACCGCCTAAGCTTCCACTTTCACATCTATACTATTGGTTTAATCACAATGACCCTGTATGGTTATGTGTAGCTTAAATGCAATGATTTCTGCATCATGTCTGGCACCCAATGGATGCTCATCCTCTTACCCTTTACTGTGCACTTTTCATATCTCTACCCCTTCGTAGCCATAATCCTTCGAAGACACAGTTAGAATAGTGTATTTAAATCTGTTCTCTGTTGAGACTTTGCACTCTTCTTAAGTAGTTATTGGGCCACAGGCATTGAGAAATGACAAAGTACGGAGGTACTGTTTAAACCTTTTTATCTTTTTTAGATATTGTGGCTTAGCATACATTTCCTTTGAAAAAATAGGTTCCAGTCTTACAGATTTAGGGAAATAAATAGGTTCTATACCCTTTCCTCACTGTTAGCTACTTCTCTCTAGAAGCAAATACTTGCAGAAAATTTATAGATAAGGGAAAATAGCCCTCCTTCTCTTTTCCTCTGTTACACTGTTTCTAATGTCTGCTTCCTGCATGAATAAGCAAACCCTTCTGCTTACATAAATGATTTACAAAGTCTTCACTTGGCTTCATTTTAGATTAAATGAAGAAGTAAAAGTTACTATAGGAAGATAAATGTAAGAGGAGAGACCATATTACCCAGCACTAACAATAAATCCAAAAAAGTTGTACAACCCGTCATGACTTTAAAGGTGTCCATAGGCATCATTTTGGGTGAGCCCTACAGCTGCTATGACTGTGAAACAAATACAGAAAGCATTATTATCTCCACTGAACAAATGGGGAAACTGAGGTTTAGTGCAATCCGTTACATAAAGAATGGGGAAAAGAGGAAGAAAGGCAAACTTGCAGTCTCACAACTGACATTCTAATTTTGTGATAACCATCAAAAACATATTAATCAACTGAAAAATTATCAATACATTCTCAATACTGAGAAAATGCTATAAATTAGTATATCTGAGAAGCATTTCTTATTGTATTTTAAGTATTTATCATTAGGCTTCAGTAAGCACAGTTTCTTCACTTTAATTTCTCATCTAAAACAACTGAGTACTTTCCAATATTTGTTAACACTTCTGTTGAGCTATTTCTTTTTTACTTTTGATTCGTCCATATAACTCATAGCCTACTAAGGAAAACAAATTTAAAACAAAACCCCTATTTTACCAAAGCAGGTATAGAATAAAAAGTATATTATTCAAAATGACAGCAAACAACCAGAAGACCTCAGTGAATGTTTAGAGAATGTTCATAACTAAAAGGAAATGTATTTGGCAGCATCACTGAAATTATCTAATTTCAGACAAGATGCATCACTGAAGTTTTGGTCCAAGTTTATTGTAGTTTTCTATCTTTTTTAATTAGGTAATTTTAAGTTTATAGTTTTGAGTCATCAAAAAAAAATTGCAACATAATCTGTTTAGAGCTAAGGCCTGCTGCTGACACATTCAAATAGCTCGGAACCTTTATAAATAAATGCTGCCAGCGTTTATTCCCAAACATCCGAGAAAAGGGATACATAGGGACTCTCTCTGCGTGTTTCCGTTTGGAACTGTTTGCGCTGATTCATCATTATCTGCGGATCGCATTGGAGAGAAAATGGAGTGTGTTCAGTACCTACCAGGTATACATATATGAATAATTCTGGAAGAAGAATCACTTTATAAAACTTATTTTTCCTACCTAAAAAACTGCCAAAAATTTAGAAAAATAATTCTCTCTAGAACCGAATATAGTAGCTTTTACTCCCAGTGTTCATAACTTTTTCAAAGAGAAAAAATTATTTAGATTGGATCTGGAATCTTGTTTCATGTCTCTTACATTTAGAGAAAAATAATTAAAGAAAAAACTTACCAAGACTTTATAAATTGGGTTTCTAAGACTAACTATTTCTTTCTACCTCATAAAAACTAATTCAGTGGTTTTCATCAAGTAAATGGGAATGATGATTTTGAATTCATAAGCCAAATGGCTGGACATAGCTTAAGGAAGAGGGAAAATAAAAAACATTTTTCTGTTGTGTGTTATTTCTCAGATTATTAAAGTTGCAAAGTTTTTCAATCTATAATCTGTAACTTAAAATATTTGTAAGTTTTGCATCTGTAGAGCCTCACAAATACTCTTCGTGTTATCTGTGTTTAATCAAGTATTATATCCATGTCCAGAGCTAAGCAGAAAATAACCTTCCACACATTCTAAATGTTTTCCTTTCCACTGAGCTTTCCAAGGGTATATGCACTGTTCTTTAGGCCTGAGACTTGAAATCAGCTTGTGTGACTCTCATTTTCTTCACTCAAGCTAGTTTTTACACAAACATTTATTATCAGTGAATATTTGATAGGTAGCATACTAGGCCCTGGGGATGGATAATGGGATATAATCATTGTCATCAAGATTGTCATTACCTAGCACACAGAGACAGACACGTGAAGAAACAAGTTAAATGTACAAGATAAATGTACAAGCACAATGGGGCCCCAAGGAGAGGCATTTTTGTTAGTACAATTAGTGACTCTGTATAGAGTAGGCTGGGGTTTTACTCTCAATGATTTTTTTAAAAATCATTCTTTTATCACATTCTCAAAAGGATGATTTTAGTTAAATGATTTTAAAATATGACAAACTTAACAAACTTAGATTAAACTTCTAGTGCTAACAACTCATGACCTAAAATTACATTATTTATTACCACTGTTTTATGCAAATTCCTTAATACTCTGTTCCTCCGGAAAGTCAGCTGGTCGCTATCCACAGGCCGTGCAGGCCCCCACATACATATGTTAGAACATGGAGATGTTAAAATCACTTCTAACTTAAGATTTGAGCATTTTACGACAGTACTGTTTAGATATAAAATTATAATCTCTATTAATCTGTTTTGTTAAAAAGTCAGGAGACTGCAAAACTCCTAAATGTTCTTAAAAAGTGTATCTTTTATATCTGAGAATATCTTAAAACATCACAACAAAATGTGGTTAAATTTTAATCAACAAACATAAAATTTCTACATGTCAGGACAATCCAATGACCCAACTAACAAGATTCAACTATGGCTACCTCCCCTGTGAAAATAGATAGTTTAAAACTTGAAAAAGAACAGGTGTAAACATTAAGTATTAGTATAACTGTTCAAGTCAAACTTTGACTGAATGTACAGATAACTGGTCTTATTTTCAATCAGAGAAATGAGCTAATGTCAAGTACGTTAACAAAAGTGGCCCAAGATGCCCAAGAAGAAAAGATCCCTAGCCTTGCACAATAATCTGAAGGGGCCGGTGGTGGCATGCAGATAAGGCCCTAAAGGGTGGCAGAGAATAGGACGATAGCCAGCACACAGTAAGGACTTCAGGATGATCACTTTGCCTGAAAGGACACTTGGTTGAGGTGAGGGGCCCTACTATTTATGAGCAGAAGCTAATGGTTTCACTGAGTTGTCAGTGACTTTAAAGAAGCAAGATTGAAGGGCTGGTGACGAGGTTTTCTTTCCCAATGTATATCTATACATTATCACTGCATATGGTATCTGCATAGTACCCCAGGGCAGTGACTACATTTCATCTACACTGCCCAATACAACTCTATTTTTCTCTGAAAATGCAGGTCTATTGTCCCAAGCAACAATGGAAACAATTTCCTCCTTTTAAAAAATATCTATTTGAATAGTGTTCTGAGAACCAGAAAGGCAGGAGGAAACCTCATCTTTCAGACAGTGGATCTTAATTCTGACTCCTGGTGGCAGCATTCTTCATTGAGTAGAAAGACTACTAAAATTAAAAATGGTGGTATCACAAGGATGGAAAAAAATCATCAGAAGTAGGTTATTAGGTGTTATCATCAAACACATCATGCATTGCTACATCCCTTGTCCCCAGACCTGTCCTTTCTAGCTGTGGAAGGAAAGCACCCATACTATGACTACCTTGGGTGCAGCACAAGAGCAAGCCAAGTGGTTCAGTCAGAGGAATAATAGCTAATGACTAAGATGTGGGCAATGGTAAATGCAGCCAAGACCCACCAGTCATGTGTCTTCCCTGTACCCTGCATTCCCGGACCACCATGTTTGTCCATCACAGTCACACTGCAGCCCAGCAGTCTGCTCTCCCTGCTGTTACAGCAAAAATAACCCAATGGATACAGGGTGGAAGCTAAGGAGCTTCAGTTTCTCTGCCAAGAGAAATCTGGAGGTAAAGCCAGGAAAAAAAGATAGTGGAGGTGGAAGCCCACATGGCATATGGTTAGCTACCACCTGACTTTGTGGAGGGAGAGAGAAATAGGGGATTCAGTAGAAAGCCCCTAGTTTGGGGAGAATAAAGTGGAGGAAAAAAATAGGCAGCATCTGGGCTAAGGGACTGATAGAAAACCCTGCAGAGAAACTTTGTGCCCCAGAACCTCAAAATAGGATGTATAATATAAAGTATCCAGGGGCTAGAGCATCAGTGTGATTGCAAGGGAAAGAAACGATGGTCCAAACAGAAAGCCAGACCTCACCCTGTGCTGACTGCTCAAGGAACTCCATCAGGACCATTTTTCATGATCCACCCTCAGAGCCCATGCCACCTACCCAACACCAAGCAGAAAACTGACTCTGGCCTTGGCTGCTGACTCTACATTGAACATTTTTAAAATATATCAGTCTCTGCTCTAGCTTTTCACATTCCCTTGGCTGAAGTCCTCTTCACTGATTATTTACTGAAACGTCACATTCCCAGGAAATTCTGCCCTGACCAAATTCAAAGCTCCTAGTCCCCCCCAACAAACACACACACTTTGCACTCTTGGTCCCCCTTACTCAGCTCCACTACATTTCCATAGAACTTATCACATTCTCACATACTGCAGAGTTTACCTAGTTGATCATCATATTTATTTCCTGTCTCCCTTCCCCAGAATGCAATCCATTTGCTTTCTTCACTGATGTACTCATAGTCCCTACAACTGCCCCTGGGACACAATCAGTGCTCACTCACTAAAGAGCTGTTGACTATTAGAGGAATAAATGAATAAATGCCATAGACTGTCAGCTCTAAAGTTAGAGGGACTAACATGTATTCATCTTGCATTCCTTGCAATTGGCACTGTACTTGGTACATACTAGGCACTCAATAAATACTTGCTAAATGAATAAATGTATGAAAATTATAATTGCAAGTTGAAATAGCTAAATTTGTATAAATACTAGATGGGCATGAGAGTCCTGTGGGATAAGTAGTCAATCAAAGGAAAGAGGATATAATATATTAACAGTAGAAGTAGTGTTTATACTACTACCAATAATAAGAGCTAGTGGTAATGTCTGTCACACATGTTGTTTAATATGCTATGTCTGGTCACCACAATCACCCTACAAAGGAGGAATTATTATTTTCATCTAATAGATGAAGGCTTTAAGGCTCAGAATGTTTTAATAACTGTTTATCACCACAGAAATGGTGAAGACAGCAGGGATTCAAAGTTGGAACTGACTGGTATCTAACTTCCAGTCAAGATGGTGGCACAGGCAGATATGGCTTGCCTCCTCAAACAACCACATCAATATTACAACTAAAATATAGAATAACCATCACTCAGAACTGTCAGAAATTGAGCTGAATGGAAGTTTTACAACTGTAGAAATAAAGAAACCACATCTATCCAGACTGGTAGGTGGGGCAAAAATGCAGAATGCGCTGGTCCCACATCCACCTGTGGTGGATAAAAATTCAGGAGGGATCTCTCAGGAGCAAGGAGTCCCAGCCCCACACCAGGCCCCCCAGCCCAGGGTTCTAGTGCCAGGAAGATAAGTTCCCATAACTTCAGGCTGCAAAAAAAAAAACAGTGAGGATTAACAGTAGAAGTAGTGTTTCTTCTTTGTAGAAGAAACTACTGGAGTCCAAAATAGTTTGCCATAAAGAACCCACACACAGACTTACTCAGACTCACTCCCTCCGAGCTCTAGCACTGGGATAACAGCTTGAAAGGCACCAGCGGCATACAGGAAGGAACTGAAGTGTCTGGCTTCAAGGGGGACAGCTTTCTCCCAGACAGAAAAGTGGGCAGAGGTCATTATTCCTTTTCTGACCTCTCACCACACAAAGCCACAGAGCTGGCAGGTGGGTGCCATATATGAGAGTCCATCAACCTGGCTAACACAGTTTGTCCCACCCTGGGGGTCCCCTGAGACTCTGTCCCACCCAGCTTATGGGCCCACCCAGCTTATGGGCCCACCCAAGCTGTTAACTGTGACTATTCCATATGAAGGGCTGGTCTTGGCCCATGTTTCACAACTTCCTAAATCCTACCAAACAAGCAACAGCTGGCCTTAGCGAGCCCCCAGCACCTGTACCTCTTGTTAAGTGGCCCCAGGTCCAGCCCTAGCAGCAGCCAGCCTAGATCCATAGCTTGGCTTCACCTGGGAATCTCCAAACCAGTCACAAGTACCAGCCATCTCAGATTGCTTTACAGTTCATGCAGGGTGGCCCTGGGAAGAGCACAGGTGGGCTGACCTTGGCCTGTACCACCTGGGAAACCCCAGAAACTGCATACCCAGTGGACAGGTACAAAACATGTTAGAGCACCACTACCCTGCCCCTGCACAGCTGATCCTCCACAGAGGATGGAGGTTGGTGGTCAGTGGTCAGAGCTAATCCTTTCAGCTCACTGGCCTGGGTAAATCCCTCTCATTCACCTGCCAACAGCAAACAAAGCTCAACTACAAGTGGAGGGTATACTCAGCCTTCACAAAGGGCACACCTTGAATACCTAGCTTAGGTGATAGGGGAGGCTATGCTAGTAGGACCCTACAGGACAACTACTACATTAAGCCACACTATCAAGAAAGGGAGTCATACATAACAGCTCTACCTAATATATAGAAACAAACACAGGGAGGCTGCCAAAATGAAGAGACAAAAGAATCATGGCCCAAATGAAAGAACAGATCAAAACTGCAGAAAAAGAACAAAATGGTGATAAACAATCTATCAGAAGCAGACTTCAAAACACTGGTTATAAGGATGCTCAAGTAACTTAGTGAGAATCTCAACAACACAAAAAAGATCCAGTCAGAAACAAAGGATAACACTAATTGAAATAAACAACTATTTACAGGGAAACAACATTAGAGTGGATGAAGCCAAGAATCAAATCGATGATTTGGAACATAAGGAAGCAAAAAAACAAAACAAAACAAAACAAAAAACCAACAATTGAAACAACAAGAAAAAAGAATCCAAAAAAACAAGGATAGTGTAAGCCGTCTCTGGGGCAGCTTCAAGTAGCCCAACATCTGTGTCATAGAAGTACCAGAAGGAGAAGAGAAAGAGCAAGAAATTGGAAATGTATTTGATAAAAATAATAAAAGAAAACTTCCCTAATTTGGTGAAGGAAATAGACACGCAAATCCAGGGAACACAGAGAGTCCCAAATAAGATGGATGCAAAGAGGCCCACTCTAAAACACATCACAATTAAAATGCCAATGGTTATAGATAAAGAGAGAATCTCAGAAGTAGCAAGAGAAAAGCAGTCAGTTACCTGAAGGGGAGTTCCCATCAGATTGTCAGCAGACTTGTCAGAAAAACTTTGCAGGTTAGAAGGGGCTGGCGAAAAATATTCAAAGTCATGAAAAGCAGGGACCTATAGCCAAGATTGCTCTACCCAGAAAAGCTATCATTTAGAAACAAAGGACAGATAAAGAGCTTCCCAGAAAAGAAAAAAACTAAAGGAATTCATCATTACCAAACCATTATTATATGAAATGTTAAAAGGATTTATTTGAGAAAAAGAAGAAGATCAAAACTATGAACAATAAAATGGCAATAAATATATATCCATCCACAGATGGATCTAAAAATCAATTAAGCAAAGAAGAACAGAGACAGAATCTGGATACAGAGAGCGTTTTGATGGTTGCCAGATGGGAGGGGATTGTGGGGCAATGGGTGAAGGGTTGAAAAGATTAAAAAGTACAAGTAGGTAGTTAGAGAATAGCCAAGGGAATGTAAAGTACGGGATAGGAAATGGAGTAGCCAAAGAACTTATACACATGACCCATGGATATGAGCAATGGTGTGGGGATTGCCTGATGGAGTAGGGGGCAGGTGCTGGGTGGAGGGAGGCCATGGGGGGAAAATTGGGACATTAATAGCATAATCAATAAATATGATTTGTAAAAAACAACATGGAAACTGACTGAACTAACCCTAAAACCAAGGCACTATTCTGATAATGCACATTGCACTCAGCTACAGAAACTAAACAATGTTTTCCTCGCATCACAGGTGTGCTGACATGAAGACATAATAATGCAGGCAGCTTTGACCACCTGGTTCTAAAGCATACTGGAGCCTTCGGAACACGGCATAGCATTATATGTGAAAGTGTTGCTGTTCTCAAAAAGGTAAAATAAACATTCAATTGAGAATTGAGAGGGGTTGAACTCTATGTGACAATTCAAGAAAGGTTTCCTAAAGGAAAGGGATATCTAGGAAGTATTCAAAATGATGTAAGAGATGTGAAAGGGGAAAGGCAGCATGTCACCAGAAATGGAAAAATATATAAGCTGAGCCCCATGTAGAACCACCTAAGCTGAAATGCAACCTTTGCACTATATATTAATTTATTCATTAACCTAACTTACATTATGCAATCTCTAAATTCAAGGTGCTTTTCTGAACACTGAACATATTGCAAAATAGTCTGAAAATTCCTTCCTTCATGGAGCTTCCATTCAAGTACAGAGCAAACAAAAAAAATTTTGGTGCAACATATAGCATATTAAATGGGGTTAATATTAAGTAGAAAAAGCAAGAAGAGAAAGAAGTTGGGAGTATTGAGGGTTATAATGTAATAATGTGCTATTTTAATACTACTTGAAACTATCAAAGAAATTGGTACATTGGGGGCACAATTGCCAGATTTTTGTAAAACAATTCAACCTTGAGCTCTGTTTGGCTGCATAAGATTTCCTCGTTCCTCAATTGAAGCTGGCAGTTCAAGAGGGCGACAAGCTCACTGTCTCTGTACTTGAGGCTCTCCACTGATTGCCCTGGGCTGCGAATAATAGCAGAGCTCCAGCCAATTTTGAGACTGGTGAAAATCTTGGAAGAGGAGATTTTAAAAACATTATTGCCCACAGAGTCCTCGCTGTTGGTGAAAAATAGCAGCAGTGCCTCCGCAGGACAGCCAAAACTGTGGCCTGACCACCGAGTGTCATTGTGGTTGCAGAGCTCAGACCTGGGTCAGTAAAATAAGAAAAGGAGTGGAATAAAATGCAGGTCATGAGCAAAGAGCTTCATCATAGTTGATAGGTCATTTCTAGAGGATTACATGATTAAGGAACTTGGGAGAGCAGAGTAGCTGATGTATAAGGACTTCAGAGAAACATCTTACATAAGGCTTTAAAATTACTTAGGAGCTTAATAAAAATTGACATGTATATGGACACTATCTCATGGCTGAGAGGCCAGCTGAAAGACTCAAAAGCCTGTAAACAAATGAAAATAAATGACTTGCAATTCACACTGGGAGGAGTTCTCAGGGCTAGCCTCTGAAGAGCTCTGATTTAGCATGAGAGCTCAATGACTAAGCTGTTACATTGCGATAAATAGATTGGAAATGAAATGTGCAAATGAGCTAACTTGGCAGGAGTTTGGGAAGGTAGGGAATCTTATACCATCGAGTTGTTTATATTCACATTTTCAAAAGGGCTGCTTCTGAACATCTGCTTTCCAGAATGCAAAGTGGAAAGCGAGGAAGTAGCCACACTCAAGATTGTTTCAAGAAGAGTGGCTGGTCCAGCCAGGCGGGAAAATGAAAAGCTCTAAGTTATATCAGGCAACTAGATTAAAAAATGAAACAATCTACAAGTACCTAGAACATGTAAATACCAACCAGAGTGTAAAATTGGCAAAGTAATAGGAGACGAGTAAAAAAAAAGATAATCACAGCCAAAATCATTCTTCTAAAAATTATGAATGTGGTTGGTCATTTAGACTAAGAAATGATTCTGTTATATTTCATATTTCTATTTCAAGACGCTGCTCAAATGTCACCTTGGTTTTTTTGGTTGTTTTTGTTTTGCTGGCTTTTCCTCTTCTCCCACACCATCAAAGCAGAATTAATTACTGCTGGATTATCTTTCTATGGCATTTAAGAAATATGTCTGTTACAACACTAACCACACTGTATTTTAGCTATGTTTTCATCTCTTTAGTAGGATAGGAGTTTCTTAAGGACTGGGTTTACATCTTATCATATTTTGTATCTTCACCCAGAATATTGAATGGTAGATTAAATATTTCATGAACAAAATGGCACCCTTACACATTCACTAGGGATTTAATTACTAAAGTTATCATTTCTTACCTTTGATAAGGCCATACTCTGTTAAAAGGAAAATGAGAAAGCATCTCATGTATTGACAGGAATAAACTGCCGACGTGTCCACTTTTGGTAAAAGAAAAAGTCCAGGTGCCAAGCCAAGTGTATAACTTGCTACTCTATGTGAAGAATGAGAAGAAAAATAGGATATATCCATATCTGCTATTATTTTCAAAAATAAAATCTGAAAGGATACTTAGAAAGCTAATTATTGATTACCTGGGGTGGGGGAGGGGAGAGGAGATCGTATGACGGGGACAGTGGTAAAAGCAAACATTTTTACTGCATTCATTTTCATATTGCTTTGACTTCTAAACATTCATTCATTCATTATGTATCATCTACTTGAAATGTTTTAATTTTTTTAACTAACCACATGGGGAGTTAAAGCAACAGTGACAATGAGGACAAAAAGCTGCAAAGGACTCTATGGTTAATTAGTTTAAGCAGAAAGATAATGCTATATACTGCTTTGTTTGTTTGTTTGTTTCAACAAACCAACTCAATTGCAGTCCTGGATTAAGTTGCTGAAGGGAATTTTATTTTCTCACACAGGCCATGGTAATGAAAATTCTTTGGAAACGCTCACCGGACGCAGGTGAGTGTGTCACTGCTACTACTCACTGCACAGCGAAGGGGGGCATGCCCTCAGGGTCCTCCATCTGTCACACGGAACCCAAGACAATTCCTCAGCAGATTGTTAGGAAATCAATATTTTAAATAATGAGATCTGGCCTGTCCTTGAAGTAGTGCTGGGTACTAAAATAGATTTATGTGAGGGTTCCATTTGTCTAAACTAATTAGTGATTGTTTCCCTAACTGATTACTTTCAAGCAAAAAAATCACATTAAAAAATTACATATGCATCTTGAGTGGCACATATAAAAGTACAACCTTCAAGAATTTATAAAATGTAATTTATACCAATATAAAATAAGTACATGTTACAGTTATTCGACTCATGAGAGAGCCAGCTGGACATTAAAGATGGCTCAAAGAAGAGGTGAAGACCAAGGGTAAGGGGAGCATGGGAGAAGAAAATGTTGGGATAAGGTGGGTTCAGATACAAAGCTGGTTAATATACCCTACAAAGCAATAAAAACCGTAACCTTTGGGGTTATCATTTCTACCAGGCAGAAATTATTTGTATCTCTACTAGATAAAAATCTTCCAGCAAACACGCAACTTTATAGAAAATGCACTTTAATTAGTAGTTAGATATAATCAAACACTAGTATATTCCCCAGAATAATCAAACCATCTTTGGGCAGACCTGTAAAACATGCTTTGATATGACATTGAAAGGGCACATCACCCTCTGTTTTGCCTTAGTTTCAAGTTAGGCAATGTTCCTTAACACATATTCGTGAAAGCAAAAGGCAGTGAAGGAAAGGTATGAGCTAAAGCTCCTATCTTTACCACTGGGCTTGAAATGAAGAAGCAATTCACAGACAGGGAACAATGGTGTGTTGCATATTTTAAGATGTAGGTCTCCTTCTAATAAGTTTCTTTCTACATAATGAGTTAAAAGAAAAAAGAATCATTAATTCATGTATTTTGTAACTAATATGATGAGTCTGAGGATGAGGAGAAGGTTGATACCACTAACAAAGAAGATAATATATTTGACTTTATTCAGTGGTAAAATAGATCAATAATCTGATATTTATTGAGATGGGAAAACATTCTAATTCAGAAAACTACCATGAGTGGTAGAAAAGCATTTTATGCTTTTGCAAGCTGAGGGTATAACTTTTTTATGTATTAACATGAAAATATCTCAACAAACCAAGCTTGTTTTTCCTTGTTAGTTGAAAAGCTGAACAGAAAATTTTCTAGTTCCTAGGTAGATCAGAGAGTTGATTACCATTAGACATATTTTAGAAGCATTCGATGCAGCCAGTCAGCTCTTTAAATGAAGCCACACAGTCGTGCAGTAAGTGGCAAAGACTCAGCCAGAGACCTTCAGGAAATACAAAGGGCCACGGAGAAACCAGGCGTACCGAGTTCACGTTAACAGAAAGGTCATCTTTCATGGAGCAATGCAGTGTATATTTTTCCAAAAATAATACAAGACATAATCTCAAGGATCACTAAATAAAACTATTTGGCTACCGGTAATTTTTATAATAATAAATTAGTCTAGGAAAATTCATAGAAATGCAATAAACGAGCAACTTATAATTAACATCTTTACCCTGGAAACCAATAAAAAGAACAATTCTGTTTATCTTTGTCTAAGACACTACTAATCTTTTCCATCCTTTTCTTTTTGCTTTATGGAATATCCTAAGGAATTTTAAGCTGGAAAATTTACAATTGACATAAACCTTTGTATCCTTCCTCACAGGAGTATCAGAGATATTCTGCTTATACGGGAAACATGCCTTTTAAAAAGAGACGAAGAAAAGGAGCTGGTTATCCAAATATTTCTCTTATAATGGCCAGGTAAGTTAAAAAGGGGAAAAGTTGTTAAGAGAAGCACACCCACTGTGAATTATTTGAAAGTTCTAACAGCTACTATAGAAAAACCTGGCCCAAATAAAAGTGTTTCCAATAGTACTTAATATTTTCTTACTTATCCATTAGAAGCTAATGTACTATTTGGGGAAAAATAGGAACTGGAAAGAAGGCCATTTAACATCTTCAAAGCAACCTCTTCATCCTTTATTCTTGTCTGTGCCTGAGGCAGACTTCTTCTTTGTTCTTTTCTCAACTGGTCTCTTAATAAAGCCCAAGGAGGAGAGACTTTAGTTTCCCATGAAGATAAGACTATTAATTAACTAGATTTGCCAAATAAGACTGGGAAAGTAAAGTATTAAGTAGCAGTCAGTTGCAAAAAGGCAAAGTTGTAAATGGGACGGCAACTTCAGAGTTAGGACTGCCTTTCATGTTTGATTTATCTGTGGGTGAAGCACCAAGATTACTTTAACATGCTAGCAATCAAAACCTTTAAAAAGTCTCAGTCTCTGGTCTTGATTTACAAACAAACAAAAAGCAAACAAAAAAAAACAAATAAAAAAAAACAAAACACCTGCCTAAAAGAAACTACAAAAGACCTGAGAATGCTACATAATAATTCTGGGGAAGAAAGATTTCCCCTCTAGCACTGATCTAAGTGGATGGAGAAAGCCAGAGGAAGTGAACACTGCTGTAGGATAAAATGGAAATAAAAAGGAAAACTCTCCAAGAGAACTTCTATTCCCATAAGTAGATGGGTGGAGAGCTGCAGATTGCCATTCTTAAAGAGGCTGCTAGGAGCTCAAAAGCTGTCAAGGAGGTCCACAATAGGGGCAGTAAAAGCAAGACTGAGTAGGGAACTGGGGAGGAGGAAGTGTGGAAGTTCATCAGATAGGAAAATATGAAACAGGGCAAAGTTTTTACCTACACTGGAGGAGTCTTACATGCAAGTAAGTACATTCAAACTAAGAGGTAGTACTCAAATGGCATGCTGCTTGTGGAGAAATGTGGTTTTCCTGAACATGCAAATAAGGGTAAGAAATTGGAAGTGTGCGAGATCAGCAATTTTCAACTGGTGTACAGCGGCACGCTGGTGTGCTACAAGAATTTTTAAAACATGCAATAGGTGACTATTTAGTCAGGGGCATTGATCTCTTTTCCCTTAGATTGTCAAATAAGAAAATGACAACAGGTGATACAACAATAGCCATCCGGTGTGAATGAATCAAAATTATACCTATTCTTTTTGTCAGGTCGACAAAAAATGTATTGTTGGTGTGCCGCAGAATTTTAGTAATTAGCTTATGTGTGCCAGGAGATGAAAAAGGTTGAAAATTCTTAGACCATTAGAAATTTAAAATCACATTATCTCATGGGAATGAAAACATTCCCAAATATGTAGGGATTTGATGTATTCTTTGAACTCTCAGACCGAGTAATTTTATCATTCTTATCTTAGTCTTCGCCTATGGAATTTCATTACTTTATCCCATTTAATGGTCTGGTACACCATAGCTTCTAGTTAAAGGCGATGTGATTTGGATGTCAAGTTAAAGAAATAAAGACAGGGGTCAGATTCTTGCTCTGACTCTACCATTGAAAGTAACCTCAGGAAACCAAATCCTAAGCCCTTAACCTCCTTTCCAAATACTAATCATCTCCTATTTCCATAAATAGTCCACATTTTAAACAAGTATTTTGAGTCCTCAGATTGAAAGATTTTTAAGCAAAGAAGGCTTTGCTTTAAAATTGTTTTTAAAAGGCATTAAAATTGTTTTCAGAACCACTAAGTTTCACTAGAGGGAAAAAACTATGACAAATGCATGGGAAAGATTCTAAAACAAAATCAGATTAAGTTCTTTTGCCTTTCTGAATCATTAATCTTGGAAAAACTGAGATTTTATGGTTGTTCCTTAAGTGGAAAGAATAATCTTAGATACTCTGGTACAAATTCTGTTTTTTAAGAGGTAGAAAAAAGATTAATTCCAGCATACTGGCTTTTCATATTTGTCCTCTTAAATTTGAAAGAAGTCTTTGAGAGGAGTGCTATTGTGTACCAGGTGGTTGGAATTTGCCTGCTGTGAGGAATTACATGAGTGTGGGCATAATTTGTGAATGAAAAGGAAGATATATAATTAAACATATTAAGAAATCAATTAACTTTTACAGGTTCCTTCAGTTTTTAAACAGAAGAGAAATATTTATTTTCTTATTGATTGTAGTTGTAAATTAAATAATTCCACCAAAGTTTTATCTAAACATAAATATTGACTAAAATAAAAAAGAAGAAAGAGGAAGGAAAAGGGGAAAGAGAGGAAGAAACAAGAGAAAGAGTAAAAGCTTCTTATTTTCAAAACAGACTGTGTGGTTGAATCCCATTTCCCTTTCCCAATCTGATTTTCATTGACACTGATATAACCAGAGGATGATACCATGTAGTTATTTACAAAATGCCCACGTATTTGGTGCACGCAAGGGGAACAGGAAACTACTCTTTGTAGAGCACTTAACTTTGGCGGGCAGGCGGTAAGTTCCTTCACACAGGTGACAGCATTTACCCTTATATTAACATTATGATATAATGATTATTGTCACTGTTTTGAAGAAGGGGACACAGAAGCTCAGAGACAGTGATTCTCCAAGTTCTCATAGCCAAGTAGAGGCAGAGGCACAATGCAAACCCAGTTGAGTTTGACCCCAAGAGCTTCCTCTCTTTTGCTGACCATCTGCTGTGTCCACTGGCCAGAATTGGTTCCATTGAGCACCTGACTTCATCCAAGGTTTGGTAAGGTCAGCCCTCCTCTACTGGCTGCATAACCAAAAAAATTCTAATAGAATACCAAGAATTCTTACAAAATACACAAGTTTTCATGTGAAGGAGGCATGCTAAGTGTCCTTAGTTCCTGAGAGTTGCCTGTACCGATAAAAGTACCTTCCTACAAGGACACCTGCTGCTCATTCTGACACAGAGCAAGTCTTCATTACACTGCAGGTAAACTTTAAAGTCAGACACAGCTAGTTCTGTGAACCATACAGCCTTATAGGCTTAGTGTTTTCCACACAAAGTCTACTCTCCAAACACTCTACATGCAATAGTATACGGTTTACAATCCTTACCGCTCCTCTGTCAAACTGCCATTCAAATGGCTCAGTAAAAGCCACCAGAATGGTTTCCTCTCTCCTGCCTATTTTATTGCTTGTCCTTTTTATTCCAAGTTAAGTCAATCACTTACCCATCATAGAAGTTTGGAAGAATATAGGTCACTCTTTTACTATAACTGAAAACCAATGTAGCTCATCAGGAATGGTTCAGTGTGAAAGAGCCAAGACAATCTGAATGAAATGTGAATATTTGTGAAAAGCAATAAGAAAAAAATATTGATTCTACATTAATGTACAGAACACATAGGGGAAAAAAGAGGAAGAGAAAGCATTTACTTACCATCCCTTCTGCTGCCCCTCCCCCCCCAACCTGTGGCTTCTCTCATTTCAGAACCAGAATGATGGCTGCTTGATAGAAAGGACTGATTTCAGTGTCTCTCACTCAACATCCCCACCTCTGTGTAGTACCTGTACTTGCAGGATCAGCATCACTTTGGAGTCGGTCGGAAGTCCAGAATCTCATACTGCCCCCAATACACACCTGCCAAATCAGAATCTGCATATTAAGAAGGCCTCTCTTCAGAAGTGTGATTAATATGCACACTTATATTTATACATTGATCTATTGAACCTTGTCACCGCATAGAAATATTCCTTTCCCTGGAAATTATACCAGAAATAATTTCCTAAAAATAATAATAATAGAATAGAAATAATAACAGAATAATATTATAAATAATAACTTCACTAGAATAATAACTCCATTGAAGTATATCTAAATATAAAAACTAATCTTTAAAAATAGAATGGAGATCATTGAAAACTAATAAGCTGTATGATTGAATTCAATTTTTTCCTAAGCTGTTTTGTTGACATTGATAAAACCAAAGGCTGAGTGAACGCATTTATTCATGTGTAAACAGGGATAAAATAGCCTAATCCACTGGGTTGTAGTGAGAATTAAATAAGATAACGTGTGAATAGTGTTTAGCATATGGTAGGCACTCCAAAGCAGTGGGCACTATTAGTTACCGTTATTGTTAATACCTGTACCAGAGCCCAGTAGATTAACTGGCCTCCTAATCAACTTTATTTTCTCCTCTGCCCTTTTAGAGATGAGTAGTGCTATAATCACAAAACCTGGTTTTATATTTTTTTAATTTCTAGATATGTAAATAATGAGTCTAGATAAAGGAAATTCCCCAAATATGCCAGACATAAAATACTTATCCTGCATTCTCCTGTGACTTAAAAATAAACAGCACAATATTCTCTAGCACAATTATAGTTAGAATAGGAAATCCTTCAGTTAGACTTCTCATAACAAAGATCATCATCAGGTTGCCATTCCCTTAGCATTCTCTCTCTCACGTGACACACCCAGCTCAATCTGTATCTGTCAACACCATTGCCGTTTCTAACCCTAGCCTCAGAACTGTGAGCCGTATGATTATTACTATGCCATATTAGCATTTGTGGTTTCCCTTGATACTAATGGGATGCAAAAGGTGACACGTGTATGGATTGTGTCAAGTTGTCACACTGCACAAAAACATGGTCCCTATCCCACAGGCTGTAATATCCATCTAATGATACACTCATGTCACAGAAGTACCTAAATAGCATTCTGCTGCCCGTTAAGACTTCCTTTGCAGTAGGAAGAGCTCAGGGGGATGTATGTGAATGAGTGATTACGTGTCATATGAGATGATTAAAAACGAGTGGGTCCCTTTTAGAGATTAGTGGTTGTTAAATTATTTCATTCACTTGCTGTTCGTGATGAATAATAAATCACTCTCAGTGTCTGCTGTTCCATTCATTTATTACATGTGGATGTTTAGAAGCTAATTACTCCAAGATAGCCTCCCCATCAAGAAGGAGTGAGGGGAGGAGGATTCCAGCTCTGATTGCATTTTCTTTTATGCTGAGCTTGAGGTTGAGCCAGATTTTTTCAGAGTTTCCCACAGTTATATCCATTTCCCAGTTTTCTTTCAGAATTCTGTTTAAAATGTCCTAGTGTCTGAAAGGCTGTTAGAGAGTCTTAAAAGATCAAAAAGTCCATTAGTCAAAAATAGTACTTCCTAGAACTGTAAAATTTCAGCTTCTATTGGGTAGGTGTCTGGAGGACTCATTTCCTTTTTGGGCATCTGTTAAGTTTTTTTTTTTTTTAAGATCGTACAACAAACACATTCAGCCCCTTTCCTCTAAGAAAGCAATTAATCAACTCCTTAGCCAGTGTTTATTGAGTGCCTACGACATGGTCAACACTGATAAGAAATTGTGGGAAAGAAAAATACAAGCTATGTTTTTGGCTCTGAAGGAGGTTAAAATCAAATCAGGGAAACAATCAATAAACATAAAATGATAAAAGATTCAGTAAATACCTATTGTTCATAAACCTTGGGCCATGCATTGTTAGGCACTTTTGCAAGCATTATTATGTCATCTAACTTAATCATAACAATACTTTGGGATGAGTCTTATTACCATTATACAGGTGCAAATTTGAAGCCGAGAGATGAGGTTTACTTGTATTCAAACAGCTGTTCAGTGGAAGAACTGAGTCCCAAACATCTCTGAACTCAAAGCCCAGCACACTTTTCAAAATCACATATGTTCCAAATACAATATGTGAGATAAAATTAAGCGCTAATTGGTGTGGTAAGAATACTGAGTTTTGAGAGCCCAGAGAAACGGGCCCACCCATCGTTATCAAACAAGTCTTTGTAGATAGAAGGCATTCACCATGAGACTTTAAAGGTTGAAAACGATGTAAGAGGCAGAGAAAAGGAAAAAAAATAAAGCAACCAGAGTCAAGGCCCAGAGATCAAGATGAGAGAGACATAGTAGAGGCTATTCCAAACTGAACTTAGTAGACACATAAATTGTATGTGTTTGGTGAGGGTGGGGAGGGATAATTAATTAGGTTTCTCAGGCAGATGGGACCAGATTTGGAAGCACCTAGAAAATTAAGCAAGAAGTCATTAGGTATCATATGACAGGAAAGAAAGCAAATGCAGAATATTTTTTTCTTGACCAAATTTTAGTCAGGTTTCTCTGAGCTGCAAACTCTCAGAACAAACAATTTTGTCCACCCCACACACTAAGAGACTGAAACACACTCCAGTGCAGCTTCTATCCACCCAAAGCCATGTCCTTAGGATGACTCCAGTCTCCTTAAAATGCCTGGCCAAGAAAGCTCAACACGGCCACAAGAATGTATTGGTTGTTTCAGCAAAAACCTGACTATAGTCTCCTTATCACTCCTAGACCATTCTCTTTATAAAACTTGCAATTATAAATCTTCTCTGTGTCCCTTTGAAATGTATCTTCTACAATCCAGGAATATCTTACTCAAGGATAGCCATCTCTTTGAAATGTAATGATGAAGAAAGTTAGGGTCCCTGTGGCCTGGTCTCTGGAATGTGGGAGCCTAATGCCAGTAGGGTCACCACAGAGGGCCTCAGCCCGCTGACCAACACCTGCCTCCCCCTCACTGCCTTTCAGTACTTTTCCTTCAGCACATGTCAGGGCTTCAAAAGCCTCTCACCTTTTGTTTCACTGGAGTTGAGTTCAGCTTATACTGGAATCCCTTTTCCCTACTGCAGTTACCTGACGAAGATGTCTTGTCACCTCCAACAAACATCCAGCTCTATTTCTCTTTGACAGTAGTGGGAAGGAGAAGAACAATGAAAGCAGTGTTCCCAGCAGCAAGAAGCAGAATGAGTCACTTTCCCCTTTAAAATGCTTCAGTAGATCCACATCACTTCTAGGTTAAAGCCCAAATAATTGAGCAGGGCACACAAGGTCCTTCCGTTGAATCTTGCCTACCACTCCAGCCTCATCTTTCACCACTCCCCAGCCAACACCTGCCTGAGTGCTGAACTCAGGAAGTGCCCTTCCTGAAATAGACCATACTTGTTTCTTACCTTCATGATTTTTCAAAAGCTATTCCCTTTGCCTAGGATAAGAAAAAAAAATAGGCAGCATGTATTGAGCATTTGAGGTGTGTAGTCTCCATCCTAAGAAATTTACATTCCTCAGCACCATTAATGCTCTCAATTTTACAAGGTACATAGTACCCTTTTGCACATGAGGCAACTAAGGTTCACTGAGTTTGGGTAATTTGCCTACAAACATTCAGAGAGCGGCAAAGCAGAAATCAGCCCAGGGATTCCAAATCTCCCTCCTGACTCAGCTATTACTCAAGACCAAATATGCCATACTACCTCACCTCCCCTCGGGTAACTATTTCCCTGCCTTGGACTCCTATCAAAATCCTAGGCACACCACATTTAGCTCAAGACTCTCCATCATTGGAATAGTCCCTATTCTGCCTCTCCACTTTTACAGCATTCTTTGTTTGCCCCGATTGTAGTTATTGCCATAGTCAGAGAAAACATTTTCACTATCTGTGTTTTTCCTACCTTGAAGGTAGAATGTCTGGTTTCTTTTTCATCTCAAGCCTAGTGCTTGATATGAAACACATACTCAGTCAAAGCCTATTGTATAAATGCCTGAAAGTGGAGAGAGACAAGTATAAGACAAGTTGCTGGAAAAGTTGTGGTTATAAAGGCATAGGTTAGTATTTGCTGTGAAAGAAAAGTGAGCTTTTTGCAGAAAGATCTATAGACGTGTTGATTTTTGCATGGAATATAGAAGAAAGAATTTTTAAAGTGATGTATTCAACATACATCTGTTGAACCCTTTCTGTGCACCTAGCGCTGTGAGCCTGTGAAAGACACTGAAGCTTCCAGCATGGTTATGAGGAAAACAGTACGCCCATTGTCAGAAACAAGGAAGTCCTTCTGGAGCAGTGATTCAGTTGGGACTATGTGTAGAGAAAAGAATTGGATGTTCAAATGGACGATTTCCAAAATCTTTGAGATGAGCACATCTGCATTTTTTGTTCTGATTTGATTTTTAGTTTATTTATGCCAATAAAAAGGAAGGTACATATTTATCAATTACAGAAGAAAAGCTCACTTCAGCCATGCAGATTTTCTGTAGGTGGCAATGTAGGAGAATGGCTTTGCGTGAGTATTGGTTTGGTGGCTGCATAATCAAGATCACGGCACTGTTAGTGTTCCCAAGGCTCTCACCATAAAACTTGTATTTGCTATTCTGCATAAATTCCCATGCCAAATTAAAGGAGTTTTAACCAATATAAGTAGGAAGTGGAGAAAAATTAATACAGCCTGTATAATTATATTCCAACCCAAATTAAGAGGTTGCTGTGCATATCCTATGCAGAACAGTTTAGCAAATCCATCAGCCTAAGCCCCAGGTGAAAAACGGACAGAGACTGCGGTTGGCGGCATGCAGGGAGATATCACACTGGCTCTCCGGGGTAAACACAGTCATGATGTGTAGGGCTCGCCATTCACTGTGATGAAAATGACCCCACCATGGACAATTTCAAACTACCTCTCTGTGTCACAGAACACTGAGCTGGGAAGAGATGTGTCCATTGGACTTTCAGAAACCAGTGTACATGGGTTCCAACACACCACAGCCTTTATCTGAAGACTAAAATTTCTCACATCTCACTTAGTGAGCTTCCAAGCTTATGAGTTTCTTTTACAAGATGGCCCTCCAACTGGTGAAAGGAACATATGTACCATGAGAAGTGGCATTGCTGAACAGTGAGTCACATGTCTTTTGAGTTTCTAGAACTTGGGGTTTCCTGGGGGAAAAATCCCAAGCCCAAAAGTCCAGAAAAGCAATTATGTTCCCTGAAGGAATGGTGTATGAATGGTATGTGAATGGTGTGTGAATGGAGGGACATTTGTCAGCACAATGAGAACTAAATAATTCTACTCCTGGGACTACACTCTCCGGCCCGTGACTCCTGTGTGGTTCTAGACACGGACCAGGTGTGCAGCAGATGCACGTGTTACTATGGTGAAAGAAAGCATGTACCTGACAACCCTGTAATTATCTGCTCACATGTTTGCCTCTCCTCCTGGATTCTGAGCGCCCAAGAGCCCCTCTGCATCTCCGGCGAGTTTGTGACACACGATGGGTTCTGGGATCATGTGTGCGCCGAGTGAGGAAATGGGTGGGCTTTTGAGGAAAGCGTTCCTTTTACAGAACCGGCACTGCAGTGTTATTGAACAGATACACTGTGGGAATAACACAATGGCAGATGGAAAGAATTTTGAAAAACAAAAGAATTGAACAAATGATGGATAGCACTATTATCTCATTGTTACTATTATCATTATATCTCAAAAGAATCTGCTATAAATTGACTAGAGCTGTATGGGCTTTTCCAGTCAAGAATATTGACAATAATCTCTTGTAAATATAGAGTTCTCCTGGCCATGTGGTAAATGTCTTGAAGTACGGCCTTCTAAATTATTGTCAAAACATGATCGATTGCCAATTTCAGAAACTCATGTGTATAACGTACCTCAGCCTCTGAGAAAATAAAAAATTTTGTGATGCTATTTCTAAGATTCATATTCTAAAAGCAACCCTATTGGAGTGGATTGCTTATTAAATTTTTCTGCTTAGATTATTTTTCAGCTCTTTCTTTTAAGCTTCTACCAAATATAGAGTTAAGTTCTATTGTATCTGTTTTATCAAACAAACAGCAGAATGCCTGGTCTGCTGACCACAATTTGCTGGTCCGTCATTATGTGTTACCTCAAAGATTCTCAAAAGTGGCTATCAAGCAGGTAAGAATCATCTGGGAAATCTTTTCACACTATACATGTATCACCCAGATTGTCTAACAGGCTCCCCATGTGATGTGCCCCTTTCCTCCCTACAGGCTGAAAATCACGTTATGTCCCACAGATACGAAGGGACAGAAACACCAAAAGATTGAGGAGCACTAATTTGAAGTAGTTTGAGGTAAGCACTTACAGAATGGAGTCATATGTAAAGTAGAATATTAGAGCTGAAAGGGATCCTCAAGAAGATGTAAAATCTTCTACTTACCAATGAGACCCCAAGGCCCTGGAAGGTCAGGCAATCATTTCCAGGCCCAGCGCTAGTCACTGGGAAGGCAGGGGAGACTCTCACCCAGTTCCTGTTTTTACATGTTTATGCCCTCTCTCCGTGCTGATCCTTTTGCCACAATAGACATGGCAGAGCTAGTTACCAGGGTCTGATAGTCAAAATCCTGTTTCATCTGTTGGTTCCATTTTAGTTGGTGCTCAGTCTGTTTACACACTTGTTAGATGAGTAATTATTGTACAATTTGGCATTTAATTTATTGTTTATCTCTAGGCACTCATCTCCTTGACCCAACTTCCTATTTCAAGAGCATGTTTGTGCCACATGTTTTATGGGCTCCCAACCTTCTCTCACTATTCAGTGTTAACACATTTAATATACCAAGAGCAGTGTCACTTGTTGAAGATCTGGTAGCACACAAGATGTCCTTATCTGCACAGAATTTACAATCTAGCACAACTGCCAAATAACCAGATAATTACAACACAGAGTGATAATTACCATGATGGGAGAACTATAGATTCCTATGGGAACTCCGAGAAGGGATACTGTACTCATCACCCATGCTGTACAGCAAATTATCTCAAAACTTAGTGGCTCAAGCCCTGGCTGGTGTGACTCAGTGGACTGAGTACCAGCCTGCAAATCAAAATGTTGCCAGTTTAGATTCCCAGCCAGGGCACACACCTGGGCTGTAGGCCAGGTCCCCAGAGGTAATCACACATTGATGTTTCTATCCTTCTCTCTCTCTTTCCCCCTCTCTGTCTAAAAATAAATAAATAAATAAATAAATAAATAAAGCCACTGAGGGCTTTAAAAAAAAAACCCTCAGTGGCTCAAAATACCAAACATGTCTCATCTCATAAATTATGTAAATCAGGAATTTGGGCATGGCTTAACTGGGTACCTCTGACTCGAGGTCTTGAAAAAGGTCACAACCAAGCTGGCAGCTAAGGTTATGGTCTAATCTGACAGTTCAGCTGGGGATGGCATGTCATCTGTTTCCAGACTCTAATGTGACCGTTTACCAGCCTCAAAAGATTTGTTTCCAAGTTCACTGACATTGCTGCTGGCAGGCTAGTCCTCACCGTGTGGGCTTCTCTATAGATGTTTGAGGGCCCTCTGGCAATTGAAGATCAGAGGGAAAGAGTCAGAGAGTGAGAAAGGAGGCTGCAGACAACGAACAGTCTTTTTGTAACTGAATTCTGCATTTTGTAACTGAATTTTGGAAGTGACATCATAAGTAGAAAATGCACATCCTTTCACTGTATTCCATTGGCTATGAGTCATAGGTGCAGCTCATATCAAAGGAAAAATATTGCGCAAGGGCACAAGTGCCAAGAAGTTGGGATCATCGAGGCTGACTCAGAGACTCCCTATCACAGGCACCCTAAATAGCCCGGGATTAGAGGTATATGTCAAAGGAATCCCTCACTCTTCCATTCTGAGGAATGGCATCTGAATGAACTTGAAGGAGTAAAGGCTGAGCAGAAGTGGCCAAGCTGGGGTGCGTGTGCGTGCACAGGCACACGCATTCCTATTCACTCAGGAAGATGGGTCCGTGCAAGTGAGCGATGTAGTAGTCCATGCAAATGAGCGATGGAAGAGAAAGCTGGATTAATATTCCTGCCACAGGGAAGTATAGTAGGAGGCAGAGAGTGCTCAGGATGAGGCTGCAGCAGAGGGGAGGCAAAGGATGGGTCGTGACCACACCCACTTGCTTCCCTTTGTTTCCCTATAATGGTTTCTACTGTTTTATTATTGGATAATGACAGGTTATTGAAAGATACATCCATCAAAGTGTTTTTGACTGAAAGTAAAATAATCCCCAACTCAAACTCACTTAACCAATGAGGAAATGCATTAGCTTTCACAGGACTGGATTTCTGAGGTTGCTCACTCTGCCCTCCTCGGTATTTAGGATTTATTCCCATGGTGTCATATCACATATAACAATACCCCTGAAAAAAGAGAAACAGTCTCTTCCTGCATTTTGTACTTGAGCTGGAGAAAACCTTTCCCGAAACTTCTTTAGATTTTCTCCCCTCATTTCTCAGTGGCCAGGATTAGGTCACAGCCTAATTACTGAATGAGTCATTGGTGACGGGAAAGTAATTACCTTGATCGGCTTAGACTAATCAACTGAGATGGCATCGGTCACAAACTTCCACTACAGACAGCTTCATACTCAGGCTAGACCAGTGTAGTCCCTTCAAGAATTCTTTTCCCTGGTTTGTGCTTTAGCCTTCATGCCCTGGACTTTAATCGAGGGCAGTTCGAGGATCAGCCACATAAAATGTGCTCATGCATTGATGGTAAAAGTGTTTGAAGGCATCATTTTCTTATGTCACTTGAGGTCTTTTGTGGAAAGCCTCGCATAAGAAACTCCTTCCAGAATTAAAGTTGAAAAAAAAAAACCTTGAGGATAGGGTGCACCGTCTCCCTGAGGACAAGGAATATGGAGCTGGCCATGCTTCCCTTCCTACAACGGCGGTCAGGAAGCTCCAAGCCAGAGGTGGAAGTAAACCACAGACCTCTGTAAACAATTGTAAATTACTGGGAAATTTACTTCCTGCCTGCCATCTCAGATTTCATTTTCTGTTTCTGTATCTCTGTAACTGAGACTTCAGCTGATGCCTCCAAGTCCCTCTGGCTGAGCATACTCCTTCTCACCCTCCATTGCCCATGCTCATTTCCACCACGAGCTGTTACCCGAAACTGGCAATATGCAGCATTTGGGGAAACTTACTACCGCCAATGGCTAAAGGATGGTGGAATGAGGGAAAGCCCAAGCCAGACACCATATATCACTTAGGAATTTAAAAACCCTGCGTCATCAACTCTTGTTCCCCCCTCACATTCCCCACATCTCTTGGGGAGCAATACAAATTTCGCCCTTGGCCTGTGCAAGGCAGTTCAGGGATCACCTTTGGTTATTTAAGTATGCTTTTGGAATTCCTCCTTTTACTCTGGGAAGCTCATCCATACACTCTGAATACAGTTCTCCCCCATGAGAAAGCCTGGCAGATAATATGTCTCCATTCTATTAAACATATATATTTTATTAACCAATTGTATATGTCCTTCTTTTAAAGCCACTCCAAACTTTTTTTGGAAAAGGCAAATCATAAATAAGTTTAGTAAATCTTTATTAAAAATATTTGAAAGGATATTATTGGCTACAAAAATAAAAATAAAATGGTCAAAATTATAAAATGTGTGTAGCTAATTAAAACAGGGGATCATCGGGTGAGTGGCTGTGTTGCATGTGGGTGTCACTTTCCTACCCGCTTCCTAAGACTGACACCCACGCTGGAAGTCAACTAAATAAAATACTAGACATTTCAGAATCCAAAACCCTCCTCTCACGTATTGTATCTAGAGATCATAATTGTAATAAACACTTTGATGCAATAAGAGTATTGTAATCTATTTGAAACAATTACATTCCTCACTCTGCTACTGTCCATCCCCATAGCCAAGAAAGAATCCTTGACATGATATTGAATAAGTATGTCATCCCACCACTGTACAAAGAGAGGTTTTTAAAGATACTGAAAAGGATATCTAAGCCAAAACAATATTCTTGAATTATTCATTTTGCCACAATGCAGTTGGAATCCAATCCACACAGGTTTCCTTTCCACTGTGCTCCCACCCCTGCGCCGTTCCTTTGAAGAGCTCCACTCCAGTCCTCACTATTCACGAGCCTTTACTGGAGCCCAGCGTGCGTATGCAAAGCCATCAATAATTTATTTTTTTCCACTTTGGCCAGTGCTGATGTTACTGGATCAGCACAAAAATGATCCAGGTGAATAATACTAACAATAAGAGTGCTACCTTAGATGTCCCGGACACATTTCCTCCCTGCAGCTCTAATGGCTCTCCAGTCTTTTGGTTCAGTTGTCCTTCCAAAAGAAGCAGATACTGTCTTGTTGTTACTAAGGCAGATAGAAAGTATAAAGCTTTAAGCCACAGTCATCAGAAGAGAAAATAGGACAAAATAAGAAAATGCATAGGGTCTAACTTAAATATTGTCATACTTGGGAGACAGAAATTGTTTTCTCTCTTGAAAATCCGCAGTGGCAGAGTGTTAAAAAAAATCAACAAATATAGCAGAGTAAACTAACATAGGCATGCAATTTACAGTTTGCCGGTATTCCTTATATATTTCCATTTCTAACCCCTAACACTACCCAGGCAAGGACGCTTTGATCTCCATTTTCCAGATGGAAACTGAGGCTCAGACGGCGAACTTACTCGCCCGAGATTGTGGAACCAGGACGTGATGAGGACAAGGCTCCAATCAAGATCACCTGGCTCTGAATCAAGTTATTTTGTTGTTGACTTCTGAATAGCCATTGATAAGAGGGAATTTTATCCACATTTCAAATCAGACAGGGACTCACAGGACTTCATATTGTTGTATAGAATAAGAAGATGGAAAATAATTCCTTCAAACCATTAAGGCTTTAGGCTCGACTGGAAACTTGAAAACAACTACCACAATACACAATAAGGTCTGGTTTTACTGAAATTTTATTTATATATGTGTGTGTGGGTATGTATACATATATGTATGTATATATATAAACATCAGTCTTAATGGGCCCTGAAAATATCTCAGTTAATCTAACTCCTAAAAAAAAGTGAGGCTGTTTACAAGGCTGGAAAAAAATGTAAATCAGGTATGAGCATGATTTAACTAGACAACAATTTAAACAGAAACTTACTCCCAAAATGCTAAATATTAATTATGTTAGGAACGGGCAGGTTCAGCTTGGTTTGCTGTTTCAGAGGGTCTCAGGGAAGGCAAGTTTTAACATTAGGACCATTAAAGCCATAAAGAAAATGAGTAAGTATAAGCCATCCAGCTGATGGACCTCTCAAAATGGACTTGTAATCAGAGCTGTGTTAGGACCCGGGGCTGGCTACCAGATGTCGAGTGAGGAAGGACAGGCCATGCACCCACCCGAGCACCAGCAACCACGATGCTGACAGCCAGAGCCAGGCCTGCCCCAGACCCATAATGCTCTTCACCTCCCTCCACTCATCCTCACCACAACCCTGGAGGAATGACCCCATTTTGGAGCTGAATAAACAGGTTCAGAGAGGACAATTCTTCCCAAGTGCCAAGCCAGTAAGCAGCTGAGCTGGGCAATTTCAATATAGGGCTGGGCCTCTTGCTGGCCACACAGCTCTGAGTAGGCGAGGCAGGCTGGCTCCCCTATGCAATGAAACACTTCAACCAGAAAGCGCAGGGGTGAGGTGAGAAGGCAAGGAGGAAGAGAGAGGATCCACAAAGCCTCTCTCTACTCCCTGATTCCCTACACCTCCGTCAAAAACCAATGCCCTCCTACTCCCTCCTTCCCTCTCCCACAGCCCTGGAGGGTGAGAATAGAGGAGTAAAATGACACGTGTCACATCCTTGTCCTGGCCCGGACTAAGAGTCAAAAGTCCCAAGTGGCCTAGCCAGGGAAACTGACTTGGTCCAGTGTCACAGCAAGGTGGCTTTCCAGGGGGCCGCACTGGCAGTCATCACGAAAACCCCTGATATTTTAGCCTTGCAGGCCTCCAGGCGCATGTGGAATGCATTATGTTTCTAATCATAACACTGCCAAAGCCGTCTTCAAATAAGGAGCTTGTGAGAGAAAAACTACCCAAATTAGGAAACCAACGTGGGCACAACAGAATCGGCTCAGTCTCTCCCACACGCTGCCAACATTTTTCTCCTCTTGCCCGATGCTGTCATTTAAGCAGCCCCTTAAAACTGACAGAAATTTTTACAAGGCAATCTTTGTTTTGAGAGAACTTATACCAGGTTTATTTATAATTGTCCTATTTCCAAACATCAACTTCGTTATTTTTACTGTGGCTTTTTGTTACTGGGAAATATTCACCACAACAATGACCTCTGCCCACCCCCCACCCCCCTCCCCACAAGACTCTGGTCCTCTTGGACTTCAGTTTCTAGAAAGATCACCAGGCTCCTAAATCTCAGAACATGACTAGCTGATGACCAGAGTCACCACCACTTCTGCTGGTTCTAAAGCTCACTCTTTACTGGTATATCCAGCTGCAGTCCCAGTCTTGGAATTTGGGATGTAGCTGATCTGAATGATATTGTTGCCACAAGGGGTGCCTCATGCACCTCTAGTTTAAATCCTAGGCTAGAGGCCTGCCTTGGTATCTGGCTTTTGTGCCTCAAACCCCAAGCCTCATCCAAGTCCCTAATTTATCTCCCGAGGCTGGGGCATCTCCTTAGTGAAAAGACATCCAAGTCAGTGGGAATAAACACTTGTGTTATCATCTGTATTTCCCACAAGAATCCAGTGGGAGAGGTATTCTTATTTTAACTGTCTAGTTGAGGCACAGAGAGATTATATAACTAGCTTAAGGTCACAAAGCTATTAAATAGCCAGATTTGGAACTGCATCTATTAGTACTGGATCTCTCTCTCTCTTTCTCTCATTTCTATCTCCATAGATATAATTGTTATAGATTATGTACAACAGATACTACATTATATATGCTACTTTTCCCTGAATCACTGGGAAGAAAGTTGAATACATCACAACCCTTTACCTTGAATAATTCAATGTGTATTTCCTACAAAGAGGAATATTCTTTTACATAACCACAACAGTTATCTAATTCAGAAAATTTAACATTAATATAAAATTTTAATACAATCTACACCTACAATGCAATTTTTCCAATTGACCCCAAAATGTCTTCTATTGCATTTTTTTCTCTCTCTAATACAAGATTCAGTCCAGGACTGGGCATTGCATTCAGTTTCCTTAATGTCCTTCTCCACAGCCTTTCTCTTCTTTTACATGACATTGACATTTTCAAGAATATGCTTCATTCCTCCTTCTTTCTCTGATTTGAGATTTGTCTGTGAATTTCTCATAAGTACTTTTAGGTTATACATTTCCAGCCAGAATATCCAACAGTAATGCTGCGTTCTCGTAGTATCACATTCTGGGAGTGCACGATGTTTACTTGCCCTTCACTGGTGATTCCACTTTGTTTACCCAACCAAGGTGGTGTCTGAGCTCTACATTGTACAGTTACAGCCACCCTTCTTTGAATGAGAAGCAATCTGTGGAGAGTCCGTGTAAGACTATGAAAATATCCTGCTCCTCTTCGAAATTTCTCCCCTGGATTTAGTATCCACTGGTGATTGTTGCCTGAATCATCCTTAACTAAGATGTTTATGAAGTGATTTTCTCACTCTTATGTTTCCCTGCACATTTACCAATCAGTTCTTGGTATTCTACAATAAAAGCCCTCGCTTTTCCTCCATTTAGATACTTACTTATTTATCTCTTTATTATCAGTATAGTACTATGGATTTCTACTTTTTCAGTGGTTTATATTTACACTTACTCTACTAATTTTGGCATTCAAATTGTTCCAGCTTTGAGGAGCAGGAGTCACTTCAAGCTTTCTCTCATCCTTATGACATACCCTCATCGTTTTTAAAACAACATTTTCTTATTTTCTGACATAAAAAAGATGTTCCAGTATTCTGGAAAGTTCTACAGCTTTCTCTGCCCCAACCTAGATTCATTCATTTGTCCGAGGAGTCCTTGTTCTTTTAGTAGAAAATGACATTGAGGACGAAGATCTGAACACTAGTGTGCTCATTGTTGTTGGGGTGTTTTTTGCTTCCAACTCCTTTCAGCAGACAGACCAGGAAATATATGCATGTATATATACAAATATGCACACAGGCTTACATGTATGCAAACACATATGTGCACATGTACACACATATATGTGACCACATGTGCATGCATTTACACATATCAATATTTGAGAAATCATGAGTTCACACTGATATCTCTAATTTGGAGCACACCTCTTAATCACTACACAGCCTTTGTCTTGTACTTTCACATGACTTAAAAAAAAAAAGATTAAAAAAAGAAATGCAAGACATAATCCAAAGTGACTTAGCAATATTGCCTCTGTTTTATCTATGATAGCTTTACACCACCTGCTTAAAATTTCTTCCCCTATTCCAGGGTCAACATCGTATGTCCTTGAAAACTCAATTTTGCCTTTGATCTATATCTGAGCTTCTTTTCCTTGAAAAGACTATAGTGGGGGCTTATGAGGAATAGAGCCTTGAGTTTCTCCAAGAATTTAGAATTTATGACTACCAACTCTTTTAAATACTTTCGGGTCATTCACATCAAATACATCAAATACTAAGAGAGCAGCTCATCTGTCCATCATAGGCAATTCCTCTTCTCAAAGGTTGACAAAGGAGGTTAAAGACTTGTAGGCAAAGCTTCTTCTGGATGGGGATACAAGAATGGTGGTGAGAAAGAAGGGTGAAGTTCGCTGAACCTCTAGATGTTGGGGTTGGAGAAGATGCAGTCCCTGTAGGAGGATGCAAGGTAGCTTAGTGACCTTGCTCCCTGGTGCTGCAGGTCTCCCTGGGGGTGGGGGATAGTTCTCAAACATTAAGGCACCCCCAACACATCCTTGCAAGCCCACTCAGGGACTAGAGTTGAGATGACCTGATTTCTACAGACTCTACTTAGTACAACACAGTTTTTCAGAGGACTCCTGCTTACTAGTAGTCATCAGCTTTGGCTTTCCTTTATGGCAGTTGTGTTAAGGTAGCAGTATATGCTGGCTTTGGAACCAGACAGAACTGAGTTCTAGTCCTAGGTGCACTGTTATTAGTAAGTGTATGTTCTTGGATTGTAATAACCTCCCCAAACCTTAATTTCTTTACTTATAAAATGGAAAGGCTGCAAGACTGTTAAGTGAATTTGAGGCAAGAATCATAAAGCCATGGCACATAGTTAGGTCTTAGATCAGTGTAGACTTTCTTAAGAACAATACAGGGGATCATAATACCTACATATACAAAGTCCTTGCACATGTCCTAAGCATAATAGTGAGAAGCATCTTTCAGAAAAGGGAGCCTGATACCATGGGAGAACTGAGCGGGGCCAAATCCATCAGCATTCTTTTTAGGTTATCTCCCAGTGTGGATTGCCTAATGGTTAACAAGACTGTTTCCCGTGTGTATCAGCTAGAATTTTACAGTGATATAATGGTTTGGATTCATGTCCTTTGTTATTGAATTTTTTTTCTACTTTCATAACTGAAAATGTACCGGCTCTTAGGCCATTATTATCCTGAGAACACCTGCAATATTGTATTTTCTTTGGAACTTAAATGGCCAGATATTATATGGCCAAGGGCAAAAACTCAATTCAAGAAGTCCCTCGTGAGGTCCTCTCTGACTGGGCTGCTATCCTCACAGGCAGCATGCTTGCTCAAATAGTCTGCATTTCTCTGACTTCCTTGCCCAGGATTGCGTGTCCACAGACACCCCAGCCATGCTGGCTCCCACCACTGCCTGAGGATATCGGGCAGGCAAAATGTGACTTTTGTTCTTTTTCTACCCAGTAACTCAAAGGCTAGGGCTGTGCTGTGGATAGATATTATTGTGACAGATTCACATGGGCACACATCTCCTATCGCTGCCACACAGGAAGGGGGTGTCTCAAGCCAGTAGTCCCAGAACCTCTCTGCTTTCCCAGCACAGTTGCTCTAACCCAGATACCTTTGAGAACTACACAGGACAGGTAATCTGTCACCCAGTTGCAAGGGGATGGGAGTGGAAGGGACTATGTGAACAACAGAAAGCATGCCCCACCTTAAGGCCTTGACATTGGGTTATTTTTCTAAAGAGCATACTGGCCAAAATAAATGAATCAGCTTGTTGTGAGCCCCACCCTTACCTGAAGCCAATGTTTGCTCTTTGCAGACCTTAACATGAAGAGATGGGGTTTGATTCTTGGTCCTCCCACCAACAGGCTCTGAGAATGTTAAAAACCACTTGAATTCTCTAGGCCCAGTTTCCTCTTCAGCAAGATAAGCACATGAAGTCTTGGTTGAACATGAAGGTCCTCCACCACTTCCTGAGGCTCAGATTCCAGAGTTGTCCCCACCTACCTCTCCAGTCTCTGACCCTACCTAGAGGCTGACCTAGGTTGGGGGTACCTGAAGCTTATACAACTTAGGGAATCTTCTTGAAGAAAACTAATGCAAAATCATAAATATACAAGTAGATCAACAGTGAATATTTACTTAAAATGAGGGGAAAAGAACAAAAACGTCAACTTTTAAAAGCCAATGAATATCAGAAATATTATAAAACCCAGGAAAAAATAAAAAGATCTGTATTAATTATGCGTTTGGCAACTGTATAAATGCTTGTATACTACATTTTTGGTGGCATAATCTTTGATTGTATTTCCTTATGACAAAACTCTGTAATAGCCTTTCTACAGGGAGACAGAGATTATTCCATTTTTTCTGCAACATGGTTATCAAAATGTATTTACTATGATAATTTAGAACACTATGACTTCACAACTCATCATTGGCATTGTCATATATATTTCTAGTATTTTTGTCAAACTCGGAAAATCCTCTCTCATGTGTCTTTTATATGTCAGCTGTATGATTTCAAGCATTCATGTTTCCTTGAACAGAGACTAATCTGAAATATTCTTCATATTGGTGTAACATTGCCCAGGGGCTTGGGAAGGCCTCTACTCTAATAACTTCTTGCCAGGTACCCTGCAGCCCCACCCTCATACAATGGAACTTCTCAGGGGTCCCTGAAACAAGTTAACCTTCACAATTCTGTGGCTTTCCAAATGCTGATCCCTCATTTTGAAGTGTCCCCACCCCTATTACCCTTCTTCGAGCTGCAAGCAGACTCAGTGACCTATGCTCTGCATTGTCCCTGTCTTTGGCTCACACTACTGGAAAAGAACCCTTCCTGCACTATTCGAGTTCTATGTTCATTCGTCTGCCTTCCCTAATAGACTCAGATTCCCTCGAGGGAAAGCAATGGGTCTTCCATCTGCCCAGCATAAGGCCTAGCTCAAAAAAGATGCTCATAAGTGTGTCACAAATAGAAATTGTTCTACATCACAAATTGCAGGAATGCCACAGTTCTTTACCTTTCTAAAACAAAACTTATTCTTCTCTGAATTCATATTTTCAGTTGGTAATAAAAACAGCCTATTTGGGGCATGTTCCTCCCTGGAGCTCAGGCAGCCCATGAAAAGGGGGGACTTGTCCTTGAGCACGAGTCAGCAATGGTCACCCTGGACAGTTTCCCCTTCTGCTGCTCTAGGAGGTGACAGAACTGTAGTCCTCTCCACTCACCTTTGGCTGGCCCTCAGGAACCCCCTCCCCCTGCTTTCAAGGTGGCAGCACTTGGTGGCAAACATCTATGTGACCAAGGTGGCCATTTTCCTTCTGAGGTGCTATCACCTCAGGAAGACACCGACAGGAGCCAGGGACAGGTCTGTGCCAACTGCAGGATATTTCAGACTCGTTTCCTTTAAGGACCTAGAATCTTCCCGAAAAGGTTGAGTAAAGAAGTCATCAGATTCGTGCATCCCCATCAGTTTGAGGAAAAAGGAAAGAAGAAAAGAAAAAGAGGAGAAGGTAGGGGAGGAGAGAGGAGGAGAGGGGAGGAAGGGAGAAGGGAAGAGAGGGGAGGAGAAGGGAAAGAAAGTAAAGAAGTCCCTGGGCAAAGAAGCCCCAAAACCCAAGGACACTGAAGCCTGGTTACCCTCTCACTGCGGGTGAAGGACACAAGGCTTCTTCATCCATTTTCTAATGAGTCTGCTCAGGCAAGAGAATAATAATAATAATAACAATAACAACAACAATAACAACAACAATAATAATAATATAATAACAATAAGGCACAGGTTAACTTCTACATTAATTTATTAATATATTAGCCTGCCACAAATGTTTATTGAATGAACTAATCAACGAATGAGTTCTCATGGTTAGTTCATGATCATAAATCTTTTTTAAAAACTACATAAGTATCATTCAGGGGAAAATAAACAGAGTCCATCTTCTCACACTGACATAATTACCAGGTGAGAACAGGGATTAGCAGCCTTTCCCTCACTGCCCTGGGAACACAGACAAGACTTGTTCACGTTGGCTGCAATGACGGACTTTCCTTCAGAAAAGGGCTTTATGTTGATTTGGCATTTTACAGAAAGCGCATAAGGCAGGTGAGATCTTGCATTTGGCTTGCACTGGCAAATTTCACAGCTGTATATTACACAAGGAAAAAATAAACACACTCCCTCACATCATCTGGTCATTGACTTATGTAGCAGAACAAAATGGCCCACCATGCTTTTTTCTAGTTAGCAGGATTTATTTCAATTCCTTTTCCTCCCCCCATCCTCCTTTTTATAACCAGTGGCAAATTATGAGTATTGATAAACCATTAGAAAATAAAATGAGACCATTTTATTGACAGCTAAATGAAGTAATGCCTAGGTTGTGTTAGTTTTCAGCAATTGAGCTTTTTGTATTCATTAAAACTCTGCAGGCAACATGCGTTAAATTTTTGATATATGCAGTGTGAACTGAAATCTTTATCTATGTGAACTGAGACACCGATTTGCTCCACTATTGGACCCTAATAGGCTGATTTACTGTGGTTTCCCAAGGACCATCAATGAAGGAATGTGGAGTTTTTTAGTGACCGGAAATCAACTTCATCTCTGGGCACAGCAGAACCTGCCAAGCCCAGGCCTCCCGCTTCCTCTGCTGTTAGTGTGGATGGATGGTGGGAGCTCCCGCAGGCTGTGCTGTGGCTGGACCCCTGGCAGACTGGCATGTGAGCTGGGGACGGCTGGGACATCTGCGCGATTTCAGCGAATGGAATGACAAAGACATGTCACAGGACTTCCCAACTGTCTTTCAGGGAAAGAAACGCCTACAAAAAATTCTGACAAAATAAATACAAATAAAGGACAAAAATAAAACCCACAAAGCACCAATCTAGAGGGGCAATGGTCACTCTGTAATTATTAGCACATCCTAGACTCCCCCACCCCTGTGATGGCTTCTCATATTCTTACTTTCCTATTTGAATTTAAACCTCCTATGGTTCTAGTTTTATTCAGTGACATTCCTATAGCATACAGTCTGAGCTCCTAATATTATCAATGGTTGACTTCCTCACAAGAGGAAAAAAAGAAAAAAAATTCATTAAATAATTACTTTGTTTAACCAATACTTATTACCATTAGGGTAACGGACCTTTGAGAATCTGATGATGGCTACAACCCCTCCCTCTCTCTCCAGAAGGATACTTGGCTGCTCATGAACATGACACTTTCAATACGATTTTAGGCTCCCCTAAATCCCTCTGGTTGGTGGCAGACCTCAGGGTAAGATCCCCTCTGGTCCATGCAGTGCCAAGAAACAGGGATTGTTTAATTACTAGAGTTGAAGGGAGGGAATAGGCAGGGATATGGGAAGAGTGGGGGAGAAGAAACTGATCCAATTGGACGAGATGATCCTTTGCTTACTGTTCCTGGATATCCTAGTGCAGTCAGGCAAGCAAGCCCTCCAAGAATTAATGTGATATGCTAATCACTGTTCACAGCCCAGAATATATTAAAGAGATAATGAGCAAATTTTTTAAAAGCCACATAAAAGTGTCCTCCTTTCTCTTCCAGTTTTGTTAGTTGATTTATTCTTTTGGTTGACTGAGTTACAGAGTTCTCTTTAGTGTAGCTGCCTCTTTGTGGAGGGAGTTTGAAATACTCCGGAGCAGGCCTTCCTATCCTCAAGCTAACTGCTCCCAGAATTAAATTATTCCACAATTTTGCTATCTTGGAATAGAAGCCCAAGGACCTCTGAACACTCGGCTGAGTCTGTGGGATCACAAGAGGAATAGGCTGCTGCCCTTCCTGCAGGAGGAAGAGGATGCTGCTGGATTTGGGAAATGTTGGCTGTTTATGTTCCTCTTATTTTCAAGGCATTTCTCGGCAAGTCCACCAACTGATCAGATCTGTGGGTTCCTGGACGAACACTGATGTTAGCATTCCCACATCACATACTAAGTTAGGCTTATTTTGCCTATAGTTTCAGTCCCCAGAAACCTGAAAGAGTGCATCTCACCCCACACAGACATCTTATGATGTTTGTTGTGTTTCATGTCGTGCAAAGGAAATCTGGTGTAGAGCCAAATACTGCCACCAGGATTATGAAACAGGGTCTATCATTAAATCCTGACACTTTGGCAGAATTCTAACAAGAAATACACTGACCACAAATTTAGGAGAACATGTAATTTAGGACTCAACAAAAAAAGAAACTGGTGATTCTGTCTCAGATGTGGTACAGTTTGAAGTAAGACATGCCAAAATATCAGACATTGAATGCATGGAGAATTGACTTCATGGACATGGTCATTCTTGTGTGTCTATGTCAAAAATGTAATAAAGGTGAAGCAGACTAGAAATAAAAAATAAATTAATTAACACATTCTTGAGGAGGCCTTGAATATTACTTTCATACCAAGAGGAGTTTTTCATAGTCAGGTAAATGAAGTTATAAATTTTAGCTTTGGCACTAATTGACCGTATAACCTCAGGCCACCTGCCTAATTACTTCAGTCTTCGGTTTCCTTACCTTTACAAGGGTAATAACAGTTACCGTATTTTTAGGACTATAAGATGCACTGGACTTTGCATCTAAAACCTAGATGCACCTAGGTTTTAGCGGAAGAAAATAGGAAAAAAAATTTTTGAAGCAAAAAATGTGGTAAAATATTTAATAACCTGTGACTCCACTCCACCACTGCCTGCCCCCCTACAGCGAGCCAGGTAAGCTACACTTGGAATATAAGACACACCCCCCTTTTCCTCCCAAATTTGGGGGGAGTGCATCTTATAGTTCGAAAAATGTGGTATACGTTGAAGGTAGTGGGAAGGAGTAAGCAGGATCATGTCTGTATGGCACTTAGGGCAGTGCCCAGGAGCACCAAATGTTCAATAAACAGAAGTTGCCTTCTTAGATCACTAAGGGCCAATGAAGAGCTGAATAAAAGGAAAAGGAAACCACAGGGACTGACAGGACGTTGGTGGGCTGTCCAAAACCAAATCAAGAAATAGCCAAAAAACAAACAAACAAAAAAAAAAAACACAAAGATTTGTCCTTCAAGGCCGTCTCCTTTGAGGTACTGTGGGGAGGGGCGAATGTGGCTTTCAATAAGAGATGAGAGTGAGCAGAGTATCTCCCCTGCCAGGTAAATTTCTAAAAAAAAAACAAAATAAACAGACAAATTCATAGATACAGAGAACGGACTGATGGTGGCCAGATGGGAGGTAGGTTGGGGACTTAGTGTAAAAGATAAAGGGATTAAGTGCAAACTGATAGTTACAGAACAGTCATAGGGATGTAAAGTCCTGGGTGTGAGAGCATAGGGAATATAGTCAATAATATTGTAATAACTCCGTTTGGTATCCGGTGGGTACTTGAAATATTGAGCGAAACACTAGGTAAAGTATATGATTATTTAACCACTGCGCGGTACACCTGAAACTAATATAATGTTAACTGTCAATTATGATTGACGAAAAATTTTTAATTAAAGGGGGAGATGAGGGTGGTGGCAGGGAATGAGGCATTTCAAATTTATGACAGAAAAGGCAGAACAGTTGAAGGAATCATAAAAATTAAAATAAAACTGAAGTCCTACTGGTTTCACAACAATAAAATGTAGATAAGTCACTTTAGAAGGAGAGACAAGCACCATTTAAGTCAACAAAGCCATCAGCGTGTGCGCTCAGAAAGACTAACACGGCGGGAAATGCTCTCGATAAATGAAAATAGATCCAATTCACAACAAAAGAAACACTGTGGGCCCGAAGCCAGAAACTATTCTTGGACTGAATTTTTTATGACACTAAATTTAACCAACTGGAATTCTTTTTAAAAATAGCATTCTAATCAACCTTTTCAAATGAGAGTTTGCAGTTAATGGGAAATGTGCACTTTATCACAGGGATGGAACTCCTGGTCTAGGTTACTCTTAAAGGAGCAAGACCCACATCACCGCAGATAATTTTCAGGCATGAGTGACGAGGGCACGCCCTTGCTCCTTTTCCCAACAAGTTATGCCCCATGGTGAGTCTTCTCAAAGGGAGGTCACCAGTCTTGTCTACGAGGATAAAACACATCAAGAGAAAAGGCACATTTGTAGAGTAAATGACTGGTATAATTAACATATTGTTAAGGAAGGACTTAGTTATCAAAAGCTAAAAGAGTCAGCAGTAAGTTTTAGCAATGAAATAATGTGCCATGGGCAGCTTCTCAAATTCTTGCTTACTTTTGGAAATTATGATGGGCTAATCAAAGAGCACCCTGATCCTATAATAGTCAGAGAGAATAAAGGGACTAGTGTAGGACAAAGAAACCCAAATGATTCATTTCTAAGACAACATCTAATTCTGTTGCTAAAAGCATCAGCAGGTTAATTAAGAAATCTGTTAGTGATGAGGCTGGCACATTTTCATTTCCAGAAAATACTGCTCGTTAACACATGAGCATAACTAATAGTTGTTGAATAGTGACATGCTTTTGAAGAAAGGAGGATTAAGAGATGTCTTCTTAGCTCCTGGAGGACAAGTCTCCCCTTGCTCACCCTACCCACGGTGTTGTTATACTAACAAGAAAGTAGCCCTCCGCCACTGTGTCTATTGTCTACCTAGGAAGAGACCAGGTAGATAACTCAGATTCCCACACTTCATAGATTTTAAACTATTCTATCTCTTTTCCTTTAGGGAGCTAAAAAAATAAAAGTTATTGACTGTAAGATATCCATAAACCGTATCCTATATCATTGCAGAAGCTTTTGATTGTAAGAAACAGAAAGCCTCAACTTAACAAAGAATTTATTACTGGTTTCATCAAATGGAAAACACCAATTGTAACACACACCTTTGTTTTATAAGCCACTGGGAAAGAAAAAAACCTACCAATTAGCATTAACACAATGCTCTCTAATGATTAAAACTTTTATTTTCTACCTGTTGAAAGAGAATTGTAAAACTCATTGAGACAGTTATTTTAACATATATCACAAATATATTATATGCTCTATAGCAGATATATATGTATATGTACAACCATAAATTAAATATATTGGTTCACAGTCTTAAAGCATTTTCACAGTGAGTTTAAATGTTCTGATATTTTTTTTTTAAGTTCAGAGCCATCAATCCTACACCTTTTCTACCCAATATTATCCTTTGTGATATCAAAGTGTTGGTGATGCCGCATTTCCGAAAAGAGGGCTCCACTACTGCCCCTTGAGTTTTCTCCTGAGCATTGGCACTGTCATGGAAGTTTTGATGACAGTGCTTTATTTGTCTTTCTAGGAGGTGTCCATGCATGGTGTTCAGACAGAAAACAAGATCCCCAACTCTAATGTCCTTCAGTGGTTTGCTGACTGAACTGTTGAGGGGCTGCTGTTGTCAGTCCTATCACCAGGACTAACAATCAGATTGACACATGAATAGGCCATGATGACAGTGTCAGGACCACGGCCAGCAGTGATTGTGAGATGTTTTCATGACAAAATACACTCTCATGTCAAAGATGTTGAACAATGAAAAGAAAGTGCAACTTAGAATCAACAAACAATACTATCTTACTCAGTAAGAACTCTGAAGATGTGATAGCTCTAGGGCAGATTAATTCGGTGGCTTAGTGATGTCCTCAGGGACGCAGGCTCTTCACCTTTCCACTCAAACTTCTTCAGTATAGTATTCAGTATCTCGTGCTCAGTTCGCTGTCTTGATGGGCCTAGAGTTTCAGGAGTCATAGGCAAACGTGATGTCCAAAGGAGGAAGAAGGTATATTGCTACTAAGTGCCTTTTTATCACTTCCTGGCTCCAACCCTTTTTCACTTGGACTTGCACTCGCTTCTAATTTATCTGGACCAAGAGTTGTAAACTTTGGCCCTCATTTTCTTTAACCATTCTTTCAGTCTAAGTTTTGTTATAGTATCTCAGGTTAGGCATCTGTCGATTCTCTACAGATCTTAGTCTGACTTCACTCACGGGGAATAACCTCTGCCACATCTGACGAACATTTGACAAATTTCACAAGCTGAAAAGAGCAGCTACGGGCTGATGGCCTAAACAGCCAGCGTTCTTCGACGTGCAATTGGCAGATAGAGAACTGCTCTTTCTCCAGCTTGATTTCCTTCCTTCCTTCCTTTCTCCTTCCTGCCCACTCAAACTCCACGTCTTCCTTGTCTTCTTCATCTCCTTCTTCAAAAGAACGTTCACATTTTAAATACTTAAAAGTGTACAGGAAACGTAGGCTTATTCTAAAAAATAAATGAGAGAAGAATGAAAACCAAAATTGCCCATGTTTTCACTACCACAAAAACATCACAGTCAACATTTTGGTATACTTCCTCCCAGGTTTTATTTGTATTTTTCCTATTTCCAGTTTTGTTTATTGGTTGTTTTTTTTTCAGTTTTGGTGGGTTTGCTTATTTTTGTAAGATTAAAATCATCAAATAGTTTTCTTATCTACCTGTGGAAATTATCTGTAAAAATTATACCATTAATAATTATATATAGTATTCATTTAAAGCAAAAATAGACATTCTTCCCTCCTAGACTATAATAAAATGTAGAAATATTTTTAGCCATTTTTTTACTTTCCCATTTTTTTAATAGAGTCCAGGGGTGTCAAACTCATTTTCACCAGGGGCCACATCAGCCTTGAGGTTGCCTTCAATTGGCCGAATATAATTTTAGGACTGTATAAATGTAACTACTCCTTAATAGTTAAGCGAGAAATCAGCTCTGCCACTCGGTAGAAACAAGGTGCGGGCTGGATAAAACAAGGTGGAAGAATGGATTTGGCCCATGGGCCTTGTGTTTGCTGCCTGTGGAGTAGGCACTGAATAGAAGTTTCCTGAGTGGATATTTCAAACTATAAAAAAACAGATAAAATTAAGTAAATCCCTTCCTCACTACTTAGAAATACTTTGTAGTATTGCTTAACCTAAACTAGATCTCTTATCTGCTCAGGTTTGAGTAGAAGTCTCTATTTCAACCTAATGGTCTTTTGCTTTTCTGTAAATTTGAAAGCCGTCTGGGGGCACTGACACAGCTCTGGGGTGTCAGCCCCCTCATACGTGTGGCGGCAGAACCGGGCACGCAATAGGTGCTTAAAACATGTTCGTCTTTGCAGCTGATTGTTATTATAGACTGTTCCTTCCCTGAGTGTGGATACCTTGATTTTGAAGTGTCTTTGGGAATTGTACTCTTCTTCCTTAATTACTCAGACTCTCCTGACTCCCTGTGTGGAAAAGAAAGGTGACTTCCAAAGCCACGTTTCCACTGACTGAAAAGATATTTAAAAGTTGCAGCACTTCTCAACAGTAGAATAAACTCCCAAAGAGGAAGGAAAGAAAGTTGATCTTCCCAAACAAACGGAAGACATCCTCACGAAACACACACACACTCCTTATAGGAGGTGTGGCCCTTTCCCGTGTGCGTGTTCCTTTCTCATGTTGAAATAGCCATTGAATGTAAATTGTTCCAAACAATACTTGGCATCATAAAACCAAGTTTTCTAGAACACTCTTAAAGAATGTTATCCAAATGAAAACCAGCTTAATTTTCAAAAGAAATTAAAATCATTGTTAGCTCTGCATTTTTCTTTGTATTTTCTTGAGCATTCTTCATTTTAGCACTATACACCTTTTTAGATATCCCCAAAGATCTCCAAGTTTACATATAACTAAATTTCCTCACATAGATAAAGGCAATCAGTGATGAAGGGACTAGCAGACTGGGACCCCCCTTCCCACCCTCAGGGACTACGTTTGCTAATTTGTTTAGCTACTAGGTACTCCCACCATTAAAACACATCAGCAGATAAAAATGACTTTGCTACATCTGATAAAGCGGTAGCATGCATTTCTTCAATCTGCTAGTCCCAAAGCTAACATTTGAGGGAAGTAGGTTTTTTAATCCAATCCTCAGTGCGCCCAGTAGCCAGCCCAGCGCTTACATCCTTTCTGAGTCATAAAGGCCGGTCGTGGTTTGCAGCTACTGCCACAATTTCAGAGAAACATAGAATTTTAGAGCTGGAAGAGAATTCGGATTATTTGTGACCTGACCTCCTTGACACTTTAAAGCCATTGTTTGAAAAACATTGTGCTCTGTAGCTTTTCTGTTGCTAAACCATTATGCTCTTCGACAGAAATGGGCAGCTTGTTAAAGAGTTGTTTGGGGGAGTCCCTTTACACTCATAAAACTGGGTGGATCTTTGAGCCTTTTGATAAACACTGATCAAGAAATTATTTTCTGCAAGTGAGGACACGTGAAGGGGAGGAAGGAAAGGAAACCAACCTTTGTAGAGGTCCCAACACAGGGGCCAGGTGACTGAATTACACCATCTCTTTTGAAATCCGCCTTCAAAGATTGCTATTGTCTGTATTTTACAGATGAAGAAACTGAGACCCAAAGAGGTTAAAAGTAACTTGTTCAATGTCTCAGAGTTCATGAGTGACAAAGCTGGGATTTAAAACATTTAAACTCATGTGTATCAGGCTGTGTAGATAACGAATGTTCTATTTATTAGCCCCCATTGGTTTTTCTGAGTTTTATTCAAATGTCTGAGTGTAAAGCACATTGTGAGCCTCCACATGGCTACAGGAGCATGTAGACACTTGCCACAGGTGAATCTTCAAAGCAGCATGTGCAAAACTCTCAAGGAAAGGGACTCGTGTTACCTCCAGTGTGCCTGCACTATAATGACAACTCGATGTGCCTTGTGCAATGGTTCCTTTATCTCATATAGCAACACCTACCCTTCAGTAGCTGTCTACTGCTGCTTTCTGCCAAAGACTCTGCCAAAGACTGTAAAAGTTCAAGGAACAAGACCAAGGGCAGATGCTGAGTTTTCACAAAGACATCTGATAACAAGGCCTTTGACACAGACAGGCAGTTTGATGGCTTAGAGGGCTTTCAGACCACCCAAACACAGGAGCAGGTTTTCCCCTGAAGTTCAAGATGACTCTGAAATCAGCACTGTCGACACAGTCCAGCCATTTGTCAGCTCCAATTTACTCAGAGGACAAAAAGAAACAGTGACCTTCTCCCCTGCACCTCCCTCCGACATGCTGGGGGTGGTGAGGAGAAAGCACAGTTAACGGAATTTCCCCTTTCTGGACCCAGAACCCAGAAATAAATAAATATCTCTGCATTTCCTTTTAGCACTCTAAAATTCTCACGATTGCTTGCAGTTTTGTTTGGATTGGATTCAACCTCCTTTGTTTTTGCTGCACTTCTCTCTCACATCCTCACCGCCAAGACCACAAGGTTGGGCGCAGAAAGCTGCTCGGGAACTGTGAAGAGGAGTCGGCCCAGGTGTTGAAAATAGCATAGCTGGTCTCCAAGGTGATTCCAAAAATCAAAAGTTAGTAGTAAGGTTGATGTCACTGAGTATGAATTCTGTTCCAATATTCTTTGTCAGATTGGCACTTAGTCTCAGTATTTCTTTAAACTTATTGATCTAGTAAGACAAAGTCATACCTCATGGCTCTTAAGAGCATGGTTCTTAACAGTACAAGCCCTGCAATACCTGCAATAGATTGTGCTCTGTGTTCAGTGAAAAATTATTGTAGCTACCAAGAGAGATGTATCTTGTTTAATTATCTTTTTATTCATAGACATCTTCCTTCTCTACCTTATTTCACCACTTGGCTCTTCCTAGGCTGAATGCCTGACTACGTGACCATCACGAACCCTCATCTGTTTCTTTCTTGCTGTCTCTGACGCCTCCTTCCTTCACCCACATGCCTGCTTTAGCTCTGCTCATCTTCTAGAAGGAGGCACGCCTGCTCTTCTCCTTCAGTGCGGAGCGCGGTAAACACAGCACAGTGCCTGCCTCTGGGGCTCGGTGCTCACTGGCTCTGCAAGGGTTACTCTCTTTTACTGAGGCGGGTAACTTACTTTCCTTCGGGTTACTTACTTTCCTTTTCTTTCACCTTTTTAATTGCTCTCTCAATACACCCAGCCAAAGTCAGATCACTTTACTAAAGAATCTGAGATGTGTAGCTGGTAAGCAGCAATTTATTTTTCTCGCCCTTGGGAAGTGTGTCTTGTTGATGGTTTTCACTCAGTGACCCAAATAATAAGTTCCTACGGTACTGCGGAGGCCACAGGGGAGAAGGTGTTCCTCAGGTAAACTGGAGAGCCCACACAGAAGCAGGCCCGGGCTTTGCTGTGCAGCCAGCTTGCGTCTCCGTCCAACTACAAATGACAAAGCAGGGACATTTAGTAAAACTAGATAGGCTACCGGACAAGAAAAACCATTAATTAGGGGACAGGAGATGAGGGGTTTTTTTGTTGGATTTTTTTAAACATGCTTGTTAAAACCACTTTGGCTCTAGAATATGGAAATTTTAACATTTGTGGCTTTATTAGGACATATTTAGATTTTCCAAACACTGGGCTATTTTTTTTTAAAGTTCTTAACTCAGCAAAATAGGGATGCACTTGACCAACCACTTTTTCTGCCTCCAATTTAAACCCATTTGTATTCCGAGAGAAATTTAATCTGTACATTGATGAGTCACTTGTGCTTAACTTGTCAAAATGTTAAAAGCTGTTTGAAATAAAAGAAGGCTTTGGAGTCCTATGCTTACATAATTTTTACCCCTCAAATCAGAAAGCTGTGCTTTTGCAGAAAATCAACAGTCTGATACTCTGTGGGCAGGTGCATCCAACAGGAGAAATCATGGGGTTCAGGGGTATCATAGCTGTAGTGCTGTTAACCTTGAATTTTAACATACAGGCATATATATGCACACAACACAGGTTTTAAGCAAATTTTCTCCAAGCATATCATACAATTTAAATGATGAATTATTTTAAATGGAATTCCTAATTATTCCTCTTCTTGCAGGGCCACTATGCAACGTTGTTCAAATTGTGTGCTGCACAATTCTGGGAAGTACCATTCTCAAAAACAGTACAGTCTTCACAGTGAGTCTGCCTCCTTGCATTCTTAAATCGTGGTTTTCTTTTTGCAACTCAAAATTCAGGAAAGAGCATCATCTAGGGATATCACCACGCTGCAGTATCTTTATTGACTATGCCAAACTTCTATCTTAGCTTGCCAAATTTGCGAGGACTTGCAAGGGCCTTGTGCATATTAATTTAAGATAGTTAGTGACTGGTAAATTCATGATCAGGCTTTGGGTTTAAGTCCATATTCAGTTAATTATATCTAGATGTATGTCTTTGGGAAGTTCCTTGACTTCTTGGAACCTGTGTCTTTGGATTACAAACTGGGATAACTCTATTTACGTCTGAGAATGTCAGTTGTATGGACCTAACCGATATACCGTGGCAAGGTCACCCTGAGCGTTTGGTGTGAATGGCTCACAGAGTACGTCAACAGAGGCAGAGTGGATCCGAATGTTTGAAACAGTCAGGCAGAGAGGAGAGCAGTTCGGAAAGTCTTCAGAGATGGCCGGTTGGTACAACAAACCTGGACTGATCAGAGGTGGCATAGAGACTGGGGCAAATCAGAAGAGATCGAGAACAGTGCCAGGTAGCAGAGGGAGAAATGGGAGCTGTGAATGATGAGGGTGTGAAGGGCTCCCTTTCACAGGAAAAGTAGCTCACCCTGTTCCGCTTTTAGAAGGGCTGAACAGGGGCAGGCAATTATAAGGAAATGACGCATTTAATGTTCCCAGCACAGCACCCGAACCTAACATGAGATCAATACATGTTAGTTCCCTTTAGTCCTTTTTAGGTCATGGATCCATCTCACCAAGTCAAAGCATTATGGCAGACCTAACTTACCAACCCCTACTTGACAGACATAGTGGGTATTGGCTGGGTTTTCGAATCTTCCCTCCAATGTTTCCTTTTGGGACCTGCCTTTCCTTGCTCCATGTCATTCTGGAGGGGCTCACAACCATAACGGCCTGTATCACCAACCACAGGGGAAGACACATAATCCAAACTGAACAAACAGTGGACACATCTGACACATGGCCACTCAGAGTACTCTTTAAAGAATTAATTAGATGATGAGAGAAAAAAGACCTCTCTGCTTCTGAGATTGCAAGCTGCATGGCTCACCTGAACTAGAAGCAGCTGGGGACTAAAACTAAGGAAATCAGAGTCAACATATTAAAAAAGAGATGGATAGCACCTGGATCCTACTGTGCCTGAAGCCCTAGATGTTTCAGTTACATAAGACAGTTAGTGCTCTTCTTTAACTAAATTAAATTTGATGGGATTTCTACTCCTTACAACTGATAGACCTGACAACATTGTGGGGATTATCCTTGGCAATTAAATTTTGCCATAGAATATATAAAAAATATCATTTTCCTCTTCCTATTGATATTAATCTATTTTTTAAAATTAATTTGAGCATTTCTGTGCTCGAATCATTGGACCAATTATTGGGATTTTTTTTTTCAGATGTTCCCAGCATGACCATCTTTCTGTCCAGGTGGAAAGATGAAGGCTTTGGCAGAAAGGTGGGTGCTGTCCCAGTCAGTGAGAATATCACAGGCTGACCTGGCCACAGGCAGTGTCTGCTCCCAGAGTCTCCTGCATCAATCAAGGGAACAGGATTTAGGGGTCAAGCTTATGGCAGGGCAGCGGAGCCTCCCAAAGTTGATGAGCAAAGTTGAGCTTCAAATAACTTGTGTTAACAAAGAAGGAGGTAGAAACCTACATCTAGATCCTGGGCATGAAAATAGGAAATTGGAAAATCAAAAGTTAGACATTGGGGGACCAGTAGATTCTGCAGGGAGAGCAGGAGGGGAGGTCAGCAATAAAGGCGTATCATCACTGGATCTGCATGCTCTCCAAGTTACCATAGGGATTAAGGACGGTGGCATGAAAAGGCCAGGGTGAGAGCAGATATCTACAGGCTATGTGTCAGGAAATCAACATTCATCCGTTTACTCGTTTGTTTATGAACTCATTATTTTTATTATAATCAATCCTATATGGAGCCTTTGCCATGTGTACGGTGTGGTACTAACAAACGGATGGAGAAAAACACAAGCAGTGAGTGGTCTTTGCCTTCTAGGAGCTATAGCCTAATTAGCGCTGTTTCTGTGTGCACAGGCAGCTAGCATATCAAGCAGTGTGTGACGGTTAAATGTCACCCAAAGGTTTCCATAGCAAAGGTTGTGAAATTTCTAGGGAGGCAGCCATTATTCTTGGGAGGTTAGACGAGCTTTCTTCGATGTGGGGGACAAAGCTGGGCGGGTAGTCACTACAGTGAAGGGAACCACGTGGGTGTGAAAAGCAGACTGGGCTCCAGCACCACACTCATTAGTTATGAGGTTTGGGGAGAGGTCTTAGCCTCTCTGCAGCTCATTTTAACTCCTTTGTAAATGGAAAACAATATTTCAGATGTCCAGGGTTGGGGTCAAAATGAAATAAAATAAGTAGCTCTAGGCTCCAACAGCCTCAAAGCAGTCCTCACATGGCAGAGTGGCTCTGGACCTGGAGTAACTAGAAGAGATCTGTGAAAGGGATTGGGGACGATCGAATTGGTGAGTAGATCCATACTCTTTCCCATTTTGCTTTGAAGTCTGTTTGGACTCTGCAGTGCTGACAACTGGATCCTGAACCCCTCCCCCTCCTCCAACAGCTCCATGCTCGCCACATACCAGCGATCACCCCTCAAGAGCTTAGCTGTCCCTCCAAGGAAAATGGAGAAGAAACCTTGAATTAATTGAGAGTAAGTTCTGGCACCAGGCAGGGGCTCAAAATAGGAATTAAGTTATTTTAGAGCACGTGAAAGTTTACATTGCTTGGACAATGGAGTTTAGGAGTCACAATTCACACCAATGGATATTTAAAGCACTCATAGGCAATCAACATATATTTGTTCTGTTTCTCTTTTTCCCTTCCTCGACATTTCAAGGAATGGATATAATTCTGAATGGGATCAATGGAAGCAGAGCCATCGGGTATGGGTAGCCTTTTACAGATCTGCCTTTATGGCTGAAAAATAATTCGAAGCACATGTTTCTCCTGATGGCAGGAAAGTAGTTTTGCTGACACATAGAAAGAACATCGCATTTTTAAAAAATCATTTCTATATACTTCCATCTATGGCCTCTCATACCAGAGAAGTTAAAAAAAATTGTGATTTATCTGTGACCAGTTTTGAAAGGCATGACAATGGAACCAAGTATCCACTTATCTACAAGTAGAGTGTGTGTCCTCTAGGGAAGAGAAAATGTCTCTTTCTGGTGACATTTAAGAAACTGGCAGGGACAGGTATCATTCAGTGTGGCTTGGCTGCAGAGTCACCCCAAGGCAGTGTCACAGTTGCTGAGAGCAGGGACTGGGACAGCTCTTGGGGTTTGAAGAAATGGGTCAGGGCTGACACCAATAGCTGGTTAGTTTCGTCCTCTCCACACTGGTCTCCCGTCCCAGGCACTCCCGGCCCCAACCTTTGCTCCGAGGCCTCAGACAGTGAAGTCAGCTCCTCTCTCTCCCTTCGACTTCCTCCATTTGTCCCTAAAGTTGATGGGAACACAAATCTCAAATGGCTCCCCAGATAGAAAGACTTTCCATGCAGAACAATGGTGAAAACATTGGAAGCCTTATTCCTGACTTGCCTGAATTTAATTTCTTTAGCGCAAGATGCCAAAGTTTTGTATTTGATGACAGGCAACGTGGAGTCTGTGTTCATATTTTGAGCTTGATTTAATATAGGCAGATAAGAGGTGTTATTATAATTTGAAAATGTCTTCATTCCTTATTTATCTAGCATCATCACGAATGAAATGCATATGAGTTCATGTTACAGATAATTGATCTTTACCCTTTAAGCATGAACACCTCCTTTTAATCTAAAATGTATTCTATTATTCCTTCACTTGATAAATACACCCTATTAAGAACTATTACTGCACTTTTTGGGCAGCCAGGGCTGCTCAGTACTGCTGAACTGATTTTGTGCAGGTGAGCAGGGCTGGGCCATAGGTCCCCCCCAACGCTGTCTTCAGACCCTTACTGGGGTCTAATCGGTGAGACATCTGTCACATCCCAGGTTATAGGATCACACAGACAGAATCTTCACTGGGCCAAGTCAATATCAGCGTCCTTTCTGATAGTAACAAACTCTGAACCACTCTAGGGGAAGAGTAGAAGAGCAAAGTCTGGGCCACGACTACCCTCGCCAGGTAAGGAATGGAGGAAGCTCTTGGGAGGAGGTGAGAGTAACGTGTCCAGTGAAATTTGGAAGTCCATTGCACGCTGTCTGCTGGCTTCAGTTTTTACTGGCCTTTCTACAACCAAGATCCCTTTGCCCCTAAAGTCTTCTTAAAGGATCGCATGATTTTTTGACACTGACACTGACATGATCTTTATCCCATCACAGGTGGTTGATTTGTGACGTTGGATCCACTAGAATCTCCCTCACTCCTCACTGCTTCCAACCTGATGTCAACTGTGATGGAGAAATAATGAAAGGTGCCAGAAAAGCTCTCTCCCTCCCCACACCCACCACCAGCACCAATAGAGCATCCCGAGCTTTCGCTGTTGCCCTGGTTTCACCTGCTCTTCTAATTCAGTGTGTCAGAAGCTGGCTGGGCAACTCTGTCCCCTCATATACCAAGGGACCTGGCCTTGGAGAGAATTGTTTTCTCCCACTGCATCAAAGAATATTTCTCTCTCTTTTTTTTTTATCAAGTCACAGCTACATGCCAGGTGATGCTTCTAGAGGTTCAAAACAAAACAAAACAAACCTATTCTCCACTCCACAGCCAGGGTGGTTTTTTCACATGCAAATCTGATCCTGTCTGTCACTCTCCTTCAGCAGCTTCTCACTGTCCTCAGAGTCAAGTTCAAAATGTTTAACAGGTCATTTGAGCCCTAAGGAACCCTTCCCCTTTTCTGTTTAGCCTCCTCTCCCATCAGTCTCCCTCACTCTCTGTACTCACCAGCCAGGGGGTACTACGTCCAGGCCCTCTCACTAGCCCTGCCCTCTCCCACAACCACTATTCCCTCCACCAGTTAGTATACCTGCTTCCTTGACAAATAAACAAATAGAAACAAAACACTCATCCTTCTGACCTCAGCTGAAATGTCAATTGCTCCCAGAAAACTTTCCTGACCACCCCACAAAAGACTAAATCCCCTTGCCATAGCTACCCAAGACCTCCCCCAAACCCAAGGCTCGTTACTCTTGGAATTATGTTCTCCAAGTTCCTCTCTCCTCACTCCGTTCCATGGAAACAGTGACAGAAGCAGATGCCGATTTTGTAGTGCCTGAGATTCTACAGTGAGGAGGAGACGGGCTCTTTAAGAAAAACAATACAAAAATACCTTGCTTTCATATTTTAGGAAAAACATATGATTGATCCTATGAATGCTTTTCTAAGGCCTCTTCAGGGCCGCAATCGAGGCTGTGCTCTTGAGGGAACCTGAAGCTTCCGCTACTTTATTTATCTTCATGGTGACTCTGCTTCTGGGCAGCGACTATATTTGTCTTGTTTACGGCTGTGCTCAGGCACCTGACACAATTTCATTCAGGTTATTATTGTCTATTAATTTTGTAATCACTGGATAAGGAAAAGGAGGAACTGGAACATCTATTTTTTTAAAAAAAATCAAACCAGTACATATTTATGGGTAAAACTACACAGTCCGACCAGGAATGAAAGAAGCAGACTGGCTCTCAGAGGGCTGAGCAGATCTGGTACGAGAAGACACCCGATCCCTTCGCTTCCAGGAGAGATGCTTCCCAGATGGGACTGTCAGAGCGGGTGGGCGTCGGGCTAATAAGAATCTTCAGCTCTGACTCCATGGAAGGAATCTGACTCTCTAATCGTGAGATTCTTAATCAAGGAGCCTTGATGGACCCACGTTGCTTATAATATTGGGAATTTTTGTTCTATGGTCATAACTTTGGGAGAGGAATCTGGCTTTCATCAAATTCTCAAAGTGATATGAGCCTTCCCAAAACATGAACAATTACTGCAGACGAGTCCAAGAGGGTGCATGGAATCAATGCAGATGTCCCAACAGCCCAGTCAGATTAAGGTTCCTACCCCAGCCCTGCCTCTTAGTAGATCTTCACAATTTATTCAGCCTCTTTCAGTTTACTCAACTGCATAATGGGACTCCTCATGCTTACTCACAAGGGGACTGTCCAAGTTCAGATATATACGTATATACATAATGTATAGTGTCTGGCCCAGTTCCCGTCTCATAGAGCCACTCAATATATATTTGTTCTCTTCCCTTCTGCATGAATAGCTTTTGACTGCTTGGTGTAATCTCTGTACTAAAGGTTCAGCTATTTAAGAATATTGTATTCACTCACCTGTCTACTCATTTTTAAATTTTATTCAACATCTGCTATGTGCCAGACACTGTGCTAGGAACTGGACAAGGGTAAGGTGGCAAAGATCAAAAAAATAATTAAGAGTAAAGACAAATCAATAAACTTAAAAAAAAAGTCAAGAATTAGTTTTGAAAATTTCCCATCTTACTATGATTATGTATTCTCTCTTGGAGATGAGCCTCTTAGGCTGTCTACATATTTCAAAATATCTGGATAAAAATGGAAAAACTTAGTCAGTCATGTGGCTTTTTATGCAGAGGATAGCAATCATCCAGATGTTTCCAAATATTTTATGTCCACTGTTATCTAGACAACCGCTTTTGGAAGACTGAAATTTTTATTTTCAATGAGATGGCATTGCTTTGGGTACACACAGCTTTGTCAGTTCATGTTACAAACCAACAAATATCCTGTCTCTGACACAGACCAAATGTAACTTGTGCTTGCAAAGCAAAACCAAACCAAAAAAGGGACAGAAAAATTATGAAAATAAGTGGGTTTTAAAGCCAAACACACATACACACACAAACACACACGAGTTAGCCCTGCTCTGTCTCCCTCTGCCTCCTGCCCTGCCACGTTCAGCACCCCCATCATTTCCAGGTTAGTGAGGCTTCCTCAAGTGCACAAGTGCTGACCAGTGTGTCCACCACACACACCAATGGTTGCCAGGTTAAATACAGGATGCACAGTTAAATTCGAACTTCAGATAATCAACAAACAAATGTTTAGTGTATGTCCAGCTATTGCATGGACATACTTATACTAAAATTTTCCTTTGTTTATCTGAAGTTCAAATTGAACTAGACATCCAATATTTTATTTGTTATGTCTGACAACCACACTCCATCTGTGGCCTGTGACCAAGTTCCTGCCACTCTCACTGGTTCAGGCCTCAGGGCCATTTCCACCCTGGCATGGCCCAGTTCCCCGGGTGGCACTCCTTCGCTGGACCCCACTCCAAATCCCTGCTCTACCAAGCCCTGCCTTTGGTGCACCACCCACTGGAATTACCTGCCACTATGTTCTGCAGAGGGGTTGTGACCCCCAGCTTTTCTTTCCAGTGCAGCCAGAGCTCTTGGTCACTGGTCTCCTCCCCATCAGCGACCTCTGTTACTGGATCTCTTCCCCACCTGGGTTCCCTCCCACCTGATGAAACTGTGGCATGACCCTGACCCCTGTGCAGCCTGCCCTGTGGCTACCCTGACTCACTACAAATTCATTTCCAGACCGCCCAGTACATCCCCAATAGAGCAGCACACCGATATTCCCATTAACTGGGATAAGGATTAATTTCCTTCACAAGCTAAGATGAACATTAGCAGAAGGCCAAACTATTCGGTCAAGAAGAGACTACTTATTTCTTAAGAAGAAATGTAACTAAATGAGACTGTACCTACCAGACCAATAAACACATCAATCGTTGCTCAAAACATGATTTATCTCAGAGCCTGGAATTCAACCACATAAGCACTCATAATATCAAAGATTTTTTTATTTCCTCTAAATTTGTCAAGGTCTTATTTAATCGCTATAAACACCTAAAGACATGAGCAAATTAACACATAAAATTGCAGGATTTTAACTGATACATATTCATGAACTCATGTTGTTGTGATCAGGCATATAATGACCTGAGACATTGATAAATTTGGTAAAAGCAAAAGAAAAACATAGCACACTGTTAAAATTCTCTGCAGATCACAGAAGGGAATCTTTGATAAGTCCTTCTCTAAGAGACCATTCATAACAATTATCGTATTTCTGTAATTCTTTCAGGAACGAGAGCAGCAAATGTTTAGTCAGTATGCTTCATAAAAATACTGTCCCCAAAACACTTGAAGGCTAGATCTGTGCAAAAGAATGCTGGCTTCTTGGAAGGCTAATCCAGGCCCTGTTTCTCAGAATTAGTCTCACATTCTTACTGGCATTCTTGCTTCTATATCTACTGCCACTCAGAAAGGACTGACAGTTTTCCAAGCATTTGTGGGAATCTCAAGTTACAGCTATTCCAGGGTCTTCAAAATGAATGTCTTTGATTTGGAAGGAAATGTACAGCATGTGTTGGCTCACCCAGAGCTGCTGCAATGGAGTTATTTTTGAATCCCCAGCCTGCTAACCTCTCTCGTTAGAACCCTTCCATACACAGCTCCTACTCATTAAGTCCTTTGCTCTCACCCAAGCAGGCAGTGACCCTGTGGGCTGGAAACTGCACTTAGTCTGAACATAGCTGCACTGGTCCTGACGAAAGAAGCAGAGCGAATGCCTAAGGCAGGCAATGAGGCTGAGAGGCTGAGAGGCAGAGGCATGGACTGTGACAGGCCCTGCGAATGGCTTCGAAGAAAAGAATGCAATTCTTTTCCTGCCCACCTACATGCATGCTCATTGATTTCAGCATGTCACACAGTGAACCTCAGAATCCTTCTCAACACGACATTCCAGTCTGCCACTTCCAATCCACTGGGAGCAGGGAGCACTTCAGAGCTCAAGTGGCCCCTGGTCCAATTAGGCCTACAACAATGCTGACACTGAAATAATATTTTAAACGATTTACTGTGTTTCAGAAACTGGTTTATATATACATGCACACACATATATATGTATATGTGTATATATATATATGTATATATATGTATATTTATTTATTTCTCACAAGAGTCCTATAGTGTAGGTGCTAATATTGCCCCAATGTGTAATAACTTGCTCAAAGTCATAATCAACCAGGTTAGAGATCAGCATTCAAATACAGGCCTGTCTCCCTTTATAGCCTGTGCTCTGGGCCACGGAGCTGACAGCTGGACTACCATTAAGGGGGAAGAAATCGACAGCTGCTGATATTGTGTGGCTTCAAGGGATAATGGGAAGATCCTCTCTGAAAGCAACATCTTCAAGCTCCCCCTCCCAACACAAATCTGCTCGCTTTAACCAGAAGGGCACACTCGGTAGAGTGGAGTAGCACAAAATGCAGAGTCCCCTCTTGGCCCCTTCATAGCAGTCTGACTCTGAGTCAGTAGCTCAGCATCCCTGGGGATGACCGTAATGATACCCACCCCCTGAGATTGTATGGGCATCAAATGAAACAGAGAAGCACATTCTGAGAACAGAATGGAATATGCAAGGGTTAGTTACTGTTATTACAATCCAGAATTAGATAAAGTACATGCTTTCTTCCAGAAGTACATGCATTTAGACAATGAGATTTACACTGCAATTCTGAATAGAGTTGGAGAGGGGTTGGGATATGGGCCATGCAGAAGTCATAAGGAATGGGAAGCCTGACGTGGCTGAGATGCCTGCTCTCCACTTGTACCCAGGGCTAGCGATGTGGCTAGAAGCATCATCCCCACATATTATACATACTCAATTTGTATATTATTGTTGTCATAAAATTCCCAGGCTATCATATACTTTCTAATGAGCTCTTATAAAACACAAATGGGATAATTAGAGAGTAGTTATTAACCCGTGGGTGAGGATACAAGCATAGGATCTTTTACGAGGAGCCAAGGAGTCTGAGACAGGGCCAGGGACAAGAACTAGTACACATACTCCAGTCCCTGGCACAGGGTCAGCATAGACCAGAGAACTGTGATTCTTTCATATTCACATCACACTTTGCCCTCAAAGGATCTCTGTGACCTCCTCTGTGACCCTCCCAGAGTGACCTCGAGGGACCTCTGTGGAGTCTTATCTCCATTTTTAGTCAAAGGCCATCTAATACTTTTGCAAGTCAGTCAAGCCTTCGGTGGGGCACACCTAACCCATGTAGTCAGTGGCATTTTATCTCTGTAGGCAATTTGCACATTCCATGGGGAACTTTGGTTATTTGGACACTCATCAAGGACAGGAAATAACCATGCAACCACCCCAAGGGTCTTTCACATTTGTCTAGGTTACTCACAGAGCCTTATTTGGCAGCCGAGCCATAAGGTGAATCTAACTGAACGGGGTAGGATGGAATTGCACTGAGTTGAACTGAATTTGAGTCGGGTAAACTTCTTGTTTTTCCTAACACTGAACCAGGTAAGGTGAGAGCAAGGGTCTATTTATCCTTCTGGCCATTGTCTCAGGCCAAGCCTATCTTGGTGCACCCCATCAGTGAATGAAACTCACCTGTCCAGGTGCTGGAACTCATCTTTGATAGCACTCCCTCCCCCATCACCTTTACCTCCCCTACAATCCATCCCCAAATCCTGCTTGTTTTTATCTCACGCTCACCTTGGGAACCGGCATTCACTTCTCTCCATTTATGCCACCACAACCCTTGTCCAAATCACTGTGGTCTCTCATCTTGATCATTCATATAGCCTACTGAATAGTCTCCCTATACCTTCTCATGTCCCACCCCCTCATACAGTCTCTCCTCCGAAGCTTGAGTGATTTTTCTTTTAAAGGCAGTGAAACACCAGCGATCCTATTTCTCCCCTGGTGAAATCCATAAGGGCTTCCCCTTGCCGTTAGAATACAGATGGAAGTCCTTGGTATGTAGCTCATGAGCCTGGTCTTTCTCTCCTGGATGGCTCATGCTACTCTGGCCACTAGTTTCTGTGTGTCCCCAACCATTCCGACCATGCAGTTTCCCAAGTGCTCCGTGCTCCTGCATATTTTTGAGCCTTTCCCTATGTTGTCCATTCAGCCTGAATGCTCTATATCTGAACCCCCACCCCTGCACCCCACTTTCCAATACCTAATTGATATTAGTAAACATGTTCTTCCTTCCTGCTCTATCAGGTCTTATAGCTGTCCACTCCTAAAATACCTTTTCCTCATAATGCATATCCCAAATGGTCTATAGATGTGTGATTTTTTTATTAATGTCATTTGCCCACTAAGCAACAATCACTATGAAAGAAGGGACCAGGTCTTTTTTGCTTATCATTTTCTCCCCAGGGCCTAGCACTGGGCCTGACATAGGGGACAACAGCCATTTGTTGCTTAATGTTGAGTGACTGGACACCACTAACCCTTCTAACTGCCACTGAGGACTCAGGGAGGAGAATGATGAGGTGATATGACCCAGGCACCTCGCACTTGACCCCTCCTCCTATTGGAAGCTTCAGAAATGTTGCTTCATTTCGGTTTCAGAAATTTTGGGTTTACAATTTGCAGTGACATTTCAAAGATGGGAGACCACACTATAGGTCACAGCTATACTCAGTTTGGCGGTTGACAAGTTTTTATTAATGTGTGGAGCATATCAGAACAGTTCATTCCTTACAGGGCACTGTTTAGAACAGTTCCTGTCACACTCGTTAGAATGCTGACCCTAAGGGCGTGTCAGGGGCCTGTCTTTCCCCGTCGTAGCAGCTGGCTATCGGAGCAAGCCAGGAAGGAGGCCACCTCTCTGGGTTTAAATGCCTCCCGTAACGGAGGAGGAGCTCCCGACCTCGTTCCACAGCGGAACAGCTGCACTTGTTAGAAGTTTTGCCTTTTATTGCGCTCATTGTCACCCTCCCTTGTGTTCTTGAGCCCACATTCCATATAACCCTAGATGCGTGTCCACACGACAGCCCTGCAGTCATTTGAAGACCACTGGCAAGCCACATCTGAAGCCTTCTCTTCCATATTTCATGCCTTTTCCAGCCTTGATTTTTTATTTATGGACCACATCTATTTTTTGCGTGCATTCTTGTAAGCTGCCTTAAATCCTGTGGAATAAGGCCGTATACTCGTATCATAAATCTTTGTTTCTTTCCTTTAGGCCAGCAGTCCCCAATCTTTTTGGCACCAGAGACTGGTTTTGTAAAAGACAATTTTTTCCACAGACTGGGGGGTAGGGAATGGATTTGGGATGATTCAGGCCTGTTGTGTGGCCCAGTACCTATCTAACAGGCCTGGACCTCTGCCTGTCTGTGGCCCAGAGATTGGGGACCTTTGCTTTAGACAACTCCAGTTCTACCTGACAGTTTCCTCACCAACCTGGCATTATTCCCAGTTTTATTCTCTGATATACAACTATATGTGTATGTGTGTGTATATATACAACTATACGCACACACACACACACACACACACACACACACAAGAAGAGGGAAAAGTATAGAGTTATCCCCAAACTCGATCTTCATCTTAGATGGTTACTGTCAAGTTCACGGGCAGTGTCTCTGAGTGCATTGTCTTAGGACCAACAGCCAGAGTTTGAGAAGATGAGTGCCAATGCTGTTTCACAGAAACAGCTGTTAGTGACACAGTGAGGCTTTGGAAGCCCCTACACCACCCACCCCTGATACTTGAGACGATAACCCAGCCTCCACATGAACTAGAAGGTTAAGGTTGCGGGACTACAACTCCTGGGGACCCCTCCACACTAACTCAAAATCCACCCCTCTCTTTCCTCCTTCACTGCCTCTTTCTGTACCTACTTTTGAAAGTATGTCTCTCTACTCAGTCTTAACCCCTTCCTTTCCACTCTATGAGACTGGTTCTAATAAGTATCCCTGTTACAAGAGTATTCTCATCTTTCCCTGACACCTGGCAAGCCTCCCTTCTGTGCACAAAATGCTCAGGTCATCCCTAGCTAAAAATTACTAGTGATAAAATATTTAATATCCTATCTTAGCCCAAAGCTCACATCCTACGTCTTTCTGTTCAAGCATGAATAAACCTCTGGAAAGAAGTATTGCTGTTATGCAAGAGTGGGTCCAGGTTTTTATTTATAGATAAAAATTCAGTATAAAACTAAATATTTAGAATAGAAGAAAAATTCAATGAGTTACAATTTTTTAAAAATAGACAAATACTACACTATCTATAAACACTACAAAATCTAAAAAATTATGTAATATTTTTATTTATTAACTGTCTGGCCTCTATAACATTTCCTCCTACATGTTTTTAGAGACATTCTTTCAGATTCCTACTTTATTTGGCAAGAATTCAATCCATTTTCCAGCATAGTTAATAAAAAATGTTTGCACATTATTTATGGTGTAGAAAAGTTTTAGCTTACTAATTCATTATTGGTAATATGTACGTTTACAGGATTTTTTCTTCACATTTGAAAAATCTCTCATCAAATTTCTTTCGTATCTGAGCTGAAAGATTTCAGAACATTTCAAGGTATTTTTTTGTGCTGCGACTAATCTTAAATCTTCTTTGAACTGACAACACCCCTTAACCAGTTTGTCATTGATGTCTCATCACAGTGGAATATTATAAATGTTAGGTTATCCTATCTGATAGGAGAGAACTTGCTTTTTGACTTGGCCTTGACAGGAACTGAATCCTCTTCTGGCAACTCTGCACATCTCGTAGTTGGAAGGACAGTCTACACACTCGGCACTGGCTCTGCACATTTCAAACCCTGTCTCTTCTACCGTCACATTTTCCCTGATGCCAGATGTCGAAGGCACTTTCACGCTTGGTTTCACTGACACTTGTGTCGATGCTGAGTCTGCCCAGTGGGTGGGGTGCAAATTCCTGAAACTGTTAGCAATAACTTAACTAGAGTATTAATGACATGCAAATCACACAGTATATCCCCATAAACCCTAACTCTAGTTCCCTAAGCTGACGCTGGAACGCCATTCAATAGCAGGAAGGTTGTGAGTGAAGAAGAGCTTGAATAGAAAGACACTGTAGCCTTAACTGACTACAGCTAAATATTGCTACAGACTGAACATTTGTGTTCCTCCAAAATTCATGTGTGGAATCCCCAACCCCTACCTTAAATGTGATGGTATTTGGAAATGGGTTCTTTGGGAGATAATAAGTGTTAGAATTGGTCATGAGGGTGGGACCTATATGATGGAATTAATACCTTTACTTTATAAAAGAAGATCTGTGTGTGTGTGTGTGTGTGTGTGTGTGTGTGTGTGTGTGTCCCCAACCCGCACCTTGTGAGGACACAGGGCAAAAAGACACCTCCTGCAAACCAGAAAGAGGGCTCTCATCAGAACTCAACATATTGGCACCCTCGTGAGTCAGACTTTCCAGTCTTCAGACCTGTGAGAAATACACTGATGCCATTTACGCCAACCAGTCTGAGGCATTTTGTTAAAGAAGCCTAAAAACTCTAAATCAGATATCTTACATGCATAAGTTTCACAAGTCACACAGCTGTGGGAGCACATGCAGGTATCCGTCCTAGGACCTGGGACAGGTCTGGGTGGCTGAGGGGCCTGGAATGGAAGCCCCATTTGCTTCCTGGCACAACAGCCTTGGCTGTTCTGTATCCTCAAGAACAATCTCCAAGCCCTTTACTCAGATACACCTCTTCGCCACTTAACCCTTAGGAATTTGACTTCTACTTGACCTTTGACCTTCCTGTAACTCAGCAAGGACCAACTAACTGCCAATACAGTGTCTTTCCCCAGTCCTTATTCTTCCCTACCCGCTGCCTTTTTTCTCTGAACCAAGCTACTCCCACACCTCTCACCTAGCATTTTCCTGCCCCTCAATATCTACCCCATGGTCCCATCTCCCCTTGGCCCTCCCTAAATGAGGGAGCTATCTTCAGTTCTACCCTGACTCTTCCTTCCTTGTCTCTGTAGAGCACTCTTCCTCAGAAATCCCATTCCCTCCCAGACTTCCATCACTACCTCAGTGCATGTGCCTGGTCCAGTTGCCTCCTCTCCAGAGAAGAAATCTCTCTAGAGCCCACTTTGTTGCCTGCACTAATCTCCCCAGCACATCCACACAGTGTCAGTTCCCCACACGAGCTCTTCCTCCTCGGCTACACCTTGTCTATCCATGCTCAGAGATCACTGTCGGCCCGCTCCTCCTCTGACCACCGCCTCCCTTTCTCCCCCTTCCCATGGCCACTGCCATTCTCTAGCCTGAGAAGTCTCTCAATTGTTCCAGAGAATTCTACAACCTAATGCCTTTCCCCTCCCTCCACCCAGATTTTTTTGCCTTTTCCTCAGAACTGTCACATGCTTTTTATTTCTCTTCTAGGATTTATTCTATTTCATGTGGCATGTACACAGAGATAACGAACACAAAGTATTTGCAATGTGCTAAGCATTTTGCATTATCTCATTTAATTCTCACACCCACTCTGTTACTGGCTGCTATTAACATGAATATTACTTCCATTTTCGGGAAAACCTGAGCCTTAGAAAAACGGAGTAACTTGCTCAAGGCCTCGTAGAAAGTAGCAGAGCCAGAAATTTAGATGCAGCTGAGTATGAATAACTATGAGCTTATCACCAATAACAAATAATGACTAATAATAAAAATAATAGCTATGTTTTTACGTACTTTCCATGTTTTCCATGAACCTCCTACTACCTTATGAGATTTTACTATTATGACCCCCCTTTTATAGAGGAGGAAACTGAGGCCCAGAATCTCTGTGTCACCCTCCTGAGGCTGACGGAGCAGAACTGTGATGGAAGCACAAAGCACGGGTCACCGGCTGGGAGCTCGCGCTCGTTGCCATGGCACCAGACTGCCTCCCTCTCCATCCAGCTCACTTCGTCTCTGTTGTCTCGGCCGCTGTCCTGCTCTAACGCAGGCTCCCTGAAGCAGGGGCCACTTCTTATTCATTTTTAGCCATACTGAAGATGGTTTTTACTTTAAAATCATTTCAAAATTATAAAACATTGCAAATACAGGGCGAAAATATTTTATCTGAATCATGTAAGTTACCAACATGGTGCCCCAGAACAATTTAGTGTAAATGTCCTCTGGACAAGGACATTCTTCTATATAACCACAATAAAAGCATCAACATGAGGACATTAACATTGATACACCATTCCTATCTTCAACTTTTAACAATTGCCCCAATGATGTCCTTTTCAGCAAAAAATCCAAAGGTGATTATAACATTGGGTTGTTTGCGTCTTTACTGTTCTTCAGTCTGAAACAGTACCACAGTTTTTTCTCAACATCCATGTCCTTGACACTTTTGAAAATTTCAGGCCAGTTATTAGTAAAATGTCTCTCAATTTGAGGCTGCCTGATGTTTTTCATGACTAGCTTCGGGTCACATATCTTTAGCCACAGTGTCTCAGAAGTGATACTCAGTTCTTTTGTCTCCCTAATGAGTGGTCACAATTTCTTTTTGTCCCTTATTCTGATAAGGTTAATTTTGATCACTGGATTAAGAGGGTGTCTCCCAGGCTCCTTCAAGTTACTCTTTTTTCCTAAATTCATAAACATTGGATGAAAGTCCTTCTTTGAGATATATAAATATTTTCTCCTCATCAAACTTTCACACATGTCTTCTTAATATCCATAGATGTGTCTTGGCTTAATTACTACTGTAATGGTTGCCAAATGGTGATCTTTTGATGCAATTATTTCTTCTACATTTATTAGTTATCATTCACGTCTCTCAATTTATTTATCCATCAATTTATTTATATTAGTATGGGTTCATGGATATGATATTGTTTTGCTCAATGGGTTGTAATCTTCTGAAGCTCATCTATTTTGAAGCTCAAATTATGCCAGGCTTTTTGTCCTTCGATGAGGCTCCTGTACAGTTTTATCATGTTCTCACCATTCCTTGAGTACTCCCTTACATTTTAGAACAAAAGATAGTCCAGTTTTTTTTATACTTTCCCTGCCCCAGTCACAGAATCAGTAAGTCCCAAAAGCCATCATGGTTGCTTTTAGTAGAGACTGGGATTTAGAATTGAAGGTCTAGCCTCTGGGTGGCTTGTTGTGACTACAGTGTCACTGCCCCTGGGCCCTGTTGGTAGCCAGAGCTGGAGAGCTAGGAAATGTGCGTTTGTGTGTGTGTGCACGTGTGTATGTATAAAAAAATGAGTTTGCATCAATACCTCCAATTCCAATCTACTATCCCATTTTCCTCTTTTCCAAATGTATAACTCTTATTAAATAGCATAAAACTACTGTCCTCAATTTATTTATGGATTGCATCCATCTCCCAATAGGTACCAATCTCCTGATGCTGCCACAGCTCCGCACCCTCACATGGCCGCCTTTCTTACCCTACTCAGGCTCCGATTCCCCCAGCAGCCTGTCCCCACCCCAACTCCATGACCTCACGGTCCCACACAATAGCCAGCCTTACTCGTCCCCATCTAATGACCTGTGGACTGAATTATTCAGGAACCTCTTAATTTCATAATGAATTTCTGGACTGGCAAAATGCTCTTTGCTGACTGAGCTTGGGTACTCAATTCACATTTTTTAATAGAATAAAAATAAACACTTGCCCACTTGAGGTTTTTCTACATAAAATTAGTAATTGTTAAGAAAACAAGATAGTTTATACATACTTATTATAAAAAGACAAAACCTCAGAAAGATCAAACCTTAAGCAAGACATCAGCTCTTCCACAGCAATCTAAATTTAACTGTGAGGAAGCACAGACAAAGCTTGCAGGAAAGGTCATCATTTCCCCTCCATGTCTGGCCTGCCCCCGTGGCCACAGAGTTCCTAACCTTTGTTGTTTCCAGGCAACTGAAGAAAAAAGGTTTAAGTTTTTTCCAAAAATGTCTTTGTTCCTTCAGAAATTTGAGCTGAATGCTCATTTCTGCCCACGATGATGAAAGTCTGCTGCCTGGAGTTTAGAACCCTATCATGGCGTGACTGTGACCCATCAGAGCCCACTGCTTTCTCCTACAAGGGTCTCTCTCTGTCCAAGCCCACCCACTAGGAACTACTCAGACTGAGAACATCATTTCTCTACTGCACAGCTTGATCCAGGAGAGTTTTCCTTTCTAACATTTCAAAATTATAAATATATTATAAAAGGTTATGTATAGTTTTTTCCACAAATATTACATTTCATTTGGCTGACTTATTTTCAAATTAAGGGGCACACAGATATGATGTAGTTATAAAATAAAGAAATGTGTGGCTTATGGTTTCATTGCTTCTACAGTTTATTGTAAATACATTAAAACAAAAATATCTTAAAGAATATGCATTCTTTAGGGCTTCCAGAGAGATTACAGAGTATGGCTACCAGAAAACAAAGGTATAAAATCCATATTCTTTGTGCTTAAATTAAAACTTCTATATATTTTTGTGAAGGCCTGGATTGAAAATTTGACTACTGAATAACTTCTTTCAAAAATTTGCAGCTCCAATTCATCAAGAGTAAGGTAAGACAAGAGTCTAGTGTCCATTACCATCAACCGCAGATTGTGTGACAACAGCAACAACTCACAGGAGTTACTACATGTATTCTTCCCCAGGACTCTTTGACATAGACACAATAAGAATACAACATGATTGCACAAGCTCACACATCTTCGAGGTAGCAGAGCTGAAGTGCGAACTCAGGTCTTCATTTACCCCACACATCGTGCTACCTCACCAGACTAGACTGTGCTTGTAATAGCTTTCCAGTTTCTCAACCACATCGTATGGCTGTGCACCCAAAGTCCTTTCTATCTGATGAGGTAGATAACTCAAGCCAGTCAGGTCTAACCTCAGGGGGAAAATACCTTCTGAAAACATGTTTTCCTTAAGATAACTAGTTTAGTCAGAAAATCATTTTCCTTTCAATCTGAAGAGCAAGGTAGCTTTAAGAAATTCTGAACTATATTACATTCAGAAATCAGAATATTCTTCTAATATTAATTACAGTCATGTTTTTAACTAACAAAGGAGAGTGCTTCTTCTTCAGATGAATTTTATATGAAGACAGCATATTAAATTTTATTTAAAGACTATTTTTCAGATATGTTATGCTATAGTCATAAAGCTCTAGGAGGGAAAAAGGGAGTCAGTTACCTAACGGTCATTGCAAAACCCAACAACCACCTCTTCAGTTTTTGATGAACATATTACTTCAGCACTTTACCTAATGAAAATTCAAAAAATTCCATTTTTTCCTTTTATTTTTTTAATTATTAAAGCCTTTCAATTACAGTTTACACTCCACATTATTTTGTATTAGTTTCAGTTGTATAGCATCATGGTATATAGTTTGTACCACTTGTAGTATATAGTTTGATATCAAATAGCATGTGATACCAATTTTGTTCTTTGTTCTCAAGATTGCTTAACTATCTGGGATCTTTTGTGGTTCCATGTAAATTTTTGGATTATTTGTTCTACTTCTGTGAACCACACCATTGCTATTTTGATAGAAATTGTGTTGAATCTATAGATTTCTTTTGGTAGTATGGATAACTTAACAATGTTAAGTTAATGTTTCTTTTGGTAGTATGGATAACTTAACAATTCTTCCTATCCATGAACATGGTATATGCTTGAATTTATTTGTATCTTGTTTAATTTCTTTCTTCAATGTCTTATAATTTTCTGAGTACAGGTCTTTTACCTGCTTTGTTAAATTTATTTCTAGGGGGTTCTTTAAGGTAATTGTAAATTGAATTGTTTTCTTAGTTTCCCATTCTAATAGTCCATTATTGGTGTATAAAAATGCAGCCAATTCTGGATATTTCCTCTGCTTCCTGCTACTTTACTGAATTTATCCATCAGTTCCAGTAAGAATTCTATTAATATAAGCAATGTTTATTGTGTTTTATGACTATAAAATTAATACATGTTCATTGTTTTAAAATGTAAAAAGTTATAAAGAAGAAAATTAAAGTCATATATTCTTATTACCAAGTGATAACAACTGGTTTCTCTTAAGTATGTTTTTTCATACATTGTGTATCTGGCTTTGTTTTTGCTCAAAATTGACATCATATAGCAGAGTTTTAGTTTCTGCTCTTTCCATTTATACAATAACATTTTCCATGACATTAAACTCTATAATGTGACATTAGCAGATGAATAACTGTCTATGCAATGTACTTAATTTATTTAACTATAATTTATTTAACTATTATTAGAAATGTTGGCTATATTTTCACTATTAAAAATAGTAATGCAATACATAGTTTTGCATATAAATCTTTGTCCATAACTTTGGATAGATTCCTAGAAGTTTATTCCATGAAAGAATATAAACTCTTTTAAGAATAAAAATTCATATTGTTAAACACACTTTTAGGAAAACTCTACCAGTTTACACTTGACTAAGCATATTATCAAAAAAGTCTTGGTAGCTTTTAATATTTTAACATAATTTTGCCAATTTTCTAATTTAAAAATTATATCTTATTGCTTTAATTTGCATGCATTTGACTGTAATACCAAATATGTTTGCATATTATATAGTTTCCCATTTATATGTGTGCTTACATGTTTTTTCTTCTGTCTTGTATCCATCCTTCTAGTGAGATATTTATATTATTATCTCCAAATATATATTTTTATTTTTTAATTACAGAAGCTCTTGGCATATTTCTTGCTGATATTATTTAGCAGTAAGTCATATGCTTTTAATTTTTAGTAGCCAAATCTTCAGTGTTCCACTATGTACTCAGAGTCATAGTGTCTTAAACATATCATTACACATTGTGGTAAATAGAATCATTGATCTACAGTCTGTTCATTTGGACAGTAGACATTAAGCCAAGAGCTTTGAGGGGTTCCGTAAGCCCTTGCCCAGCACTCTCACTGGCAGTTCTCTGGAGCAGTGAAGCATGCACAAACACCTTTCCAAGCTCTGCCTTTCATGACACATTTTTGAATGGAGTTTTGAACTGATCTAGAAACCTTTGGGAACTTTGTTTCTTTCCAGCTGCAATATTATTTGATTGTAAGAACTAAATTTTATTAAAAGCACCTCAAGAATCTTCTAGGGGACATTGAATGCCTATTGCCAAACAGTATTTTGATAATTTAAGTGTAAATGAATGTGAAACATACGGACTACATTTCCTTTAAATAAATAAGTATATAAAGTGGAAAGGTACCTGGTCAATTAGATTTGGAACAGTTTGGAAAGAAAAATACTTTAATTTGAGCCTAAAATATAATTTGTCTACCAACTGTATATGTGATCTCCAAATAAGTTGGGTCTCCACTGGCCACAAGTATCAGTAATCGTGAGAGAAGATAAGAACCCCAGGTGTATTTCTCTTCAAGCTATGTTACATGTCCCTTCATGGCAGCATTTTTAGAAAGAGGGATGAACACACAAAAAGCATATTACTTTTCCTTTTATTTCTGATCTGACATTGTGAAATATTAAGATTCACATCAAGCCAGATGCATCCTCCCAGCCCACTCCACGCTGAGCCAACCCAAATGCGTGTAGGAGAGACCAACACTGGTAGCACAGAACCACCTTCGAGGAATCAGGATGATCCCAGCCAAAACCACCATCTGTCCACAGTGAAATCTGTCAATTGTGGCTATTTATGAAATCTCTAGTGGAGCCTATAAATGGCTCAGTCTTACCTAGCCTACTCAATGTTACTCTCTTATCCAATATTTTATGGAATCCTACACATTCTTCTAGGACAGAAAGGCAAATGTAGAACTGCTACTAAAAATGTTCATTAAATGTAGAGTCTTAAGGACAAAAGTGAAAAGAGGCTGGGCTTTGGGATCAAGCGATCTTCGAGTCAAATCCTTATTTGGTATTGGACATGCTCTTAACATCTCTCTGCTTCAGTTGACTTATCTGTGAAGTGGGGCAGTGTTGTCTCTCCTGTCTCACTCACAGATGGTGGGGAAAAGTCACTGAGAAATATGCACAAGTGTCCGGTCATCCACAGCAGCTATATAGTACATGACATTTCCAGAAGCCTTCCTCATGATGTTCCAAGTCACACAACAAGGCATTACCAATGGGACTGGGGAGAGGAGCAGGGACTGAGTTGCATATGAGATTAAAGATGCTGTGGGAATGTTTAGCTTTCATTTTATTTTTCAAGAGTAATCTACATTCTTTTAACATGATACCAACCATATTTGCATGAAACTAGGATACTCAAAGTGTATGTTGCCTGATTTTTTTCCACCAATTTTTATCTGAAATTACTCAGAAATAAACATCCAGGCTGGATGCAGCACAGCGATGTATTTATCAGGATTTTCAGCCCATTGGGTGCTGTGACAGCTGGAACCATGTTCCTGACCCCGTTGTCTCCATCAGGTGACACCACACTCCCTGTTGTGCTGGTGTGGCAGCCTTCATGTGGTGTTGTCCATGCCTAACCTCCAAGTGGGTCCATTGAAAGAATAAAAATTACATGGGGCTTCCACCTGTTACACTAAAAAAAAAATAAATAAACAGAAAACCACAAATGGAGAAAATTCCAGTCCAACAAAAAGGTCCTCTTCCAGTTCCAAAAATGTTAAAAAATATTTCCTAAGCAAAATTGGCCTCAGACTCCTCCTTCCAGCCAGCAGACCACACAGGAGATTGATTACCCATGATTCCTGAAGCGACCCAGTTTTGCTCTCCAATAGGCTGTGTGTTTGCTAAACCCCACCTTCTAACATTCAAATACTCTAAACCAGGTCCGTCATGATTTCTACCTTTTTTTAAATAGAGGCATTATGCTTCCAAGTCAGTTTAATTTGTGGGCTTACAATTCTGGAGAAATAACTGTTGGGATGAAGTATGCTCAGGAAGTAGAAAATGCAAATTTAGTTTTTATATTATTTTATTAATACAATGGTAATATGGCTTATTTTTAAGGAATCTGTTCACTTTTTAATGTTTTATTCTTAATGCTATTACAGTTGTTCCCATTTTTCCCTCTGCCCCCCACAGTCAGCCCACCTCCAGCTTCCATAGTCAATCCCCACACTGTTGTCCATGCACATGGGTCCTTCATACACGTTCTTTGACTAATCCCCCACAAGGTCACTGATAATGCAGAGCCAGTGGACCCCAAATGTCTCTCAAAACCAGGACAGAAATGGTGAGAGAGTAGTGTAAGCTAAGAATTCTCATCTCAAGACTTGCTATGGAATTCTTCAAATTTAAAGAATTATCACTACAGTGTGGAGTTTTCCATAAAATTTTGGAGCATTTGAAAGTATTACTGTGTCATAAATTCATGTCTAATTTATCTAAGAATTTTAGTACATTTCAAACTTTTTATACCTCAATACTTAAAACAGAAATTTTTCTAAGAATTAACTATTTCATGACCTTTACCAAGCCTCAGAGTAAATGAAACTCAAACAATCATCAGTCTTCTTTAATTTATTCATTTATAGCTCTTATCTATAAAGTCATAGCATATTTTCTATAACAATGTCAAACCAAGTACCTTGTTTCTTTTTTCTTCCACAAGTTTATTTCTGCATTCACGTGTTCATAGGGGACACTGTGCTTCGCAGGTTATGAGCGTGGCTTTGGAGTGGGATGGAATGATTTCCTGGCTTTGCCATGAGTCACTTCCGTGACCTTGGGGAGATGGCCTCTTAGCCTCAGCCTCCACATTTATAAATTGGGTGGAATAATATGAACTTTGGCCAGGAAATAAAGACATAATAACTATACTGTACCCACAAATATGTGAATTGTATTCCACACAGCAGTGGTAAAAGCTAACAATATATAGAATATTTACACAGAAATATTACTGTTCTCCTTGGATGTTTGCCTTTAAAACACAGATACACACGCACACGCACACGCACGCACACCTCTCAAAGGCTCTGGGGTTAGTCATTCTTTCTTCTGCTTCCAGCACTGAAGCCATTGCGGCATTTTAGCACCACACCTACAGCTTTACAGAGTGGGGAAAATACGGGTGCTTCCTGGATGCTCCTTACAGAACATGTGTTTTCTTGGTAAGTCAGAGGTTTTCATACACGTGATCTTAGAAAGTCACACTCTCCTCTTTGGATCATTCTTTTTTTAGTTAGGTGGGTTTGATGGAACTACGGCTGATGTCTTCTCTGGGTCTGTCTTCAAGGATTAATTTTAATAACTGTAGCATTACACAATAAATAAATTCACTGTGCTCAAGTGAATACCCAAAATGAGAACATGAGACCTTAAAACTATCTGCATACTTTAATTATTCTTACCATCTTTGACTATTGTGACAAATAATCTCTCTTGATTATAATAAGCTAGCCTCACTGTGTTTCTCATAAAAAGAAGTGTGTGATGAATACCACACAAAGAATGCAGGTTCCATTTCACTAAGAAGCTGGGTCTTAGCTATAGACTTTTTGGAAACGATTAAATATTACAAATGTAACCCACAGGTAGGAGCGCATAAAATGGTTGACTAGCAAAACTTTACCGAAACAAGAAAGAGAAAATTTTTGTAGCTCAAGATCAAGGGTCAGTATAGGTTGGGGGAGAAACTGGGGTGAAAGCGTAGGGAATGCTTGAGATATGGGGAAACAGGAAAGAAGGCCAAGGGTAGGGTTTCTACATAACGGGGGAGATTATTTCAGGATCCCTTAGACCTGGATCATGGTTTCTTGGTGTCCTTTAAACTAGGAAGATTTCTCAACTTCTTATCGCAGCAGGCATTAGAGGCTTTATTGCTATAAAAAAAAAAATCGGGAGCCCATCCTTAATGGAAGAGAGCTACAGAGCCACAGTTGCATCATTATACAGATTTGTGAAATGACAAATGATAGTTAAAGCAATAGACAGTGGATGGCACTCCATCGCTGAGCCACGAGTACCATGCATTTCCAGACTGGAGGATGACAAACACAGAAGCAGGAGAACTCTATTTAGTCAGGATGGGTAGTGTGGATTAAGAATGTGTACAGGATGGGGCATGCGAAGCAGGTCAGACACAGAACCCTTATGATGAAAGAGAGAAAACAAACAGATCAGCTACCATCCTCGTCTTTCTTAAATAGCCGAGTGGTGTGGTGAGAGTTAGGAACGTGAGGGGGACAGACTGCCTTCTTCCAGGCTCTTCCGTGTGTTCTCCAGGTGGCCTGATCCGACTAAAATCTCAGAGCCAGTTTCCTCATCTGAGCAAAGGAGATAGTATATGACCTTTATCCTCACCCCAACAGTGTGAACTGATCGCCAACCACGTGAATTCTTTCCTCCGGCAAGCAACACAAACCCTCCCTCCTAAGGCACTATTCTGTGGGTATGGTGAGCAGGCACCTCTTTGCCTCCCTAGGAAAACGTTTGTATTTCTTTGATAAAAGTTATTAAATCACCGCTCAGAACTTGAATATCCTTAGGGGGAAAAATAGTAAGAGTTCCGCAAACACAAACTACATTATTCCTCCTCCCCTCCACCAAAGATTCAATTAACAGGCGGGAAAAGGTGGCATGTTTTTAACAAGTTCTTCACGCTGATTTGCCCAGAAACGTACATTAGGCCTTTTTTAGTAATAGGAAAAAATTATCTCGTCATGACTCAACTCTTTCCCCCACCTCCAGCAGAGGACGGCAATCAATCAGCCGGACAGCAAGATTGATTTTCTAATTAAGGCGGCATTTGTACCTGCTCGCAGAGCCACAGAAGGCTTCCTTACTGTACCTTCCCAGCACTCTCCTACTTGTATCAACCTGCTCTCACATTTAAAGCACTTTCAAAACTGGGAGGAAAAAAAAAGATTAGAAAGCTGCTCTCTCCACACAAATATCCAACAGAATCATTGGCTGCTTCGGGGAAGAATGACGTCCAGTTATTGAGCAAAAGAGAGAGACACTGACAGGAGTCCATTTGGACTCGACTCGGCTCACACATGGATGAGATTTGCCACCGTGGCGCTGCTTCCCGCGCCACCCCCCTCGCCGCCCCCACAGGCCCAGCCATGGACGCAGCTGGACCGGCCCACGCAGATGGCTAGAGGCGGCAGGCTTTTAGCATTTCTAAAAGCTCTCTTTCAAGCACTGCTTGCCAAAATAGTATAGCAGGCTTTTGTATGGGCCTTGGTGATGAGATGTGCTTGTGATTTAATTTACTTAGGGGAAGAATATGAAACCCTGAACAGCTCAGCCGGATTCAGTGTCCGTAGGGACTCGGCTGGAGAGGAAAACTTACTTGAGGGATTCTGGATCCAATGTGCCTGTGCCTCGTTGCCCATGACCTCCCTTCAGTGAGAGACACTGGGGAATAAGGCCGACAGCAGTAGAGAAGCTCGCATTTTTTTTTTACCCATCCATTACCTAATATTTTATTTCAAGGGCAGGTTTTTCACTAATTCAAAATGTTAATTTTTATTTGGGGAGCATTGTGACCTGAACTCAGATGAATTTGACTTATGTCCAGGGAGGAGGGAAGGGAGGGAGGGAGGGGGGACAGGGAGGGAGTGGGAGAGAGGAGGAGAAAGGGGGAGAAAGGGAAAGGAAAAGAAAAATAGACAAAAGATGAGAGTAGCTGACGCAAAGTGACTAGGGGGTTAGCTGTGTGTGACAGGCTTACTCAAGAAACAATTTGTTTTAAAAAAAAAACTTTAAAAAGTAGTCATTCGAGGAGCATCATTTGTATTCATTAAGTAGCGTCTGGTGTTTGGTGGCATGGCTCCAGTCACTCACATCCCCCTGGGCTGCACAAACACAACATGTTCCAAATTGAACTCACCTTCTTTCCCAGAACCCATGTCCTCTTTCTGACCTCCTTATTCCTGCACGTGGCTCCTCTGTGCTCCTAGCCATCAGGTTCAAACACTGGGGGTCACTGTCAACGCAGTGCTCTCCTGATCCCCACATCTGATCAGTTGCCTAAGTCTATGAAGAAGATCTCTAGCTATATCCAGCATAATTTGTCATCATCCCTTATCCAGATTATTGCAATAACCTCCTAACTCTTTCCCTTGAATACAGTCTCCGGCTTGCTGTCTGCTATTTCACTGCCAGAGTAATATCCTAATTCCTGTAAAGAGTATCTTAGATTCTGGCATTCCATACTCAAAGACTCTTCATGGCTCCTCACTGAATTCTACTTAAGCATAAACTCCTCAGATCAGCAGACATTTCTACGTATTCTCACAACACCCATAGTTCAGTGGTTTGCATAACAGGGCGGTAGTGTCTCCTGGACATCTGGAAATTCTGTCACAGTTGTGCTGGTTTGTCTCCATGACTGGAGGTCACAATGTCATTTGCTAAGTAGAACATTTAACATCTCAAGCACCACATGCCACAGAACCCTGTTGAGAAACATTGCAAGTCTGGTCAAACTTAACTTCACACTTCCTCAAATATGTATCCCCCTGATTATGACCTTCTCCACCTTCAAATGCATCCAGTGTACCACTTCTGCCAAGCAAACTGTCCTGATCACCGACCTGACCTCAGCGTGTACACACACACACACACACACACACATACAGACTGGGCTTTGTCTTTTCCTTTCCTGGGTCTCACTTAGAGAAGCCATTGCACACATTTCGCCTTTCACAAATTGACCTGGCAATCCCTCCAACAGACTGTAGGCTCCTTGAAAGAAAGTACTTACCGTCATCCCCCATTATCCCTGGTTTTGCTTACTATGGTTTCATTGACTCATGGTCAACCTTGGTCTAAAAATATTGAATGAAAAACTCCAGAAAGAAACAATTCCTAGGTTCTAAATTGGGTACTATTCTGAGCGGCATGATGGAATTTCCTTCCATGCCACTCCACCGGGATCTTCTCACCTAGAACAGAGAATCCCTGCTGTATACACTGACTGCCCATTGGTCACTTAGTAGCCACCTTGGTTTTCAGATCTGCTGCAGAAGTATCATAGTGCTTGTGTTCAAGTGACCCTTATTTTACTAAACAGTGTCCCCAAAACGCGTAAGTAATGATGCAGACAATGCCAGTACACCAAAAGGAAACCATAAAGTGCTTCCTTTAAGTGAAAAGGTGTGTATGTATATATGTACAGAAAAAAACATGGTATATGTAGGGTTTGATACTATCTGCAGTTTCAGACATGCACTGGGGATCTTGGAATATATTTCCCATGGATAGGAGGGAAATACTGTATTTTGCTCATTTTTATACTCCTGACACAAGTTAGAAAATGTTTTATATACAATAAATGCTCAATGTGTAGTCATTAAATTGACCTTGGATGAGGCTCCGTACTGACAATGGAAGCCAGAGGCCTGGGGAGTCAGGCAGAGCCTGAAGGACTAAGTGGGTAGGAAAGGCAAGAGTGAGCCGTACTCTCATACGGGGAAGACTGCCCAGGTAGAGAGAATCTGTAGCCCAGACAAGCAGTCTGAGGAGGAGCAACCGCAGTTCAAACACCAGGCGAGGCCCCAAGAGCTCCAGGTCCCTTGGTCAGGGCAAATGAGCCACCAGTGAGCAGCAACTCAAAGAGGCCTCGAGAAACAAAAGGACAATTGAGAATTAAAAATGATCTTATCAAGTGGCTAAGAGCCTGGGTGGGCCTTGGTCTTGGCAGGCTGTACCCAAGGGCTCACAGATGAAGGAGAGCAGCTGCATGGCAATGGAACTGAGACCCAGCTGAACTCATATTTTGCCCCAGGCTCTGAGCTCCGGTGTGGTTCCTCTGAGTGTGGGCGTCAATTGTAACTCCATTAGTAGGAGCCCTGCAGGAGAGGGCAGGCTGTGTATTCACAAGAGGCAGCAGAAATGTTTAGAGGGTGAAACCAGTGGGTAGGAACATTAACTGTCTAGCTGTTTGAAGGGAATGGCTGTGTGTGAGAGAGGAAGACAATGTTTCAGAAGTACACTCACCTAAGGTAAGTTGCAAACATGATTGACAGTTGGGAAGAAAAGTAACTTGGGGGAAGAGAAACAACACTTGAAAATGAATGTTGCATAAGGAAAGGGAGGGGAGAAATGTTAAACAACAGATGTTGTTTAAAATGTTAAAACACATAGTGAAAACAACTGTGCTATGTGCTAGCACTGAAACTATGGGAAGAGAGAGAAGAAAATTTAAAAATGTGCCAGAAAGAGAATTTCAAAGGCAAAGGCATTGAGATCTCAAAAATGCAGAGTCTTCCTAGAGTGGATAAAACTGAGTCAAATAGTTGGAAGGATTGTGCAAAGTATAGAGAGATCCCTTAACTGGAAAGACTACACTTCAGTGGAATAACCCACGAATAAGGGGAAGAGTTGGAATGAGAGTAAGAAGGACTGGAATTAAGTGGAAAGTCCATCTATTTTGGAAAAGTAAAAAGCATTAACCATGGCCAGAATAACCCCTCCCCAAATTCATCAATCGTTATTTATTGGAGGAGTATTTTATATGAAGCATCTTATTAGAGGAGGTGACATTTGAAATATTCCTCAAAGGACAGGAAAGATTTCATCAGGTAAAGAGGAAAGGAGTTAAACATTCCTAGATAATGTAGAAATCATCACTAGCAGCCTAGAACCAAGAAAGTATATTCCAGGGATACTGGAAAGACAAGTCTACTGGACAAAAGAGAATGGAGGAGAGAGAGGAGAAACAGGAAGAGTTGATTGGCGGCACTGAAAAATTTAATCATCACCTATCCAGTGGCAAATCATTAAATTTCATAGAAAAAAAGGCACAGATGTCATGAGGATATTGACAAAGTATTTTCACTAATATATGAAACATTTATTTGGCTCTGTGATGAAAGATAACATCCAGTTTATGTTTGAAAAAATCCCTACTTCTCTCCTTCCCTCTCAAGCCACCCATATTTTTAGAATGATTTTTGCATTAAAATCTTGGGAGGGGAGGAATCCTCTGAGCTTGAAGTTGGCTGCTGCCATCCGCAGTGCCTCCCTTTATCTTGGAGAGTCTCAGTCACATTCACAACACAATGATGACAGTTGATCAGAGGAAAAGTTAATTAGAATCTAGATCTCCTCAAATTTCTCCCTACCTTCAGCATTTCCTTAGGTTCCTAAAAGTGCTGCTTAGAGGAAAAGGTTTGCACTGAGGCAGAACTTTGTGGCTGTGAAAGTAATTCCAAAATGATTGCACAGAGAAGGATGTGACTTGTAAGTACAGGAACACTTGGTGTTTTCATTTACAATGGTTTGCTATTTAGGGGTGACTCTGGATGTCAGGGACAGCAGGTCCCTGGAGCTGTCTCAGAGCTGACTATTCATCTCCCTCAGTGAAACAGACCCAAAACTAGGTGAGAGAACAAGGCCGAATAGTTCTCTCTTCTCCACACCAGGACCAATTTCAGTAGCCAACTGTGCCATTAATCTAACCCATGGCTTTTTTTAACCCAAGGTTCTGTTCAGAGAAGTCTCTCCTAGGAGAAAATTGACATTTGGAGCACAAAGGCAAGCAAGCTGAGGCTGAACAATATGCAAGACCAGTATTTTTTCTTTTCAGTTTTCTTTCTAAATATGGGTAGGGAAAAGTGACCCCTGAAGGGCCTTTTTTTTTTTGCACTTGGGTGATACATTGCTACCACTTATAAAAGAAGAAAAGATTCATCCCCAGGCATTCATTTTGACATTCTGGAGCCAAAATTTATGTCAGGGATGGGGAGAAAGAAAAAGGATTGTTACAGCGTAAACATATACATGAGAAAAGGGGAAATCTGTTTAATATGAAAAGTTCCTAAAATGAAATGAGAGTAACTTCTGGAATCAGACTTGGGGCTGAATCCTCACTTCAGACTTACAATCAGAGGTCTCTGACCTACGGTTTCCTCATCTTTAAAATGAGGGTAATGATACCTGCTTCTTACGGTCACTGTGAGGACAGAAGGAGACCATGTGCAGAAAGCCGAGTCCAGGCAGCAGGCGTTCTATGCGAGGGAACTGTGTTGGCAGGAGCTCAGAAAGCCTTAGGGAAGCCCTTTACTCAACAAGGTTAATGTTCGGGTGTGAGGGCTGGAGGCAAGAGTGGTTGCCACAAAAACAGCCATATAACCAGACTTATTTGCCTATCTCTGGCTAAAGTGAATACTTGTCCTGGTATCCAGCAAAATGAATCTCTAAACAAAGAGATGAGTGCAAATTCAGCATCTATTATTGGTATCTTTCTTAACATTTTCAACACCATCCAAAAAGTAGACCAGCCAGCCAACTGGAAACCATTCAACACTAAATAAACATTTGGAATAAGCCCATGCCTTTTGTAAAATTACAATTTGCTTAAAATAGATGGCCTTAGAGGTCAGATTCAAATATACTCCATTGGATGTTCACATTTGTTTACTTCCATGCAAAGGAAATTTGGGGACAAGCAGCTCAGGCAGCTGCTCGGGGCATTAGGCACTGAGCACAGACACTGCCGCTCCTTGGACAGGATGTGCTGCACCTCTGCGTCTATTTTTAAAAGGCCTCCCTCTGCCATTGTCAGAGAAGGCAGGGGCCACCAACCCCGTGTGCAAGCCTTACAAATGGCATTTAGGGAGGGAGGTAGAAATGGGTGGGGGGGGGCACTCTGCCCACATTTCTGATCTGGAGACCTACTGGATCTCTAACTGCTCCTACCCTAAGCAAAATGATTTCTTGCTTTTCAGATAGATAAGTAGATAGATAGGTGATAGATAGATATAGATAGATAGATAGATAGATAGATAAACAGACAGCCTCTGAAAACTGATTGAAAAGCTACATGTCTAAAAAATTGAAGAGCTTTTCACAAAGCATTACATAGGTAAAATAAATCAGGAAAATGCAGACTAAATATTTCCTCTAAGTAAAGGCACATGTTGAAAATAAGATGACATGTTTATGGCAATACTTTCTTAGGTTTCAAAAAAATAAAACACTTGAAAATTGATTTTATATGTTAGATACTCTTCCCTTTTTATCTCTAATAAAATAATAATAACTATAGTATTAGATAGGCATTTTTAGGAGAGAACAAGTTTTAGTTGCTAACAACAAAATTTCCAAATGTTTTAAAGACAAGTAGGCTATTGAAACACTTTTTAGAAAATCATTAGCACTGAGTATACTATGTAAACTAGTTCTCAAGTTTTCCATTGATCCATCTTAAAATGAGGAATAAAAAGTTCTAGCAAGTAAGAATTCTCCTAGTACTTGCAGAATATTTACTTTAAGAAAAATATCAATTCTACTGAGAGAGCCTGCCTGACTATTCCAGCATGCACTGATTTTCTGCTTTGCTGAATTTTTGTAGAACACATATATAGTTAGTCCACTCCATTCAGGAGCTAATTATCCACAGCCTGTGTTTCTGCTCAATTGTTTTACATATGTTTGGGTTTTCTCCCCAACTGGTGAGCATTTCAAGGACAGTGGCTATGCCTTATATTTATTCTATACCTATCAGTCACCTGTTCAGTGCTGATTACAAGCAAGTCTTGTGTAAATACTTACTAAATGAAAAATAATATTTTTATTGCTAGTTTGAAATGGAGAGTCTCTTACATGACATGGTTCTTCAATTAGCATTAGAGTCAACATACAGGCATGTTGAAATCACCTAGTTGCGTATAAGAATCTCCTAGGAAGCCTTCCAAGCATTCATATACCCCATGCTATATGCTAGATTAAAACATTGAAAAGAATCTTGCCTCAGCCATGAAGGAGATTACCAATCTATGTCAGATTCATTCCTTCTCCTGCTCCTCCACCAGAATGAAGGCATTTCTGAGTCTCTCTTTACTTACCTAAGAAAAACTTGTCTTTCCTGGAATTTGATTCATTTTGGTTTCTTTGAATGCCTCTAATCCTTGATGAGTTAAAAATAAATCTATGATTTTGTAGGTGATCCAACTTATTCCCATTGTTAGGATGAAAGCAATGATCTCTTGGGACTTTCTCCATCCTAACGGGAAGTACTCTAAGGAGCTTACAGTACAAAATGAACAACACAATTTGGCCACTTGTTACAAGAATAATAAAGGGGTAGAAGCAAAACACAAGAGCCATTTTTATTAATTCAGACTTCAAGTGAGTAAAAAATATGGGACTTTACTAACTCATGAGACTTGAAACCAAACTACTTTAATAAATTATGTGATAAGTTATTTGCTTAACTTGCAAATTAATTAGATTAATACATTAATAAAATTTTTGCATAAGTTCAATGTCTTATCTTCAGTGGGTAATTTTCCACAGACTCAGATAATAAAATCAGGATTTGTGAAACCCTATAAAGCATGTAATCAAACATAGCTCAGAGAACTCTAGGTATCTGTGTAAGTCTATTAAGAGCTGCCACAGGATTTTAGTGGACGTTTTGGGTCCTTTTCCTCAAACATATACATTCACTTTTATTGGTTTTCTATACTGAGTTCTGAATCAAAGGTCATTTGAAATAGAAATTCTGATCCTTTCAAAACTATGAAAATCACAACCAATCAACTCCATATACATACACACTTCTAAAAACACACATCCATGTACATGGACATACATGCACATTCTTGTTAAGGGAACTGAGGCACAAAGTGTAAAGTGCCTCTCCTAGGGTCACACAGTTGGCTAATAACAGACATGGTACCAGAATCCTCCAAATTCCATTCATTTTCTTCTCCACATGTTCTTTCTCATCACTAATTAGTCTTCCTGTCCTGGAATATGTACGTCTCTGCCACAGTGGTTGATTTCAGTGCGGAACCAGGGATGAGCAGGTGTAGTCAGGTTGATAAATGAATCCGAGGGCTTCAGAGACTCTCACGTGACACCAGTTGGGCCCAGGTGAAATGGTAATCACCAGTGTATAAATGATTTGGACACTGTAATTTCCCCCTGCGATTTAGCTTGCTTTCTTCCGCTGATTTATTTAGAACGTGCTCTGCTACATCTCCCAACCTTGCTACACTTTGAGTACCAATAAATGTCAAACAGATTAGACAGGCCCATTACTCAATGGGCACATTTCTAAAAACAGTACAAAGGTGAAGTCCCAGCAGTTTGAGATGATTGGAGTATTTACAGGATGTTAGGAAAACATCTGCTTCAAAGATTCTAAGCTTCAAGAGTTGATCTAATGGTTTATTAGGAGTCTATACCACCACTAGTCACTGTACAGAAAATATTAAGCCATTACAGAGAGAATGAGTGTTGAGTACCTATTATATAGAATAGGCTGTACAGAGACTGGCCCCCTAATAGCCACTTAGAGTGAATATATTTTGCTTTTATCAAAATAGAAGAGAATGGAACTAGCTTTTATAGCTTTGCTCAAAGATAAATTGAGTAGAAAGATTTTTTTTCTTCTGTACTGACCACTTAGATTTGAGCACATAGCATCCTTGCTGTGGTATAATGTCACCAACCCTCAAGAAGCAGACAAAAGTGGCAGCGATTCACTAGAACTAATCTTGACTTTTTGTTATCTTCTTGGTTACCATAGTGACCACTAATAAATCACAAATTACAGAACCAAACACTGTGCCCTATCTCATTTAATCTTTATAAGTATTTGAAGATACAGGTACAAGTATTCCCATTTTACACCATGAGGAAATTGGGGCTTGGAGAGGGTAAGTACCTCCCTTGTGGTCACTCATTTAGTAAATGGCAAGGCTGGGATTCTAACCCAGTCAGTTGAATTCTGGTGTCCTTGCTTTTGCCAATATTGTCATCAGTTGTACAAAACACAATCAGCCTGAAATTGAAATAAGCACCATAAGAATAGGTTTTTCTAGTTATTTTGTACCCACAGGAAAAGTCTCCTTTGAGGAATGATCCAGGGGATATCCCACCATTACTAATAAATTGGTTCCAGAATCACACCTCTGTAATCTCCTCTTCACCAAAATTCAATTACATCTCCAGTGTTTCCTTTGTGATGTTGTTCCCTTCCCATAGCTAATTAGATAGTTGGTGTGGAGTTTGCAGACAATCAAGCTGTATGCCTGAAGTGGAAAGAGATAGAATATACACAGGGCTTGGCAGGGAGCCAACCAGTATTTCCACTCTATGATGCTAAATTCACCATATAGTTTTATACATATACACTTACACACACATGTGTATGCACACACCAAAAATGGAATAGGGAGAGAAGGGAGGTATTGCTTTCTTTTTTTGAGTTTTCATTTGTGAGGAAATGGCAGTTGGATTCATCATTTATTAATCACAAATTTTGGTGCTCTATCTTAGAATAGAGAAGCATCACTTGACTTTCAATGCATATTCTGCTAATTGGTAGGTTTTGCTTCCCAACTAAACCGTAAAGGAGGAGGGTGAATACTAAACCCATTGCCCTACTTAGGCAGCTTCTGGCAGGAATGCTGAGATGGATTAACATGCATAACAGAAGGCTTCTATGACCCTGGGAGACAGGAGAACCTGAAATAACCTTAATATCCTGTCAACTTGCATTATCAGACCCTACTGAACAAGTAAAGCCTATTTAACAATCTGTCTCGGAAGGAAAAATCCATATCTTGTTTTTTAACCAGGATTTTTCATCCTGTTCTTTTTTTATCCTTGGGATATTTTTTTCCACCTCACTTCTCAGGGCACCATCACTGCACTAGACCAAGTTATAGGTTATCTTGATTTCATCAAATTTCTCAGCAGGTATGCCACTCACTCCATAGTCCTCACTTGTACAAAGACACTCTTAGATATCTGGAACTCGGGGTCAGTACCGAACAACTGGCAGTCTGGCGCCCGGTGGTGTGTTTGAGCAGAAATAATTCCATCCTTACAATGGTCCCCCTTCTGTGGTAGGAAGGGGTTTAGGCTCAAGAAAGAGGGGAAGAACTAGTCAAATAAAGAGTTAAAAAGCAAGAAAATCTTGAATAAGCACCTGGGCTCTCTCAGACACACACTCCCAGATGTCTTGTCAAGTTGTCAACTGCGTTTGCTGAAGACATCCTGAGGTGCCTTAGAATGCCAAGTGCTTTATATTCCTCAAGGGAAGTGTTTATGGGAAAGTTCTAAAAATACCAGCGCACTAAAGCAAATCCAAAATAATTGAGTACCCACAGCTAAATCTTTAACAGCACACTCAAGAAATAGATAATTCCCTCAGTCTTAGTAAGTACTTTCCCAAATTTCAAATTTATATGTCAATTCTCAAGGTTTCAAATCCCCTCCATCCACACAATAATGGCTTAGCTATAGATTCAATTGTGCCTAATCAGAGGAGTTAAAATCATGTTTTTAAAAAATCACCAGGTAAGTATACTAAGACTTGGATTCTACGAGTTAGTAGCTTTGTGACCTTGGGAAAGTTACTTCTTTTCTCATCTAAAATACTAAAAAGAAGGGGAAGGTATTAAAATTTGTTGAGTTATTGGGAACTTTACCATCATTACCTTATGTAGGTTTATACTAAGTGGTTTTCAATATTTCTTCTAGTTTTAATGTTCTGTTCTATTTATTACATACTTAAACTGATTTAGCAAATCTTTTGGGGAGATTTAATGGGTCAGGCACAGTGCTATGCACTGCAAGAGTCATTAAAAATAATTTGAAAATGAAATACTAAAAGATTTTTACAAAGTTCTTCTTTTTTATTACTAAACAGGCTTCCAGGTTTCTTTTTCCATAAAATTCAGATTATTTTCTTATGGCATTAATGCAGCCAGTGCGTTATACCCCCACCCCCCAGCCAGGTCACATATCCTGTCAGGAATTTGGTGTTTTACTCCTTGAGGAATATTTCAATTTTTCTAGACTCTGTCTGGGTTCCACTTTCCTGACATGAAGATTTTGGAATCTATGATTTAGCTAATTCCTAAAATTCTCCTACAAATCTGAGAATTTGTCTCAAACCAAGATGTGCAAAAAAAAAAAAAGGTAAAATATCTCAATTTATGATATGGATTATATAATAAAATGATAAATATTTTGAGTATACTGGGTTAAATACAATATATTATGAAAGTTTATTTTATTTGTCCCTTTTTGCTTTTTATTTTCATATGGTTACTGGAAAATTTTAAATTGCATGTGTAGTTTTCATTTGTGGCTCTCATTGTGTTTCTCTTGGTCAGCACTAGTCCCAACCTTCTCAATTACCCACTTACTGAAAAGCCATCAGCCTATGAAGAGTGAAGTAGGTCATATTGTTCTGGTCTGAATGTTTTTAAAAAGCAGGAAGACAAGGAAAGTAAGGAAGCAAGCTTTGTCCACAGGGGATTCACTGTGTCCCCTCACCCTGAAAGCCTCTGTTTGCCCTCATGGCTCAGGACCTTTGCTGTGCAGATTGGACTATGAACACACCTGAGAACTAGATCAATGGCAAGACCCACTGGCTTTATATTAGAAAAGGCAGCAGGAAAAAAGCACGAGTCACTGAAAGGGAAAAGGGCCTGGGAGAAAAAAAAATGAGCTGGAACAGCCTGAAGTTGAAAAAGCATTTTAGGGGACCTTGAGGTGGTGAGAAAGAGAGAAGGATCTGGATGGCCGACCAGAGCTCTGCTCTCTGAAAAAAACATTCTCTGACTACCCTTCTCCATCCCTTTACTTCCTGTTTCATTCCCTCCTTTCTATCTTGCAATTCAGTCAGGCACCAACACATAAATACTTCATTTCATTGTAACGAGTCTGTGAGGTCAGCATGATTAGCCTCCTTTTACAACAGAGAAAGGGAAACTCAGAGAAGTTATACAACTCTCCCAAGGTTGAACAGCTAGTAATGATAGGGGAGCCAGCATCTGAATCCCCACCTCTTGATTTCAGTGGCTATGTTTTTTCCACAAAACTGTAGCACATGCATGTATTTCAACAGCTCTTTCCTAATTGACTTGGGGTACATTTTAAATTCAGCTAATTCTCTAGTTGCTCTATGAAGACAGCTTGGAGATTATTCTACTTCACATTTTTAAACTGCTTCCTGAAATGTGACAGGGCTAATTTTCCAAACTTCTTTTTCTCACTGCTAACTAAATACTGTCCAAATATTAATCAGATTTGAATACTTAGGCTAATAAAATAAGTAGGCCTACAGCTCATTTGAATAGCTCAGCCAAACCTGTGAAGAAACACAATTAACTGATACTCTATCTGCTGAGTAAAAGATTTTGGGGGAAAAACATTGAAAGATTTTAGCCATAAGAATTAAAATTAGTTTAGTTGATTATGAGAACTCTATTAATGCAAATATTTGAACCTAAACACTTAAAATCTTGACCATATAATTTCTGCAATTTAATTTATACAGCAGTTGCAAAATATTGTTTTTCCTTTTTACCTGCATGAACCACAGAAAAGAAAATAAATGAAATACAGGTACTGTGCTTATTTGAAATAAAGTTCTTCTGTGTTCCATCTGTAATACCACAATGCCAGCATTAATCTGCCTCTAAATCCATGAGGCTTTCGGTTCAGAACCCCAGGAAGGCATTAGTAATACATACAGACATGGTGCCAGCTCGACACCCACAACAGAAGCCAGAACACCCTGAGACGGGGTTGGGAATTAGACTTCAAACAAATCCCTAACTTGAGGATTTAAGCATACATAAGAGTTTGGGGTTTTTTTAAGTCTAAGTAACAGAAAACACAACCTTCAAAATTATTTCATTCATTATTCCATCTCAACCTGCATTTTTCATGTATGTCGCCTGCAGAAAACCCAAGATGGTGCAAACAAACACTGACAGATGCAGGAGGTGAGAACTGCCCTCATTGCCTAATAACTTCTTACTTGCAAAATAGTTCTCTATGTTGTTTTAAGTAGTATTTCCTTCAGTGGACTTAGTTATGAATATATAATATTTATAGACTACATTGGGATAAAGGATAGTAACTAGAAGTCACATGATAGAAATCAATCAGAAATTAAAATAAAGTATCTATAAAACAGTACAAATCATAAGAAATTTAATTTCATTTAGAAATTTTTAGTGCTTAAACTTTCATAAATATCTGTACAACATAAATGAAGGTATTTCTGTGTATAAATAAGATATAGTTTGATAGGTTGGTAGGTACATAGGTAGGTAGATAAATAATAGAATAGATACATACAAGTGTATTTTTTCCTTTTCAAACCAGGAAAAGTATAAGTACACAAGTATTTGAAGGAAAGAAAAGTCAGAATGCAACTCAATACAAAATAGTTTCAGGTACACTTCACCTTATATCAGACTTAAAATTTTTAACAAAAATTATATTTATGCAAATCAAGTATTCTAAATGATCTCAAGTATGGTCATCACTTAAAGAAAACCTCTGATAAATTCTCTATTTGAAACAATTAACTGCTTCCTCATTCATCTGTGTTATAAATTTTTCATTCAATCATATGGGACCCATAGTTGGGTACCAACTATGTTCCAGGCACCTAAGCAGCATGGTCCCACAGTCAAGGAACTTAAGAGTATAGTTGTGCAGACAAGTGCACAGACAATTTCATGGAATAAGTGTGAAGTGTGCTGTCATCAATGCAATAAACATGTCACATAATAGAGAATAGCTGGGGGCCTATTTTAGACTGAATAATCAGGGGAGACTTCTCCAAGGAGATCACAAATTGGCTAAGATCTGAAAGACAAGAAGGAGCTCATCCATCACTCAGAGAGAAAGAGAACAAGAATATGTTTTGTTGGGTACATTTTGGTAGCAGGAATCTCATTTAAAGGACTGAGGGGTAAAGAAGGAAGACTGGAGGATGATTAGGAAGGAGGGGAAGAGCCAGAGAAGGGGTTACATAGGCTGGGGCTGTGAAAGGAGATTGGAGTGTAATCCAATCCATGTCTGTGAACAATCACTCATGCTATCATGCACACAATTGATTGAAGATGGGTAGAATGGAAGCCAAGCCACATGTCAGGGGGCTATTGCATAGTTGGAAAGATGACTGTAACTGGACTAAATGGTTGTAGTGGAAATAGAAATAGGTCAGTAGACTTGAGAATAGAAGCAACAGGGCTTGTTGATGGATTTAGTGTGGGGCTTGATGAAGAAGCTTGGACGAAAGATGTCTCACAGTTATATATACAATCCGGATCTTTATATAAACTCTTCTGATTTAATATAAGAATTCTGTTCTAAAAGTATGCACTAGTCCACTGCATCTGAGAATGCATTCTGGTTTGACAAGAATTCATGCAAGTTTTTCAAACGCAGATCGTCGGTACAATTTATAACTAAATTTTGGGGGGAGGGAAGGGAAGGTAGAGTCAAACAGGGAAATCTGCAATTATCTCTTCCCTTCATAATTTAAAATGAATCTTTACTTACATTTTTTCCTCTTCAGAAATTTTAATAACCTCCATCTAGGTTGTTATTGTTGTTGTTTTATAAAGCTAATTTAAATCCTCACTGGTTAACTAGAAATGATTAAAGAAATTAATTTAACTGAGCCGCTGCTTGTGTGGGGCATTTGAGTCCTCTACCTAAGTCTAAGCTATGGATTCAAATGACCAGAGAATAGCTGGGATAACAAGAGTAACCTAGAAAAATAAACCTTCACAAAATAAAGGAAACAGAAGAGCAAGTAGGACAGAATTCAACATGCACATACTACGAGACTAGTGGCTAAATTGCTGCACTAACTTGAAACTTTTAAGATTTAGGAAGAAAAAATGACATTAAAAATTGCTTGGAATGCTTTGAGGTGTCAAGTTCATTGGCTTTCGTTATTGAAGAATGCTTAGAATTTGAGTTTCCAAAGCTTACAAACCACATCCCAAAGCTCATATAAACCTATCAACTTCTAGTAACAATCTTTTCCTCTGCTACAGTTCTCATCAGCTCATGTCAACCGTCTAGATATTATGGGAGTACAAACTCTAGGTTTTCTCCCAATATTTTCTAAGAGATGTACCTGGGCATTGGAGCGTGCAGAATGGCCAACAGCAGATTACTGTAGCATATTTGACAGATAACTTACAGAGAGACCCAAAGACGTCAGTGACCCACTACATTGACCCCAGACAGTGTCACAAGCAGAAGCAAACTACTAGGAAAGGAGTCACTATGAGAGCTTTGCCTATGGCTTTCGCCAAAGGCCTGGTTCCCATTTGATGCTCTACTGACCCATGTGAAGATCGGATGATTTTCTCCATATCTGCTCCACTCACTTTCTCATCTGTTGAATTCCTATGAGCTTTTATACACACAAAGTACAACTGTTCTTTGACTTGTAGGATCATTGTGAATTTCATCTGTATACATCTAGGTCAGCCTCATGAAATGCTTAATATCCCAAATGGGAATAGACAGATGCTTGAGCAGAAGAGATTCATTATTGGTTCCCATTTAAAATTATTTCTTCTCATTCTTTTTAATTTCTAAATTGTAATTTCTACATGTCTAACAACTGAATTTTAAGCGGTTTGAGGAGTATTAATAATAATTACAACTAAGGTGGAGGTACCAGTCAAGACCCAGCTCAATCTTGTTCACTGTGGCAGAGAATCACTCTCCCTCCGTCCCTATGTATAAGGGTTCTCTGGGGAAAGACTACCAATAGGATATACATGTTTATATACAAGGAGATTTATTGTAAAGAATTGGCTCACATGCTAGAAGTGGGCAATCCCAAATCTGCAGGCCAGAGGCCCAGGAGAGCCAACATTACAGGTGAAGTCTGAAGGCAGACTGTTGGTGAGTTTTCTCTTACTCAGGTAAGCCAGTCTTTTTCTTCCATTCCAACCTTCAACTGGTTGCAGGAGGCCCACCATTTTATGGAGAACAGTGTGCTTTGTTCTACTGATTAAAATGTCAATAATCCAAAAACACCTTAAAAGAAATGGTCAGAGTAGTGGATAACCATCATATCTAACCATCCATCATCCCTTCCTTCCTACAAGCACAAAATCCTACCATGAAAGAGCTAGGCTTTGAATTTCAAGAACTGTGATGCTCAACTGACAATGCAGTTTAGTAGGAGAAATGCAGGTGTGCTTTGATATCAAATATACCTGGGTCAATCCTCTATTCACAAGTTCAGCTCAGGTACCTCAAGTAATTTAACTTCTCAGAACCTAAGTTTGATTCTTTGTGGAGCAGAGATTACAATTTCCCTCTCATAGGTTCATTATGAGAAATCAAGTGAATAACATCCCTGATAGTCCCTGGTGCAGGACAGCCTGCCAATGAATCTTACCCTAGCAGTTGTCCCAGCTGCATGGTTTGCTACTGATACTTAGCTGTGTCTGGCTGCCTGGTAGGTGGGGCTGCCAGGAGACTCATTGCTTCAGGAAGTGAAGGGCCTCCTGGGAAAGAATTCATACAGAATAAGACTGGCAGATGAGCTTGGCCCGAGAAGAAAAAGCCTCAGTGAGCTGGGGAAAGGCAGGCTTTGACTATCTGGTGCTGCGCCCCTCCCCCAGCTCAGTCCCTTCCAGATGTGCTCATATCACAGTCCGGGAAAGAAAGGAGACTACACAAAAACAAAGAGAGCTCTTTCTTCTAAAAACATCTGGCTCATGCTCTTGTATTTCTCCCACTCTTTTTTTCCACACACTCACAGTCACTGGGGAGAATTCTGGCTGCTCCACCTGCCCTGGGACTGTCTTCTCTTGGACTGGTGGGTCTGGCTCACTAAGCCTAACTCAGTCCTAGAACCTGGATTCTCTGCTCGGGTTTCTTGAATGAAGTAAACACTGGGCTTCCTTTCTGACTTTCCCAAATCTGCATTCTTTGGATAGATGAGCATTTACAAGAACCTCCAGTGGGACTTAGATTTCTAACCCAAATATGAAAGTTCAGTTCCTGATTAGTAACTTAACAGGACAACCACCTGTTATATTGACAGACACATTCCCAGGTGGGCCACTATGTTAATTTATTCCCCTACACTACCCCTCTAAACAGGGAAGCAGATACTCAGTGGAATCAGGACAGCCTCAGGAATCCGCCTTGGGAACTGGCCCAGACTTACACTGGGATTGCACTGCAGACATGCATGAGTTTTACAAACTAATTAGATGTTATCCTTCCAACACGGAGGCTAACTTTGTTTCCCCAGTCAACATTCCCCACCCTGTACTGGCCAGTGTCTTTCAGTGGATAAAACATTTCTGCTTCTCATCCCCACCAAAGATAGTTCTTCTAGATTAATGCTGTCCTATGAAATTTTCTGCAATAATGAAAAGGTTTTATATCTGCTCTATCCAATGATAACCATACATTACAAGCTATTGAGCACTTGAAATGTGCTAGTATGACTAAAGAACCAAATTTTTAATATTATTAAATAGTTTAAATTGCTACTGATGGCTGGTGTCTGCCATATTGTACCACGTATACCTAGATAATCAGTCCTCTGCCACATAAGACACTCTCTGTCATCCGATGGATCCATAACCCATTTTCAGGGCCCTGGATCCCAGCTATGTGACCCATTCTCTTTGTAAGCTTCCAATTTTAATGAATTTGCATTCCTCAATGAGGAAATTTATATGCAATAATATCTGACAGAAATAGTTCCATACAACCCTCAAATAATCCTGAGACAGTCAGTTATAAGTTTAATCTTAGGGAAGTTGTTTTGGGGTTCATCACTTACAAGCCCTAACAATAAGACCCAAAAGATAAATACCGGTTGGGCTGTCTCTTCAATTCCTGAAGACCTTCTGAGCCTCCTTGTTTGCCCAAGATGCTCCCAGTGGATCTCCTTCTGTCATCCACTCTGCCTACCTGTCTGTTCACGCCCTCCCTCCAGTAGACTTCTAACCCCTGGAGGCCAAAAGTATATTTCCCCCCACACAGAATGTTTTAAAACTTTGTCATTGTTTTCTTTGTTATTCTGGACAGAGACCATTCTACATGCTATATATTTAAGGTTTTCAAAAGCTTGCCCTGGTGGAACAAAACTAAACGGTCTTCAAAATCTATTCTCAAATTTCACAGCACATAAGACCAGGACAGATTCACAGATGTGTTCTTCATATTTCCATTTAGTAGGTCTCAGGTGAGACACAGAAATTTGCATTTTTGCAAACACCCCAGGGCATACTAATGCAGGCAATTCTGGTAATTCTTGGAATTCATTTTCAGAAAACCTGAACTAGAAAAAAAATAACTGAAGTCTCTTAATTCCATCTGTGGAATCTGTATAATAATTTGATAGCAAAGTTGAAAAATTTGAAGAGCAAAATGAAAAATGCATCCTAACACACCTTCCAATAATCAAAGGCATGTTTGCCGGTCTTTACTTTTCTCCTGAAACTTTCAGGTCAGTCACATCCTGCAGTGATGTGCTTGCCTCTTTCCCAGGAATCGAAATCAAAGGACCTCTTGAACCCACCTCGGAAACTGTTTCACTCAGAACAATGCCATGCCACACCACAAGCCAGCTGCCTGGTGACCTCCTACCCTGGTGTCATTTTCAGGGCCCATTATGCACAGGCATCAGTCATTGCTTCTCAGACCACCTCCACACCTCTAGAGCTGGGGGCTTTGCAGACACCCTGTGACATTTTATGCTCTAGCTTTTCATCACATCCAAGGGGCCAAGCTTAATTTATCTGTCTGGACTATGATTTTACTCCTGCTGCTAACGTTGGGTGTTTAAATCTCTGACATATAACAACAAGGCTTTTGATAGCAGCAAGTCTGTGATGGGCGAGAAAAACTTGTGCATTAAAAGATTAGAAAGCTCATGACTTCCTGGAACCTTCATTCCTGCCTAAGGCTCCCAGAGGTTCCTTGCTTCTAGAACATATTATTTTCTGCCCTCTAGGGATAAATCCCTTTGACACATACTTGTCATCTACAAATCAACAAACAAAGCACATGAATAGGATTATAGGACCTTTGGAATTTAGGCTAATTGGGGCAGGAGTCAGGATGGATGTACAGGAATATAGCAGGAGGGAGGCTAAATGGAGCTGGCAGAGACTTTTAATTACTGAGGAAGAGCAGGGACTGGGATAACTGATCCAATGCAGCAATAAGCACTGGAGGGTAGATAAGAAGATTCAAAGGGACAAGACCTGCTATTTGAGTGTTGGTATCACTATTTGTTTGAAGGGCACAATGGTGAGAGACCCAAGCAACAGTATATAGGTATATACATTAGGATCCCAATGGAAATCCGGGGCTAATGGCATGCTATAGAATACAGTATGGTTATGGCTTGGTTTTAAACAAGGCTGTAAATTTGGATGCATAAATGCAAACTTAGGCAGATAGACAACAATGGCCAGGTAGCTATACAAACTACTTCTCTGTTCTGTCAGAATTAGCCTGGGAACTAGCATGACATGAGTAGGACTACCAGTCATGTTGTGCCATCTGTGTTATTACTCATCGGGAAAACAGAACCAGCCCTGGCTGGTGTGGCTCAGTGGATTGAGCACCAGCCTGCAAACCAAAGGGTCCCTGGTTTGATTCCCAGTCAGGGCACATGCCTGGGTTGTGGACCAGGTCCCCAGCTGGGGGTGCATGAGAGGCAACCACACACTGATGTTTCTCTCCTTCTCCCTCCCTTCCCCTCTGTCCAAAATAAATAAATAAAATCTTTATAAAAAAAAAAGAAAAGAAAACAGAACCATACTTCTTGACACAGGGACTCTGATGTAATAATCCAGGTTACATCATAAAACACACCAACTGCACCAGTCGTAGGCTCCGCACCCAGACTTCTCACCTTCTGTCCTTCACACTGCCAGTGCAGTCAGAGAACCCTCCGAAGGAATCAAGAGGGCCCGGCTGATGCGCAGGATCATGACACTGCTCTGCATTCACTCAACTCAGCTGGCTGGGGCATGCCCACCGAGTTAACCCTCTGAGGGCACCTTTCTTTTCCTTCTTCCCTGCCAAGGGAATATTCAAGCCTAGCCTAGCTGGTCAACATTTTGGGGGTGAAAATAAAAATGGTTGTGAGAGGCATATCAATGCCAACCCAATGTTAAATAAAATAAAATCAAAGGTATAAGATCATCAAGTGGAAAAAACTACTGTTATAATTTGCAGATGTAAATTTTTCATGCTTTTGACAAAAATAAAGGTTAATACAAAAAGAAAATGGAACAAATGATATGGGCAGTGTGTAAGCTAAAAGCCTATTCAACCCAAATATTTTGGCATTCATTTGCATGTGTTTATTACTCTTATTTTCAAGCATATTGGAGGTCAGTTAAGAAATCGAAAAAACTCTTTCCTGAAAAGATTAAAGGGAAAAATATTAACACACCATTAATACGCTCACCAGAAATTAGAACTGTCATCTGGCTGAAGGTAAGTGTCCATGTTAACATGACGAGATAGAAGGCTAATGAAAATGTTTTCCTTCTTTTCACAGCTCAAATAATGGGTGAAATGGAATCTTCATCTGCAATATAACAACAAATATACATTAAAATGTTTCATGCTTGAAAAGTAATACCTGTCAAACTCAGGAAAAAAGCTTCCTACTACTTATTCATGCAAGCTTCACAATTTATACTGGATTTGAATAATTAATAGTATATTCATTAAATACTCTAAAAAGTCAAGTTATTTGAGGGCTATCACTATTATCTTTAAGAGATGGCCAACCAGTATCTACGAAGTTTAAACTGATTGAAGAAGAGGTTTGGAAGGAAAAGAAATCTCTAAATGAAACCTCCATTTTGACCCCATTGTACATCAAGAATTTTTGGGAAAGTAAGTCACACTCCTTGCCATCAGTTATGAGAAAATGCAACATTGGTTTTGAATGGAACTAAAGGACCTGTCTTTCTATAATTCATTCATTCTGCAAACCTCTGTTGAATGTCTACAGACATTCTAGCTAATAGAGATTCAAATGAACCAATGAGTAGTCTTCAGGTTGAAAAAGATGTTCCCCATTGCTTCTGTGAGTTGCTCTCCCATTATCCGTCAACCCATTGAGAAATGAAAAATGGAAAACAGCCTAGGGCTGTGGTAAAGGAGGAGAGTGTGAGGTTAAGTCCATAGGCAGACGACCTCAAGGAGCCTTTTGCTCCATGCACAGACGACATGCACTCTGGAATTTATTAAGGTTTGAAACTGAGCATTATGATGTAGTCATATCTTTGTCTTAGAATATTTGGAGATAGGATTGAGGTCACGGTCAAGCTGGCAGTAAGTGGTAAGTGGGTTACTAATGATCTGTTGCTGTGATGAAAAGACAAATGCAAGGCAGTTTTGTCTATCACAGGGGTGGTGGAAATATCCAAACATGAAAAGATTTAAGTAATATTTAAGAGCCTCCACCAGGCTAAGGGATTGAGTCACTCATGGACACAGAGAAGGAGAAGGCAAGGATGATGTTTCACTTCATCTCCCTGAACCCCAATTTTCATACATACAATGAATTTATTATCATACTAATGTTTGCAGTGCAGGTTGCAGGGATCAAATGAAAGCAGTAAAAGTAGAATCACTCTGTAAACTTTGAAAGGCTCTATAAAAACATTTGTTTAAAACAACAACAACAAAGGAGTTAGGGCAAGATATTCTCTTCTTTGGATCTCAATTTCTTTCTCTACAAAAATGGAACAAGAATGCAACACCTTCTGGCTCTAACATTCCTGGACTCTATGACACTTTCCGTGACAATGTGGAATAATTCAACCACTTCCTTGAGATGAGAGGGAAAGACAAGCCCATGCCACCACTACGATTCTGAAGGCAAGCCTTTAATTCTGTTCTGTGCCCAAATACGTAGTAGGCAGGCATTTGTCCACGCAAAGCATCTTTACTATGCATTTCCTCTCTATGCCCAGCCTGGACATGAGAATGTGATTAAGATGTGTTTTTTTAGGATGAGCTACTTAGAATCTGAGATGACTTTGCATTACTTAGATATAATTTATATTCTGCATATCCTAAATAAACTTTCCTTCCTCCACCTTGAAGATCAGCCAGCCTTCCTCACCATCTTTCAGATGAATGCCCTGTTACTTTCCAGAGAAGTTCTGTCATTCTTCTCTAGACCTCTTCGTATCTGCCTTAGTTCCCAGCAATGACACCCATATCTATTCCTAAACAAACTTGAACAAAATGTATGAAAAACAAAATTCATTGGCTGTGCCCTTAAATAGTCGTAGTCATTACAGTTGCATTCAAGTTTTTTCAATTAATTCTTCATTCATTTATCCAGGAAGAGTAAGCGGAAAAAAAATAAATTCACCACTCAAGACTGTGGCCTTAACTGGTAAATACAAATCATTCTACAGTAAATCAGGAACCGTCAATATTCCAGTTGTTTCCCCACTTCCCTTTTCAACTTTAGGACAGTATTGAATCTCGTAGGATCCCTCAAGTTTCCCTGGACTTGCTTTCTTCTTAAGTTTGTATTGAATGAAAACGTTACATTTGTTAAGCTTTTCTCTACAGGGTGAACTACTTGATGCCATGCTGATTAGGGAGAAATACAAGTCTCTACATTTTTTTCTAGCTGAAAATTATAATTGTCTGTATTCAAATCACTCTTGAAAGCATTAGTTTTACACTTGATTTCACTTAAGTTTAAAAGCCGCCAATTACTCTTTCCCTTGCAACTATTTCTTGGTTACTAGCTATAGTGAAAAAAGTACAATCTACAGGGGATAAGAAAAAATATCAATTTATTTCTACTTGGAAAAGCATGAGAACAGAGAGACTAAAAGAAATCTAATTGTTAATCCAGCCAACCACCGGGATAATTCAGAGATAGATGTTTAGAGATATATATATAAAAATCAGAAGTCAGGGAAATAACTATTCTAATCTTGTCCTAGTTTTTTTTAAAGATAATATCTGTTCCAATTTTTTCCCAAGTATAGAGTTCCTTATTGTTTCTAGCTCATTAACTTTCCTCTGTCTCTCCCAGAACAACACATTTCACCACTGTTTTGCATATTCAAGGCATAAACAAAAGGAAGACATTTTAAGGCATGATCCCATGGGGCCTGCGAGAAGTTTATATTTCACTGGAAACTCTGAGCATCTTTTGCCCAGCTAAGGAGAACATCTGCTTCCTCTTAGCAACTTTAAGTACACTTTGATCCTGACGTCTTTCAATATCACCCACACAGCGTGTTTGAGGTTTTCCTGAGTAAAATGGGAGAGCAGAGTGACATTTGAGTTGGGGGCAAACTGCCACTTTCCAGGAGACATTTAACTAAAGGTTCTGCTCAAGAATCAAAAAGCACAGTTTTAGTGCTACTTATTCTTGGTTCTTCCTTAGAAACCTCCTTCTGCAATAACACTTAGCATCTATCTGGCATTAAAACATTAAACAAATTACTCCTCTACCAACCCTTTGTCAGGAAGTCAATTAGGTAGAATATAATTTGTAGATGGAAAACCAAGAAATGAGCTGACTGAATTAGAATTTAGACGCACACTCCTCCTTCCCATCATCATTCTCCCCCAACCACCAGCAGTTTTCATGGGGCAGCATGACTTCAGCCAAGATCTTTGTGATAGTTATTTATTTCAAATTTAAAATGTTCCACCAACTGCTTTTCTTCAGGTTCCTTTATGTATTAGTTCATTCCAAAAGCACCTACTGAGTGCATAGTAAGCTTTTAGACACTGTAGTCTGTCTACCAAATTAAATAATAATCTAACTCAAAGGTCAAAAAACTACAGCCCCTGGCCCCTATTTCTATGAATAACATTTTATTGGAACACAGTCACACCCATTTGTTTGGAGATTCTCTGTGCCTGCTTTTGTCACTGAAGTTTACTTCAAGAGTTGGAAGAGAGATCACACAACCCACCAGACCAAAATGTTTACCATGTGGCCCTTTACAGAAAAAGTTTGCCAATGCTGTTCTAGCTCAGTGATTTCTAAGCATCTCGTCTAGCTGCACATGGATCTCCTGAGAATCCAGTTAAAGGCACAGACCCCGTGCCCAAAAGATTCTGATTCAGTAGGTCAGTGGGAAAGGCATGCAGAAATCTGTGTTTTTAAAACCTCTTCTAGGTGATTGGGTTATGTAATGTCATTTGAGGAATGGTGTCCAGGTGATACAATTTAAGACTCTTCGAGAGACAAGTTTTTGGTTTGTTTTTGGTTTTTTATGGGAGGCATTTCCATGGGATAACTTTAAGGAAAGGCTTCAAAGAGATGATAATTATCTTCAAGTTTTCATAGATTTAGATCGTTAGAAAATCCTAAGCTTATTTCAGGCAGTAGGGAGAACAGTTGTGAGCCAAGATGTGGAGATGGGAACAAGAATGAGTGAAAGAGTACAGTAGTAAAACAAATGTAACTAAAGATAGAACATCACTCAGAATTCATGAACAAAAATATCTCCTGTATATGGAGTTGCTGATCAGAGCAATAGATGCCCTTAAATGCTTACTGAAAACACTTTCAGTCTAAATTAATTGCGTGAGATCTGTGATTGCAGTAGAGTTGACCCAGCCAAGCAGCATACCCCAATCTCTCTGATGAACAACGGGTCATTTGTAATACTATAGGTGAGGTTAGGAGACAGAATTAAATCAGTAGCTACTTCAGAGTTTGAACCTGAAACTCTAACGTCATAAGCAATGCCCTCACATTTTAACGTGCATCGGCCACACAGACAGGGCATGCTAAAACTTAGAAAGCTGGGTTTCCTGTCAAGAGTTTGATTCAGTAGGTTGGGGGCCAGACCTGGGAACCTGTATTCCTAACAAGTCCCCCGATGATGCCGATGATACTGGTCCAGGGACCAACTCTGAGAACCACCACTCTAATCAAATGATTACGATGTCTGGAAAAAGAGGGTCACATAGTGTGCCCATAAATAGGCTTGGTCACGCTGAAGCTCACTCCATTTCTACAACTGATACACTGAGATAAATGCACTATATCACAGAATCATAAATAATAACAGAAAAAACAACAGAATAGGCCTTGCTGATCCTTTAGTCGACCTTTTATTTGACAGACTAGATGGAGAAACAAAAATCAAAAAGGTTACATGGTTTATCTGTATCCAGTTTCTAATAACCACCCAAGGGTTTAGTTCTTCAGAAGGAACCTATGTAATAAAAATAGGTGGTATTTAATAGTAAAAAAATAATCTAGGACTGAGTCCATGCCCCCTTGGTTTACTAAACAGCTGACAGATGGCAACAATATATGAACTCATTTTAGCGATTATACCAGAAACGAAATCCTCATTGAAGGGTGTCCCACACTGGCAGAAAAAAACACCAATAAAATTAACCAAGATTAGAAATCAACTTTGATTCTTGAGCAACTGGTCCAAAATTTATTCATTTATTACCTCATGGCTTTAAAAAGTAAACCATCATGTCACTAATATGGACTATTTTATTTAGTTCTTGACTGTTTTGCTGAATTTCGAGTGTAAGGAAATTGAAGCTTGATTCAGGTTCAAGTCCTAGTTCCAGATTATGGGTAAATGACAACTCAGGTAACAGCTGCAACTGATTGAGAGTGACATCTAAGCAGAGAAGCTTTAGCTACTTCTGGCTCCCAGGACGCTTAGAAGTAATTCAGATATGGTTTCTCATCAGCTGGGTATTAGCAGACTATAAATATGTGTCCACATTCACATAATGAGTTCTGACACAGTAAAAGCCACCTGGAAACATTTAAGCATCCTTCTTCAAGAGGTGGTTTAGCTACTTTTTCCTCGAGGGACAACACATCAACAATACATTATTTTAGTTTGTCGACATGTGGGATGTGTCAGGCTTTTGTTTTGTCTTGTTTTGTTTTTCATTTGCTTTCATTGGTTTTCTGTTTGTGCTCTTCATTCATCTTTAAAACATAGAACGAAAAGGATCAGTTTCCTTGTCCAGACCCATGTCATGTATAGAGATAAAAATGAGCTAATCTTTAATGAAGCAGAAAGTGAGCTATATAAAGTCAATTTCCTTCCAGGCTTTACATGACGGCTCTTGTTCATTTTATTGGGTTCATCAACCAAATGATTATTTATTCATATATCTGTCTATCATGTATCAAACACGACTATGTGGAAGCCATTTAACTGGTTTGGGTTCCCCCCAACATTGTTAATTATTGGAAAAGCAGCAGCAGCAAAGGAATACTGCTCCCACACTGAGCACCTTTTGAGCTCTGACTTCCCTTTGTTCCCTCGTGGTATAATTCCTACACTCTGGGCTGGTCAATTATTTGACAAACAAGATTACTCTTCCCTTATTTCTAAAGTGGTAAAATAAAGGATTTGATGATTTCTTTGCTTGAAAAGTCTAGGTATTATAACATATTCTATTCTTTATAAGTTAAACACAGTTTTCTCAGCCTGGTAGTTTGAGATGTTCTTTCCAAACTTGGCCTAATCTTGAAGGAAGCCTGTATCCAAGTGGGGCCTGTTTATGCAGGAACTCCTACGGAGGTGTCAAGGAACCCACTTTGGTGTTTGCCCGCTCTCCTTCAGCCTGAATAAACTCCACTTCCACAAAGACTATGCATTCCTTGAAGACCAACTTGAAGTTCATGTCCCCAACTAGGCTCCCTTGGGAACCATGACACCACAATGAGAGCTTTCTTTAGACTTTCAGGACACTGAGGTGTCTGTATCACTCATTTGACAGATCAAATTTTGCCTTATATCATGGATTATTGTTTGAAATAGGTGTACTATAAGCTCTTTGAGAACAAATAACAGGGCACACATTTCTGGGTATACCATATAGAATTTAACTAATTTTTTTCATATACATATTTTCTTTATTCAAAGAAATCAGTATAATAAAAATGAATGTTAGAAGAATGTATAATTTAAGAAACACAAATAGTAGTTGGCTATGTATGAGTAGTTTTTATACATTTTTCTGTTTAGTATTCTTTATTTTTATATTGTCACTAATTGTTGAAATATCTGTTGCTAGCTGCATTTAATAACCTCAGAATGTAAAAGTGCATTATACAATATCCTTGAGCAGAACAAGGTTTTTTTTTTCACATTCTGTGTGTCAGAATTATGTCAGATCAGAATCACAATATGTGAAACTAGTACAAAATAGTGCTGAATGCAAACTGTAATTGAAAAATACAAAAATAGAATTGCAAAATACTTGATAGGTTACTAAGCGACGTAGAATATTGGGAAAACACAGAAAAACAAGAAAATAACTATAAGCCTTACACAGGAAGAATGCTCCTGTTTAACAACACGTAAAATGTATAAATACACATGCATTAGTGAAGAGACAACATATAGTACACATCATATGTGCACCTTGTGATAAATGCAGATATAACCAGTTAAACACATAAATGTTTTCTAATAGAATACTGCAAATACTGTGTTGTGATCTTTTCCACTCTGTATACTGCAATAATTTTTCATGTCCTTCAATAATATTTTAAAACATTATGTATAATGGCTGCCTATTAATCCATCTCCTAACTTAACTATAATTGAATACAATACCATACGAGATTTTCCAAAGAATTGCTTTAAAATACAGTACTTCAATGAACCTCATAGATAAAATTTATGCATGACCATTTTCATTTTTAGGATAAATTGCTAGAAGTAGAATTTCTGTGTTAAAACATTAGCATGAACCTAGCCAGTGTGGCTCAGTTGATGGGAGCATCGTCCCCTAACCAAAGGGTTGTAGGCTCAATTCCTGATCAGGGAATATGGGTTGCAGGTTCGTTCCCTGGTCCAGGTGCATACAATCCCTGGTCCAGGCTCACACAGGAGGCGACCAATCCGTGCTTCTCTCTAGCATCGATGTTTCTGACTCTCCTTTCCTCTCTCCCTTCCTCTCTCTCTAAAAGCAATTTTTTTTTTAAAATGTCCTTGGGTTAGAATACATTTTTTAAAAAGATAAGCATGCAATGCTTATTACTAACTTGGCTTCTAGAAGGCCAAAATTTTTAATTTCACATTTTTTTTGTTTTTTAATGTATTTTTAATTAAGTGTATTGAGTGACATTTGTTAGCAACATTACATAGTTGAAAGTGTACAATTCTATAATAATACATCATTGTATATTGCATTCTGTGCTCACTACTCAAAGTCTCATCTCCCTCCATCACCATATATTTTGCCCCCTGTACCCTCTTTATCTCCCTCCCCTCTCCTTCTCCTCTGGTAACCACTCTTCCATTGTCCATGTCTGGGTTTGTTTGTTGCTATCTGTTTTATATCCTACCTGTGAGTGAAGTCACCTGGTTCTTGTTCTTTTCCATCTTGTTTTGCTTAGCATGATACTACCAAAATCTATCAAGGCTGTTGCAAATGACAGTATTTCACCCTTTTCTACAGCTGAGTAGTATCCCCTTGTGTACATGTACCACATCTTCTTTATCAAGTCATCCATAGAAAAGTATTTAGGTTGTTTCTATGTCTTGACTACCAAGCATAATGCTGCATAGGGGTACATATGAGGTCTGTCCATAAAATTTCCAGCCATTGTTCATATAATGAGAACAGTTTGCACAACATTGATGTAACCTGTCAGCCAAGGAGAGTGGACTGGAATGCACACGTGTAAACTATGGCAACTTCACGGTACTTGTCAGTGGTCATGGTAGACTATTGAGTGAGCATGTGTACTGTGTGGCTGTCGCATTCAAAATGACTGAGCAAGTAGCACAATGAATCTTCATCAAATTTTGTGTTAAACTTGAGCATTTCTGCACAGAAATTATTTGGGTAATTCAGAAGGCTTTCAGGGACGATGCAATGAGTGTGGTGCAAATAAAAGTGTGGCACAAACACTTCAAAAATGACCAAGAATCTGTTTAAAGTGATCCACATGCTGGGAGGCCTGCAACAAGCAGAACAGCTGAGCATGCTAAACATGCTGTACAGGCTGCAGTCAACAAAGATCAGCACTCACAGTGTGTGTGAGAAGTAGAGGTTGATCTGGGGGTTCCAAAAATTACTGTATCTGAGATTGTGATGCAGGATCTTAGCATGAGAAGTGTCATGACAAAATCTACTCAGTGCTTCTGCTGCCAGAGCAGAAGGAACATCATGCTGCAGTTGCTAATGACTTGATTCTAACCACTACCAATGGACCAGATTTGGGACCCTGTGACTTCTGGCTTTTCCCAAAACTTAAATCACCTTTGAAAGGGAAGAGATTTCAGACTGTTGATGAGATTCAGGAAAATACAACTTGGCAGTTGAGGGCGATTCCAACAAAAAAATTGTGGAGTGTTTTGAACAGCAAAAGAGATACCAGGAGAACTGGGTGACGTCCCAAGAAGCCTACTTTGAAGGGGACTGTGGCGTCATTGTCCTATGTATAATGTTTCTTGTATCTTGTATCTTCTTCAACAAATGTCTTTATTTTTCATATTACATGGCTAGATACCTTCTGGATAGATCTCATGCACCCATCTGAATAAATGTTGTGGGGGGGGGGTGCTCTGCCCACAGAGCGATGGATGAGAATAAGTCTACCAAGGCATGATCTGCTTGGGGAGGAAAGGCTGACCAGTCTCTCAGAGGAGAAAGGTCTTGAGCCTCTCTCTCAATGGGCTTTTATTGAGTTTAGCTTGCATAGAGATGCATATCAAAGAAAGGAGGTATGGTTTACATATAACGTTTCTGGGATCATGGGAATCCTTTTGACTCAGGGTCTAGCAGACAGGGTGATGTCAATCAGTTGTAAAACCTTGGGAAACAAACTTATTTTGTGTTTGGACCCTTAACACTTAAACTGAGGATATTCTTAGCAAAGCAGGTTTCACAGGACTATATGCATTCTTTCTTAGGTCTGATCGCCCCCTGCGAGGAACTGTTGGTTTTGGCAGAGGGCTGCATCCCCCTTTGGCATTGTTTCTGGTCTGAATCAGGCAGGGTAAGCAAGGCAGACAAGAGATTAGGAGAATTTTTACATATAGAATGAGGACTCAGGCTATAATAAAGCCGAGGGGTGAGGGTTTTTTGTCCCTCCTCCACAATCTCCTAAGTCCTTCCCTGATGGCCCCTTTGCAACTGTGCCTGTCTTAGGTTGTTCCTTTCTTGAGGAATCTTACCTGTCATTGACTATCCAGCCATCCTCCAGGGGCCAAGCAGGGTGAAGTAAAGAGGCAGAGGCTGCACCCCTGCTGGGAGGATAAATTTTGTCTCCTTAGTGGCTTATGGTCCCAAGCTCCCCTAGCTGTGAGGCCTTTTCACCTGTCAGTAGGGTTACACCTCCTGAAACCAGGCAGGACAGTTCCCAACAAATAAACATTTTCACAATTTTTGGTAGACACTGAGAAGGGGGTTGCTGGGTCACATAGTAGTTCTATTCTTTTTTTTTTCTGCTCTTCTTCTTCATTTATTTTGTTTTTTAGATTCGATTGTTGTTAAATATGTATTTATTGCCATGTTATTGTTCATATATTTTACCTTTTTTCTTCTTCTTAAAGAAAATCCTTTAACATTTCATATAATATTATTTTCATGGTGGTGAACTCATTTAACTTTTTCTGGTCTGGGAGGCTCTTTATCTGTCCTTCAATTCTAAATGATAGCTTTGCTGTTAGAGTAACCTTGGTTGAATCCTTTGAATATTTCTTGACACTCCCTTCTGGCCTGCAAAGTTTCTGTTGAAAACTCAGCTCCCTCGTAGGTAACTACTTTTCTCCTGCTTTTAAGATTTTCTTTTTGTGTTTAACCTTTTGCATTTCAATTATGATGTGTCTTACTGTGGGCCTCTGTGGATTTACCTTGTTTGGGACTCTCAGCTTTCTGGACTTCTAGGTCTATTTCTTTTACCAGGTTAGGGAGGCTTTCTTTCACTAGTTTTTCAAATAGATTTTTAATTTCTTGTTCTCTCCCCTCCTTCCAGCACCCCCATGATGCAAATGTTGGTATACTTGATGTTGCCTCAGAGGCTCTTTACACTATCTTCATTTGGGGGGATTCTTTTTTTTCCTTTTTTTGGTGCTGTTATGATTGGGTATTTTCTGCTTCCTTATATACCAAATCTCTGCTTGGATTCTCAGCTTCATCTACTCTGCCATTGATTCTTTGTAAATTATTCTTCATTTCAGTTAGTCTATCCTTTTCTGACTGGTTCTTTATTATATTTTCCATGTCCCTTTCTTACACTTACTAAGTTCTCACTAAGTTCATTGAGCATCCATATAACCAGTGTTTTAAACTCTGCATCTAATAGTTTGCTGATCTCTGTTTTTAGTGCTTTCTCTGGAGTTTTGTTTTATTCCTTCACTTAGAACATGTTTCTTTGTGTCTTCATTTTAGCAGCTTCCCTGTGTTTGTTTCTATTTATCAAGTAGAGCTGCTACATCTTCCAGGGTTGGTAGAGCAGCCTTATGTAGCAGGTGTTCTATAGGGTCCAGTGGCGCAGCCTCCCTAATCACCCAAGCTGGGTACTCTAGCCCCGTCCCCCAATATGAGCTGTGTACACTCTCTTGTTATAGTTGACACTTAATTGCTATTGGAACATCAATGGGAAGAATTTACCCCCAGGCCAATAAGTTTCAAGGAATGGCTGAAACCACTGACCACCATGGAGAATAAATTGTGCAGGGGCCCATCCCACAGAGTAGGACTTACTTTGGCAGGGTTCTGGTGCTGTTGAGTCCACCCTTTGAGTGTGTCACTTGTGGAGGTGGCAGAGTGGTGTTTGGATGTGGTCTGCAACTATCTATTGGGTGTGCTGGCTCTGAGGCTTTCCATGAGGTGCAGACTAAGATTAGCAACTACCTGTGTTCTGCCCATGGCCACTTGGCATGAGCTACAAAGTGTTTTGCAGATGGATGTTACTTATGCTGGGCTTGGAGGTGCCCAGGAGAGGACAAACTGTGAACCAAGGCTGGCTGCTGCTAGTGCCAGGCCTGGGGCCATTCAGTGAGAGGTATGGGACATGCTGAGGCCAGGTGCTGCTTGTTTGAGAGATTTTAGGAAAGCCTGAGGTATGAGCCAAGACAGGCAATTTGTACTGAAAAAACACTGGAAACAGCTTGGGTGGGCTCACAAGCTGGGCGGTGGAAGTATCAGGGAGTCACCAGGGTGGGGCAAACAGTGGGAGCCAGTTGATATGGACTCAGACATGGTGCCTGCTGGCTCAGTCTCAATGTGTCTCCTTTAAATCCCTACTTGTAGGACTTCCACTCAGCTAGATTCTGAACGATGGTTGTTCTGCACTTTTGTTGTAACTTCTGTGTGGTTGTATTTTAATTATTAAATGGTCAGATCTGCTTGAATGGGATGAGGGCAGTCCCAGAGATGCTTATAGTAATGATCAGTCTTAGAGAACACCGGGGATCTTCTCCAATAGAAACGTGACCATGGAATCAACTAAAAAGCAAAAATAAAAAAGTGAAAAAAACCTTAAGGTACTAAAGGTAGTTACTAAAAAGGTTAACATTTCTGAAGCCATTGTAGTTGAATTTAAAAGATTTTTGTTGTTGTTGTTGTTGTTTTGTGTGAGTGAAGCTTGGAGAATTAACTGATCTTCCTAATGTTGCATAAGGCACCCTTGCAGTAAGTAGTATCTTCTAAAGAACTTTAGAAATCTAATGGGGGAAAGGAGGGGAAGGGTCGTCAAGGAACATGTATAAAGGACTCATGACAAAGCCAAAGGGGGGTAGGATTGAAGGTAGGAGATGGGGGTGAGTGGGGTGGTGGAAAGTGGTGGCAGGAAAATGAAGACAACTGTATTTGAACAACAATAAAAATACATAAAGAAAACAGAAAAAAAACAACACAACTTCGGAAATCTTTCCTGATTAACTCATTAATCACTAGTCAAACCAACAAACTAAAACAAAGCTTGCAAAAGAAAAGGCAAATGGCTGTGAAAGTGGCAATCTACAAAGTTAACCACATTAGAGAGAGTTGGGAGAGGGGCTGTTGTTCATTGGGCAACCCATGACAGGGGCGGGACTCATTGTGTGAGTGTTTGAGGTATGGAGAGAGTTCATCCGGCTTTGATATCAGACAGTGCCTTGCTGAGTACTGACTGTTCTTACAAATAGCTCTCAATGCCAGCTTTTGACATACTGGATGCAAGGGTTTTTCATCTCATACAGCAGGATGAGAAATATAGTGCCCTTTATGTTGAAGCACCAAAATGTACTTGAAGAAACGTGTGGGAGGGAGAGGGGAGGAGGCAGGGGCAGAAGGGATGATGCAAAAGAGCAATTCCCAGTTTTAGTAAATGAAATGAATCCTAGAATTAGAAAGAAAATTCTCAAAATGGAAGCTAAAAATGTCTGACGACTTTAAATCTAGGATAATGGCAATTTATAAAATTGAGGCTTTAAAAAAAATCAACGTTCTCCAATCCCTCAACCTATATTTTGAAGGCACAGATTCCAGTGGTTTCTAACACTCCTGGTGCTGAGATGGATGAAGAGGGGTGTGTGCGCGGGTGCAGAGCAGTCTGGAGGTGAGGCACAGCCCTGTTTACTTGACTTCAAAGCAATTTGAAAATCAATTCAGTATTTCCTGGATAGGCTGACATCACCCCAGTCATAATCAGAGTAAGGGACCACACCGCTTGCTTTGCGCTCGTTAGAATTCTGTATGCTACATGATGCAGGAGCCAATGTCTCTTCTCAGGACAACCGTGAAACAAAGCAATAAATGTTCTTGTCTCTGGAGCCAAGGAGGGGAGAGCGGAGAGGGGTCATGTGGGATGAGGTCCACTGATGGGAAAGAGGAAAGGCAAGTGAGGAATCTGTTAATGCTTATCAAATTCTAGTGAGAGAATTGTGTCACCCACGTACAGTTAATAAAGCATCTGAACACAGACATGGGTTCCAGAGCACTCAGAGAATTCTAATCCGAGGGAGACCCGCCAGGAAGGCAGGGCAGTTGATGTAATCTGGGGAGAATGCCTTTACGTGAGGAAATTGAAAACACCATTCTCAGTCCTTCTTTGATTACTGTCATTAAGTGCGATAGTTTTCAATCTCACTATCCAGTTATGATGGAGAATATCTATAACTCATCCTGGTACTATTTGCAGAAACATGGAACTTAGTTCTTTCATATACTTATATAAGACATTGTGTATATGCACATGTTTATCTATATAAACCCATGTATGAGTATGTATCTGTCAACAGGATGAGACCTGGGTGGTAACTGCCAGGGTAGAGGGCCTCCCTGAGGTAAGGCTTTGTGTGACCCTAACTCTGAGGGCTGCCTTCAGCTCTGCTCTGATGGAGCGGGGCAGGGTGGCTACCAAGAGCATTCGAGTTTTTTAGAACGAAGGGAGCAGTTCTGTCTTTCTTCCAATGTGAGACACACCTTTTGTACATTTGTGTCTTTCACCTAGGCCTGCAGGAACTCTGCGGCTCGTCCTCCAGGTGGGGAAGCAAACCTTGCAAAAAGGAGGCTGCGCCCTCAGGACACCGCAGAAATGCACGTGCTGTGCTTGCTTCAGTCCCTACAAAGGGTGACCTCGCATTCGGGACAGGACACTCACTCTGGTTGTGGGCGTCTGCACCGAGTGTTCTTCCTCCGGACAACAGACAAACCCTGCTGCAAGTACTCTTAGTGTTCTGAGTGGGGTGCCTGGGTTTTCTTTTGCTTCTTTCCGCCACTATTCACACACATACGTGTGCACACGCACACAGATGCACATGTGCTCACACGCACGCACTCACACACACAGCCAGAGGGACTATGCATAAGGTCAGAAACAAGACCTTCATTCCAGGAAAGGCAGGCTGACCTTTCGGAGTTCGTTAGAAACACACCCCAGCATAAATGCCCAGAGTCTCATCCCTCTAGAATGGGACTCCCTGTTCAAAGGCAAGAAAAAATTGCCTACAGACTCAGCTTCCCACTCCCACTGGGTCAAGGAGAAAGGAAGGTGGGCAGAGTTCTTTCATGAGAGTTTGGCACAGTGCCTGCTTGGCATGGAAAGGAACCAGCCGCCTGTCTGCCCACGTCCTCTCTTTCCAGAGACAGCCTGGTTCCAGCTCTCTGCTGGGAGCTGTCGCCGGGCCCAGAGCTGCCGGGAGGAGGGCACCCCTGCACTGCTGGAATGTTTGGGAGTAGACAGTGCAACACTAGAATTCATGCCCAAGAGCAACCTAAAGAGTAAGACTTTTGTCTTCCTGGCCTAGGTCACGTTGCCCTTCGGAACAGCACGGTGGTACTGCTGCCCAGTGGGCAGGACACAGCATAGTTCCCTAGGACTCAGGGAGCAAAGGAGGGAGTTCTCTATCTTCTCTCTCTTAGACCACCTAGGTTCAAATCTCAGATGTGCTGTCGCTTTCCAGCTTTGTGACCTGGGGCAGGTCACTGAACCTCTCTGTGCTTCAATTTCCTCATCTACACAATGGTACAGTAACAGTCCCTACCTCACTGGGTACTTAGCAGGATTAAATGAAGACACATTTCCAAAGGGCAAAGAAAAAGTGCCTGGAACCCAGTAAACACCCACCCTACCTGACTTCCCATCGGCGCGCTCTCGGACTTCGAAGGAAGAACGAAGGAGAGCCAGGCTACTATGCTCATGCCCCCACCTGTGGGCCCTGGTGGTCCAGGCTGGGTGGGGCTGGCCTGCCTTTGGATTCCACCCCCAGCTGCCCCTGCATTTCTCTGGGCTGAGTGGAAGCAGAGTTGTTGGCTGACTCAGCTGAAAGCCCAGATGGCCTCATTACCCTAAAATAACCTAATTAAGAGGGTCTCTACAAGGAGGCTCTGGCGTGGAGGAAGAGCCTGGTCCACTTACTGAGTACGGGAGTGTAGGTTCTGGAGAACTGTTTGAATGGAATGCTGGGCCTTATTTATTATTAACAACATGAGGGAGAAAATGGAACCATTGAGACTTTGTTCTTCATTCTATTTTGAGTTCCTATTGCCTCCATATAAAGCACCTGCTCCCTAGAGAGATTCGCCAATTGTCTGCAAACTGCTTGCCATGCACCAAGATTGCAGGGCAACTGACCAGGGCTCCAGAGGTGTTTGAATCTGAAACTGCAATGAAATGTGTGCTTTCATAACTAAGACTAAAAATTTCAGTCTAGAGAAACATGTGTGAAAGCCGTTTCTCTACTTTACACGTATACAGGGTCCAGTACAAATAACACCATTTTTATTACAAAATCTTTTATTACAAAATTATAATCATGTAATTCTCTATCATAATAATATCACACTTAAGTACACAATACATTATAGATAAAATATTAAAATTAAAACTATAATTTATTACATCCATATTATTACCTACCAACCACACTCAAGCAGGCGTTACTTCTGCCAGACCCTGTACTTTCCAGACCACAAATCAAAACCTAGTATGTCACAGAGCATTTTTGTATGGCTTCTGCAACTGCTCTTAGGCAATCTTAAAGGTAACAGTTTGAATGCCAAAATATTGGCCTTTAGGGACTATGAGGGAAACAGGACAGAACTAATTTGAAAACTTCAGGCACTTAACATATTCATTTATTTGTCAGGAAGTAAAAGGCAACAAAGAGGGAAATACTTCTCAGGTGGAAACCCACAGGTACCATTTATAGGGGGTACCCTGGTGTCCATATCTTGATCTGAACAGCAGAGAGAAGTCAGAACCCGACCCTGAGTCTCCGTGGTGACTTCCAAGCACTAGTTGTGGTGAGTAGACTTCCCAAAGCCACCACTCCCTCCCTGATCCTATCCCTCTTCTGCCCCTCAAAAAGGCAACCATCTATGTACCTGACTACGTTCTCTTTTTCACCCCAGCTCATTCATTCGAGAGCACGAAGTATCCCCCTGAGCACTGTGATCTATTCAGCGTGCTCCTGTGAGAAACAAGAACGGGAAGAAATGATCTTCTCCAGAGTCAGTCTATGGAGTCAGGCCCTCCAGATCCAAATCTTAACTTCCCCACTTATCATCTGGATAAGCTCTCAGCCGATTTTAGCATCAGTAACACAGAAATAATAACCAGCACTTCACTCGCTGGAATAGCTGTGGTGACATAAGCAAAGAACCTGGTTTGTGCTCAGAACTAAATGAATGTTAACTGTTGTTTCTAGACAAGGAAAATAATGTGGGAACTATCAGCATATCCGCATCAACTTGAAGCAGTTAACAGTCTTCTAGTCCTATCCTATGGACTTGGAGAATAATTAAAAATATAGAATATTTTTCCTAACAGTAAATCACTCTAATATCTTAGAACAGGAAATATAGAAGCATAAATTTTTTATATGAGTTAGTGGTCTGGTTTTCAGTGGGACGGAAAGCCAGAGAGAGAGTGCTCGCCCCACCCCCTTGATGTAGGTCCTTTCTCATACTGACAGCCACACCCCAAAGGGAACCCTCTCAACTTGCAGCTCCTGAAACGTGGAGATTCACGTTGTTCATATGTTTTGTGACTGGTGAGGAAGGAAAGAGTAGCATCTGTGCATCCAGAGCACTATCTTATCTGCTGGATGTGTAATACTAATTGAAAATTAAATTTCAAAATTTAAGATGTACACTTTAGTTATAAAATTATGGCCATTGGTGTTAAATTGTGCTTTCTCATTCTTTTGCTCTTTTGCTATGTATACATTGGGGATTTTTTTAATTTATAAAATGGAGGGCCTGAAAAATCTATACTCAAAAGCTATTACTTAAATTTTAGCCTCTTATGATTCTATGAATTCTGCAAATATCGAAACCCATGTTCCATTTTTAGCAATTAATGATAATTTTTGAGAAGAGGACATTAAGAGGAGCTATGTCTTTAATACCAAAGTTATCTATTTCCACTGTAGGAGGAGTGTTTTCATAATTTTGTGAGCCACAAAATAAGAAACAGTCTCTACCCCCTGTGTCACTTACAAATCAGGGAGAAGCATGATTTTTAAAAGCCAGTGAGGCCAGCAGGAAGATTCCAGAAAGCACGAGATACAGAGCAGAATCCTGGAAACAGATGGGGGGTGGTACAGTGGAGAATAAGGAGAGAGAAGAAATTGTTTTCAAATATTTAAAGCCTCCCTGTTCAGAGTCTAGGTATTTTCTAATCTTCACACCCTGCACCCTGTCAGAAACTGTGGCAGCTCCTCATCTTCCCCAGCCCAGCTTTTTCTCACCCCCTTTCACACATCCTGTGCTTTTCACACATATCACATTCAGATCGCCATTTGTAGGATCTACCTCTATGCAGAGCAGTGCAGAAAAAGCACTCTGATTAATGATTACCAATTACAATTCTATGGAGTCTGCTTCTCTACACAGTCAGTGGGCAGCCTGACTCTGGTTTCCCTCTGTGCAATCGATTTCATTATCCCTAAGGTTGTATATTAAAAAAAAAAAAAAAAAAAAGTTCTGTTACATTCCACTCAACCATTTGGTAGATCCTTTTTATTTAAAAATGAAAAGAAAAATATGTATACAAGGCAGCACTGTGAATGTTTGGAGATTCTTAGCTATCCTATATATGGGGTTAACTCTCTGGTCACTGAAAACAAAAAATGAATTCAACCTATCAGCAAAGAGTAATTAGGAGCCTACATTCAAGCTATTTCTTCAGCCACTATGGAGGGTCTGAGAGATTCTTACTGTTCCTCAAAAGAGTTTACAACTTAATTGGGAAAAATTAAAATTGAAATAGTACTTTTTATTAATAATGTAACAGTGTAAAACTAGACAAGGACAATGCAACAAAACATGTTTACTTGGCAACAGATGGTACAGAGTGATAAGAGTTCAGAGGAAGTGAACCCACTGTGCATGTGGTGGGCTGGGAAGGCCTCCCGGCAGAGGTGGGATTTGCCCTGGGCCTGAAATGCTTGGATGGTAGACTTTGTTCTGGCGGGGAGGCGGCCAGACTCCCCAGACAGGGAGGACACCAGGGAAGCATGGGAGCTGGCCTCTTGCAAAGCATTTTCATAGGCTGCAGGCTGGCTGACGGTAAAGGCTGATGGAGAGGAGGGGGAGATGCTGACAAAAAAAAGAGAGTCTGGGTTTGAGATGATTTAAAGGACCCCAAGTCCATCAAATAGCTCTAATTACATTCTCTCAGCTGATTAAAAAATAAATATTTGTTAAGCTCCCATTATATAATGAGGCACTGTTGGGAATGGGGGGACAGGCAGAAAAACAAAAAGGAAAGATCTAATCTGAGCTCAGAAGGTAGACATAAAAACAGGATATGTTAACAATGCAAAATATACTAAACAAAACCAGAAAAAAAAAGGAATGTGAATTGGCAAATAATTACTACATCTGTAGAGGAAACCAATTATTTTGTCTGCTAAAAACCTTTTCCTTTCTTCTGAGAATAAAAGAGACTTCCTTCACTTCCGAGTATCGTTGTTCCCCCCAGCCCCCAGCGCCATCTAACCCTGCTGCGTCCACAGGAGCTGCCTCAGGAGGCCCCAGGGGCCACAGCCAGTTAGGTAAGAAGTGAGTCCTGGCAGCATGAACATCCTGGTCCCAGTTTCTTTCAGGAACCAGCTACATCCTTGCTTGGTTTTTCAATCTTTTTATAATAATATGAGCATTCTGTTTATAAAGTCCCCCTTTGATAAGCTAATTGAAATTGGATGCCTGTCACTTGCAATTCAAAGCGTCTTATTAAACTTCCAAGTGACTAAAATCTGCCTTGAATTGTAATTTCTTTCCTTTCTTTAAACTTCTGGGTTTGCACTCTTTCCTTTAAACTTGTGGATGATTCCTCAAGCCTTTGTGCCCCCTACACTTCTGAGGTCTGTAACTTGTATGAAGCAGACAGAATTAGGTGAATAATATTAGGTGCAGTGACAAACACCCAACTCTCAGTCGCTTGACACCCGACAAGGTTATTTCAAACTCTCATAAACAGGTGTTCCTGAGGGAAGATGGCCATCCTCTGGATGGTGTTTCTGGGGCCGGTCCCTTTCATCTGGTGGCTCCATCCCCAGGACCACTGTGTCCTGTGCTGAATCCTCTATGGTCAGGAGCAGGACGCATGAAGAGGCCACCTCCTTCTTATCCCCCTGGGCTGGAAATAACTCCAGGTCTTCTGCTCTTATTCGACTGGGAGTAGTCACATGGACACGAAGACTGGGAAATGCATCCCTAGCTGGGAAGCCAGTTTCTGACAGCAGCTGTACCCGAGGAAAAGAGTCCTCGATCTCTGGTGAAAAAGTTGCCATTTCTTCCACAAACACATTCAAGTAATGTTGACTGAATGTCCATTGCTACAGAGAAAAAGAAGAAAGGGAAGGAGAGAGGGAGAGAACAAGGGAGGGAGGGAGGGAGGAGGGAAGAAAGGAAGGAAGGGAGGGCAAGAGGGAGGAAGGGAAATAGAAAAATAGAGAAGAGAGAAAAAGAAAGAAACCCTCTAGAGCAACCTGAAAAAATATTCACTGTGAGTTAGATGGAGACCAAGGATTGAGCATTTTTCCTACATTTTCTTAATTGCACAAAACTCACTAGAAAACACCATAGACCACAAGTAAAAATATGGAGGAACTCTGCTGACTACCAAAGTGAAATGACACTGCCTCTAACATACACTTTTATATATTCTTCCAAATCATTAACCTTGGAGTCTCAACTGCATAAGTCAAGGCTCATGTCTCCAGCAGCTTTCATTGCCAAATTCTCTTCATAGGATTCAGTGACCAGGTAAAAGCAAAAAGCAATCCACTGAAAGGCTTCCCTTAAAGGCCATAATTCCAAGGATGCAGGTATCTTCAAATGGCTGTTTCTTCTGTTAAACTGAATCCCACTTCCTTTCCCCATAAGGACAGTAAAGAAAATGTACAACCCTTAGAGCAAACAGGAAACAGTCCAAAGCCTTTCTGAATAGTTTTCAAATATTTGCAAATTAATTTTTTCTCTCCAAAACATTCTCAGTACAAACCTTATGGGATAAGAGTTGGGCTCTGGAGCAGCTCTCCCTGCTCAGGGGAAGAGAAGAGGGTGGAGGAAGAAGCTTCTTAAAACAAGGCTAGACCCCAGTCATGGAGGGGATACCCTGGGAACTCCACCCACCCCAGGTATCGAGGCAAGTTCTCTGGTTCCAAGGACAACTTCTTAAGGACAGCACCAAGTTTAATTTGTTTTGGTGTTCTCAGTGCCTTGCATGGCATCTGACACCCAGCAAATATTCAATAAATATTTGGTGACTGAGTAAATGAATGGTGCTGGGATCTAGTTACTATATCTTGGGGGCAAAGTGAGCATTTGGCCTCAATAATAAAGAAAAAATCTAGAACTGGGGTACCAGATTGGAGCAAGAAAAGCAAGAGGCATTTGATGCTAAGTTTCTTTAGTTGCTTTTAGTTGCAAACGTGTGTAGTCTCAGAGTCAGGAAAAAAGGTGAGTCATCAAGCAGAGCCCAAAAGGTTTTAGCTAATTAGGTGGTATTTTGAGTCAGGAAGCTAAGGAAGTTATTACTCTTAAATTATTGTTCAACCTAATTGGCAAAGGTCAATTGTAGTAAGAGATCTGATTTCTTTCTGCATAGCTTATCTGTGTTACTTCAAAAGGCAGAAGCAACCTGGAGCAAAACTATGACACAGACTTCATTTCCCCTTTTGTAATCTCCTGTAGTCAGCAAATGCACCTTCAGGTATCCCATGGCTTTGTGAGTATGCACCCCACTCACCCACCCCTTACTTCCCAGGTCTTCCTGGGACAAGGCCTCTTGCTTCAGACTTTCCCATCCTAACTGTACTTGTCTTGTGTCTCAATCACCCAAACTCTGCTCCTGGCTGGAGGCAACTGCCAAATTTGTGAATCTGCTCTTGTGCTCAGAGAGGTCATTAATGGTAAATTCAGGTAAAAATATAGTTCTGTTTACTGGAGCCTTCTGGAAACAAGGCCCTTACCCAACCAACTTCACCCAAAGGAGTACCTCTCATCATGAAAATTTTCAAGCAAAGTAAGGCCACCGGGGACAAGATGAGGGGGCAGGCTGAACCGCTGCTGCTCTTTAAATCATGCCAGGAGAGGCAGCCCTGTTTCCGTCAGAACTGGAGACCTGGCCCCCAGACCCTTCTAAAGCAGCAACAGCCCCGGTGGGATCAGCACTGCGAGACCTCTGCTGGCAAAACCTCAGCCCCAGACCAGGCAGAAAGATAACGATTGCGTTGGTTGCTATTTTCTCAAACGGGTGCCTGAGTCATTTCCCTTTAGACCGTCTGACTCCTTTATTTCTGGTTATCTCAGAAAGAAATGTTATGGCTGAAAACACACAGCAGTGGTCTGGGTGTCTCTTACACACTCCTTTGAAAAAATTCTATCTAGTTTAAAGAAGCCAATTGAACTTCTCCAAGGTTGTAACCGTGACCAAGCCCTCCCTCATCCGTGGCTGCCCATGGCCAAAGGAGGGGCATCTTGCCGCTGCCCCATGAACAGTTTGAAGATGGTTATGTCCACAAAGTGCCGCACATTACCCTGTTTGCAAGTTGACAAAAGGTCTCAGTGACTGTTATGTAAGCCCACAAAGTGTGCCCATTTTTCCCTTCCTGTTGTCACTGCTGCTATTTTAAATCTTTTCAGAAACAATATAGAGTATACTGAACTCATGGAACTATATATATCCATGATATATTCACACATACATTCATGTATATGTAAACTCACTATTCCTAGAAATATTCCCAAAGGAAACTGCCTTTTGAATGTCTGCTCTTCAAAATAAAAAGTAGGTTAGAGTCTTTGTTGCAAATTATAACAGCATCACATATTCAGCAGACAGGTCTCTAGAAACTTAACCAAATGTATTTTCCTTTTTGAATTGAACAACAATGGTAACAACAAGAAGACACTAGCCCTGATTAGGTACTGGCTCAAACCACCCCGAGGCGCTTTTCAGGGGAAGACAAACGTGGTCACTCTGGAGCCTAGAGGCCAGAGCTAATGGACACATTCAGGGGTCACCCTGCACAAGCTGATTGAGCTTGCTTACTTCTCTGGTACTCCACGGAACCCATAGATCAGCCTTAGCCAACAGAACATGAATTAGACAGATGATGGGCTGTTTCTGAAGCAAATGACAGGAGATGGCAGGGAGGAATCAGAAGAAAAATCAAGCCAACAGGCACAGCCCTCTGTGAGCTCTGACACCCGGGGGAGTGGGCCTGTGCTGCCGTGGAGTTCACAAACAGTTCTCAGTGTGCTGGGCTGAGTCAGAAAGGAAAGGTTAGGACACTTCTCACAGACTCTGTTTATGCAGAGAGGGAGGTGAATAAATGCACCCCAGATAATCACCCAATAACAAAATGGTTTTTCAGAAAGCGTTGATACATGAAATGTGCCTTTAAAAATCTAAGCATTGAAAGCACTTTATTCCTCAATGTTAACCAACACGTGAAGTGCTGCTGTGTCAGACAAGCAAGTTCAAGGACTGAGAACAGAGAAACTGTCAAAAGGCTACTCTATTATCTACTTTTCTTACTTTAAACTACTTAGACTATTTGTAACTTTAGAGGACCTGTTTTATAAATATTAGATAAGCAAATTCTCAAATTAATATATTTAAAGTTGAAGAATAATGCTTCCAAAATTCTTCAAGGTATTTATTTCAGTCATTTATTCAAGTATACCAGGCATATTTCTTGATTCAGGGATAGAGTGGTTCAGGGATCAGGTGGTGACAAAGTTCTCATTTATCCAAACCACATCCCCCTAGCTCCTGTACAATTTTGCTTTTGCTACGGGTCTATAAAAAAAAATCTCTTGCTTATCATTCAAACTCTGGTAGCTCTAAATCAACTATGTTTATATAAGGTAGCAATTGCACCAAGCAGAGTCCTAACCTTAAGAAATATCTAGATCAACCCAAACCTATTCAATTTTTAATATACTTTATTGACTATGTTATTATAGTCATCCCATTTTTTTCTCACCTTTACTCCCCTCCGCCCTACACCACCCTCCAACAAGCATTCCCATCCCCTTAGTTCATGTCCATGGGTTGTGCAAATAAGTTCTTTGGCTTCTCCATTTCCTAGAACCTCCCCCTGCCTATTTTGTACCTACCAATTATGCTTCTTATTCCCTGTACTTTTCCCCCATTCTCCCTCTTCTGCATCCCCACTGATAACTCTCCATATGATCTCCATTTCTGTGATTTTATTCCTGCTTTAGTAGTTTGCTTAGTTTGTTTTTGTTTTTATGTTCAGTTGTTGATAGTTGTCAGTTTGTTGTCATTTTACTGTTTATAGTTTTGATCATCTTTTTCTTAGATAAGTTCCTTTAACATTTCATATACTAAGGGCTTGGTGATGATGTACTCCTGTAATTTCACCTTATCTGGGACACACTTTATCTTCCCTTCCATTCTAAATGATAGCTTTGCTGGATAGAGTATTCTTGGATGTAGGTCCTTGCCTTTCATGACTTTGAATACTTCTTTCCAACCCCTTCTTGCCTGTAAGGTTTCTTTTGAGAAATCAGCTGATAGTTTCATGGGAACTCCTTTGTAGGTAACTGTCTCCTTTTCTCTTGATGCTTTTAAGATACTCTTCTTATCTTTTATCTTGGGTAATGTAATTATGATGCTCCCTGGTGTGTGCTTTCTTGTGTCCAAATTCTTTGGGACTCTCTGAGCTTCCTGGACTTCCTGGAAGTCTATTTCCTTTGTCATATTGGGGAAGTTCTCCTTCATTATGTTTTCAAATAAGTTTTCAATTTGTTGCTCTTCCTCCTCTCCTTCTGGCACCCCTGTGATTGGGATACTGGAACATTTAAAGCTGTCCTGGAGGTTCCTAAGCCTCTCCTCATTTTTTTGAATTCTTGTTTCTTCATTCTGTTCCAGGTGAATATTTATTTCTTCCTTCTGCTCCAAATTGTTGACTTGAGTCCCAGTTCCCTTTCCTTCACTGTTGGTTCCCTGTATATTTTTCTTGATTTCACTTTGTATAGCCTTCATTTTTTTCCTCCATTTTGTGATTATACTCACCCTTTCTGTGAACATTTGATTACCAGTGTTTTGAACTCTGCATCTGATCGTTTGTCTATCTCTTCATTGCTTTGTTGTATTTTTTCTGGAGCTTTGATCTGCTCTTTCATTTGAGCCATTGTTTTGTTTTTTGTTTGTCTTAACATGCCTGTTATGTAGTAAGGGGCAGAGACTTATGTATTTGCCAGGGCAGGGCAACCCACATGGCTGCTTAATGATACTGTATGTGGGGAAAGGTATCCAAGAGGGAAGAATGGCACTTGCTCAGCTCTCTGCTGGCTTTCAGTCACTTCCCCCGCTACCCACAAGCAAACTGGGTGCTCTGGTGCTGATTCCCAGGTGAGTGGTTTTGTGTACACCCCAGGACCCTGTGGGTCTGTCCAACGAACTTTCCTGTGAGGCTGGGAGTTTTTCCCACTGCTGTGCCCTCCACAGATTTTTACAGCCAGAGGTTTTGAGGCTTTCTTTTCTTGTGCTGGAACCCTGGGTTGGGCAGTCTGTCTCACTCCCCAGCTGTTCCTCCCAGTTTACCTGCATGCAGTGTGGGACTGCCGGTCGCTGTCTTGCTGTGTGTCTTCCCAAACACATTCATAATTACCAGGGCTCAGAGCCTAGCTGTGAGGAACCAAGTAAACACACAATTCCTTCAGTGGAATAAATAAGCACTAGAGTACTATAGTAATGCTTACTATAAGCATTACTATAGTAATAAATAGGAATTACTATTTTATAGGAATAAATAAGCACTATAGTAATGCTTACTATAAAAGAAATGACAAAAGCAGTGAGCAGGTTGAGTGCGTTTACTTACGAGTATGCATATGTGTATGTATGAACGGAGATAGACAGATGTATAGATACATGATATGTTTTGACTCTAGTGACAATTAAATAATATTGACACTCTCCTCCATGAAAACAAAAACACACCATAGTAATTTGGAATTATGGCATCTACCACCAGAAGAATCTGGATGAGAAACCTGATTGTGCCACTAATTAGCTGTGCAGCCTTGAAAAGGTTACTTGACCCCTCTGAGCTCTTGTTTTTACCAATAAAATTAAGTAATTATAGTACCTAACGTAGAGAGCTATTAAAGTCTTTCATAGAAGAGAATAAAAATAATTAATTATGCTTATTATTGGTATGTAAATATCCTTTAAAACTGTTCATACTTGCCAGACATTCAGAATAGCCTGTTTCTCATTTTAAAATTTGGTCTAAAATGTTGTGATCAAGAATGTAAACAAGGAAGAGGTTGAGCCCTTCAAACACACCAGCAAGCACGCCCCGAAGAACAAACAGTCAGGCAAGGGTAAGAGCTCCAGCTTTTCTGAAAGTGCTCCTGAGTACCCAGATATTTTTAGATTATTTTTAAAATGGAAAACAGACACATGCACCAAAAGGCATAGAACAAACACCCAGAAATATTTTGCTTCAGTTTTACATGGGTTATTTTTACAGATCTGTCTTGCTGTGTGGATTTCATTGAGAATGAAATGAATCCATGATATTGCTTCCATGGCAACCTGTTTCTCGGTGATTGGCTGAGCAGTATCCAGGCACTGCCACAATACCCCAGAAAGTACAAGTACTGTTAATATTTAACAGATGCAGTAAAACCTACCAACCCCGTGGCATTCGTTATGCAACTGACTATTAATAAAGAGATTCAGATCCATCCTAACATTTTCTCACCCTCTAAATATCCTTGTGAGCCTTTTTTTTTTTTCTTGTTAAAAACTGACATACAGAGAAACAGGAGGGGAGAGGAAGGGGAATAAAACCTTGAAGGTGTGAGAAGATAAAACCTTATTGTACTTACAATCGCAATGGCCTCCATTTCATTTGTTTCGAGATAGAACTGGTTTAGAAAGAGAAATGTGATCTCCCAAACGGAATGTAATGCCATTTTACATTCAGTCACGATTAAAAGAGAAAGCATCATGCACCTGGGACAACTGATGCAGCCATGTGCCTGCTGGTGTGGCTCACGACGCAACATGAGCTGAAGGTGATACAAATTAAATGACCTAGAGGCCACAATGTGTATTTACCAGTGTCAGGGGAAATTGAGGGTTTGTTTTTTTTTTTTTTAGTATATATGATTTCAAACCCCCAGTGTGTCTTGAATTAAGAAAAGCGCTTATATAAAAAGTATCAATTTGTAAAAGGGTTAAGTTTCAAGGTAATTATTTTTCCTAAAACCCCTACACTGCTTGGATACTTGAGAACTCCCCCTGTGTATTTAAAGTTTTATTTACACCATATCACGAGCAAATCCACCACCTAATAGGGGTAACAGTACTGAAAAGCAGGCAGGGTTTTTAATATTTGCATATATTATCAATCTGGAATGGCAGGCAGTTAAAAGATATGAGCAGAGTAGGAACACTAGCCAGGTACGGAAGAATGTCACCAGGGTGGAAAGGCCGGGGTACCTGGCAATGGGGGAAAAAGGGGAACACAAATACTATGGGGTGGGACCCGGCCCCCAGGGTGACATTTCTTCCCCCAGCATATAGCTGGCCATGCAATTTAGACCCCCTGGCTTTCATACTGCTGCTCGAGCAGTTGGGGTCCTCCCTGACCTCTCCTCCCCAGGCTGCTGCTGGCCCGTGTGGCAGACCCCCTCAGGGGAGGAACAGGAGATCTGGAGAAAAGCCCATACAAGCCCTTGCACAACCACTCCCTGAAGCATCAAGCCTGCAAGAAAATGAGGTTCTGGTCCACATCAAATAAGCTTAAGAAAAAAACCTCAGGTCTGCTGACCGTAGAGTCAGTTTTAAAAGTTAAAATGAGAGATGAAATCATGTGTTTCAGCTCCAGGCCCGGAAAAGCAACAAAACCAGATGAGGCAACGCCTCTGCTGCCATCAGGACCAGCGGCCACAACTAATGACTAAACCCCCCGCCACACACCATACTGCCGACCAACCAGTGGAGAGCACAGCCCTGATAGGACACACTGGAAAGCTGATGAATATTCTATTCCGATCCTCCCCTGGGACCTCCCCTAAGATCCACACCTTTAGAGAGGGGATAAAAACCCTTCGGACTGAGGACCTGGCACCCCATTCTCCGTCTCCCTCCCCCAGGTATATCTCCCTTGCCTTTCTCTTTCCTAAGCTCCAAGGGCTCTTCCTTTGCTTCTGTAACCTGTATCCTGAACTCAGCTGGGTCACTTCTTCCACTCTGTCACTTTCTAAATCGGGGGTGTCCAACCTTCTGGCGTCTCTGGGCAGCACTGGAAGAAGGGTTGTCTTGGACCACACATTAAATATGTTGTAACATGTAATCACAAAAAGAATCTCATAATGTTTTAAGTAAGTTTACAATTTTGTGTTGGGCTGCATTTATAGACTTCCTGAGGCACGTGCAGCCCATGGTCCACAGGTTGGACACCCCTGTAACAAACTGTTGCTTGTATTTGAATTCTTTTTAACTGGAATTCAAATACAGAGAGAGGTTCCTGAACTGAGGTCCAATCATCGGTAACATTCTGGAGCTGTTTCACTGTTAACAATTTCGCCTAGGATATTCTTCTTTTTTTAAGATTTTATTTATTTTATTTTTAGACAGAGGGGAAGGAAGGGAGAAAGAGAGGGGGTGGCACATCGATGTGTGGTTGCCTCTCGCACATTCCCTACTGAGGACCTGGCCCGCAACCCAGGCATGTGCTCTGACTGGGAATTGAACCAGCGACACTTTGGTTCACAGGCCAGTGCTCAATCCACTGACCCACACCTTCCAGGACAGAATATTCTTATTTGAATGTCCTATTTGAGATGGAGTTTCTCAGCTCCCAGTGGAAGATACAATTTGAAAACCTACACATACAAGTTTAGGTTAAAAACCCTTAAAATAATAAGGGGAAATTACTATACTTTGAGCTGATATATAAATGACTGTGCAGAGATGTTTTGACTTTGTGTATAAATTCTATGAAAATCAAGTTAGACAGTGCTATTGGCAAAATCCCAGGAATATATCTGAAGCTGATACTTGCTGCTAGCCCAGAAAGATAGCTAGCTGCCCATGAGCTTCCTATAAATCTTCAAACTAATATAATAGGGTGGGCTTTAAAAATGTATGCAGAGGAGTATCTCAGCTATGATGAATTAATGTAAAATTATAAAAGATTTAAAAATTATATATCAAAATATTAAGCATGATTATCTACGTGGGCTCATAGTTGATTTTTGTGGGTTTATTCGTTTAATTTATATCTCACCGTCCACATTTTTCACTCAACGTATGAGTTATTAAAAAGGAAAGATGATTTTGTGAAAGAAACTATCAGTGCTCCTTTACTCTTTCTTTGTAAGAACAATTAAACCTTAAATACATAATAAAGAGCCTCACGCACTTTAAAGTGTTGTGTGCCCGTTATCTTATCCCAGGCACACCATGGCCTGGGAGGAAGATCTTAGAGAGAGTGGAGTCTCACTGACGGGTAAGGAAAATGAAGGCTGGAGGTCAGCTCGCTCTGCAGGACGGCAAAAGACGGTAGCATCCGGGCTGGGAGGGTGTATCTGGTGTCCCGGGGCCGTGTCTACTCACACTTTGGTTACAGACGAGCTGTATTATACTGATGTTTTTGCATCCTTTTACACTACGTTGTAAGTTCATTTTCATGCCTTAAATTTTTATATTCTGTTCCTCTGTGTAGCACACTGCTAAGAATCAAGCACATGCTTCACAAATATCTGTTAATTTACAAGACGCCTTTCCTCTTTGTATTTTTAATCTCATTTATCTGTGCAGCTAAACATGTTTGCTAAAGAACTGACAGCACCTCAATCAATTTTTCCTTTAAATCATTTCCCAAAGTTTGAAACTCTGGGTAGTTTTTTTTTAATATATGTAGCCTGTTCTAGCCATCCATGCAGTTTTAGGGGAGAGGACATAAAAAAAGAATAACATGAATATTCATCTAAGCAGTTTCTAAAGAGCAAGATCTAGAAAGGGGCAGAGGCATCACATCTGTGCCAGCTGGCCAGGCCCAGCAGGAGCTGGAGAGAAGAAGGGAGGGAGGCAGGTATTTCCCGATCCAGCCACCTTCCCAGTCTAGTCCCAGAGTGAGCACAACCGTCAGGACAAATGGAGTTCCAGCGGACAGGCCCCAGATGCACGACAGAGAAGAGGGAAAGTGAAGAAATGAACATCCGAGGATACCAGGATGGAAAGGAAATCACTGAGAGTTTCAAAGCTTCTTTCCGGGGTGGCTCTTTTATTGAAAGAAATCTACATCAGCAGAGGCAATGCAAACATAAATGAGTAAATCAGATAAAGGAGCCCCTTCCTCCCAGCAGTCTTACACCGAAGTGTACAGCTCAGCAATGCATAGGGGCTGCATTACATCTGCACTGGATCCCTGACCAGGGACCGCCCTGCAGTAAGCAACCCGCACAGCTGCACGCCGCAGCCCTGTCCATGAACTGGAAACATCATCAAGCTGGGCGTGCCTCTAACTAGAAGGTATTTTTGACTCCTTGCCAACAAAGTATCCCATGGTTAATAAATTCACATACACACACCTCTGATATATAACAGAGACAAAGAGATGATTTCTAGAGTCCAGAGGTAAATGAATTATTTCCCTAGTGAAAAAGAAGCGGATACTGCCCATGGAGCACTGTAATGATGGAAAAAGACCATACATGTCAAGCTTGGAGCGCAGTGCCTGGCATGAATCATTCAGTCAGACGCTGGTTCTCTGCCATTTCCCCTGCAACACTGGAACTATTTAGACAAAGCTGCTGCTGTTACAGTGGTAATCTTTTTTGAAATCCAACTCATTCTTGCCATAAATCCCAAAGGCTTTATATTTCCCCACTTGGGGCAAATTTTATTCCCTCTCTCACCACCATCCTCTACACCAAGTTCATTTTCGAGTAGCAGACAGTATGCTGTAGACACTGAACCCATCTGGGAGAACTTCGCAAATTAGTTTCGCATGAAATGTTAGTGCAAAACTCAAAGCCATCTCTGACTTTACATTTTACAATGAAACAAAAATTTGGCCCATGTTTGCAAAAATTTTGCCAGGGTCTGCTATGGGCCTGTGATTGTCAGTAACCCATGGATCTGAACCCATCTGAAAGGTGAAAGATTCCAGGTCTGTTGAGAGCATCTCCCAAATTTCACTTTTAACACTGACCCTAAAAAAAAAAAAAAAAAATGAGCAGAAGCTCACACGCAAGACTGTGCAGGAAAAATGTGCAGAATCATGTCTTTCCATGAACTTGGGTCACAGCCCTTCCTGCATTTCTTCTGTCTCTCCCAAATGGACTGCAGAGACAGATCATCCATTTCTGAATGTTTACCATGGCTTCTGAGGAAACCACGAGTTCCCCCCGCTCAGGGAACTCAGCTATCGCTCTTGTGGTTAAAACACTGTAGATGTGTAGAGAACCCAGTTGCCATGCCTTGACCAAACTAAGGCTACCACACTCTGTAGTATCCCCAGTCTTGGCACTGATACCACACTGGCACAGAATGACGCTGCTTTCAAAATACCCCCTCCCCTCTCTAAGACGGTGGCAGCCTCTTGGAACTTCTGGACCTGGAGTCTCTCAAGGAGGAAATGCCCCACAAGGTGTTTATGTTTTAGTAACATGTCAGGCAGCCATATTTATTGACCTGACATAGTTTCTTGAGGGACAATTTCTAGAAGACAAAACTCAAGGCAATGATCTAACCTATGTTATCTTAATAAATGGAAAATGGTACAAATTGAAAAGTGTTTATCATCAAGGCAAATTTGAAAATGATGGAGGACATTACACAGAATACAGGTCAAACAGCAGATTTAAGCAACCCACATCAGAATAAAAATGTGCACAAGGCAACAGACAGCACAAGTATTTTAAAGCTGGGGAAATAAAAAATTGATTCTCTTACGGTTGAGAATAAGGTGGGGGAGGGAAAGGATAGTAGGAAACAAGTTAAGAGCTTGTGTTCTCTTTGGGTCCCCTCGACTTACAACAGCTCCCAGCTCAGTGAGACCAGACCCTACAGGGTGCCAGGCAGACAGAGAAGAGGGCCCTGGCTCTGCCTCCACCCTTTGCCTCCCCCCAACACCACCGTGCGCTCCCATGTCCGACTGACTGCCCAGTGCTCCTGAAGGGCACAAGTGCCTCTGCACAAAAACCTCCAGATACTTGACTCTCACCTTTCCGACTGCCCATAAGTAAATGAGTGGCCCCTGTTGTGATGCTACTTTAAAAAATTCCCAAATAAATATATGAATTTTCTTATATAAGCCCTAGATCTCTGTAAATGAACATCAGAACTCCAAATGCTCCAGGGTGCCCATATTTACCTCAGACACAGCAAGTCAACTGGAAAACCAGCCAAGTTTGTCAAGTTCACCCAGCTGCTAACCCACCCAGAGCTAGAAGAATGTCTGTCTCAAGCAGTTTCAGTCAGTGGCCTGTGATGACCCTTTGGTAACCATTTGAATAGAGGGGGGAAAACCCACACACCAAAATTCCCTTGCGGCCAATCGCCCACTTCACAAAATAAATAGAGAGTGGGTAATGTTTAAATAGAACTAGTGTTACATATCTGTATTAAAACTCATGTTTTCTTTTGCATTTTTCAAAGACTACATTAATATCTAAGGGTAGCAAACATTCGAGGGGCTGTTTCACTTTTCTAGATAACAGGCATTCTTTGGTTCCTCATACAAGGCAGAATGTCTGGCTTGTTGTGTTTGACAGAAAGAAAAGCATTTTGGAATCAAAACAAAGAGGAAACTACAAAATGAATTCCAATGAAATATGAGCAAGCAAGCACATCTAAGTAGGTTTTGTTATGACTTTGCATTCAAGGGACAGGGAAAAAAATAAAAAGCAAGGATCCAGTTGTTAAAGCAAGACTTCTCAGCTTCCCTGTCCTTCAGTCAATTTACCAAATGCCTTTTTCCTTCTCCAATCCCATATTTCAATATCTCATAACTTGAACCTGATTGATCGCTTGGTCACATCAGCCTGAACTTATTAGGCCAATTAAATTAGAATGATGAGGCCCACTTCACTCTGACAGGGCCATCTCCCCGCCATGTGGGCTTCTACACGTTCTATTGCACAGTCTCATTGCAAGTGCTGGTATCTTGCATGGGAGGACTGAATGTTTGAAGGGGACACACTGCTACACGGAAGGACTTATCAAGACACAGTAGGGATGAAAAATAGCAAAAACCAGAGCAATCTGACAAAAATAGGATGGCTTGTCACCCAAGCCCTGAGGCAGCTCACACATATGGGGCCGTACATTAAACATGAAGGAAGAGATGCTGTCTTGCAGCCAGGTCCTGTTCAAGTAGCAGCTCCAGGAGAGCCCTTCGTCCCCGCTGCGTGTCGGGAGAGAAACACTTCTCTGAGGAAGGCTCTAACAGATTCCTTGGCAAGGCTGCAACAGGCAGTGTGCTCAGCTCTACAGGGATCCACTGAGGAGCCTGAGATCCCTCCATGTGCTGGAGGCACAGGGTGTCCTGGTGAGGGGCTGAATCAGTCTGTAGGGGCGGGGGGGCTTTCCCTCATTAATGCACAGAGGACCCATGTTTATGCAATTTGTCTAAAGGGGATACATTTCCTTATCTGCAAAATGTACCACATATGCCAACAGGTTGAAAGCTGGGTCATAATTAGGTTGGATAATGATTTGTAGTCCCAAAGGCTGACAATGCTAAGACTAGAAGAACTGTCACTTTTAGAAAGTCTCCTGAATTCACTTTGGCCTCTAAAGAGTCTCTGCCCCACCCATGTGCAGCCCTGGGGTAGTGGAGATTTGGGGGAGAGCCAAGCAGAGACTTGGGTTTCCTTCAGGATAGGGTAGGAGTGTAGAGAGGGGGAGGGAGGGGCTGATGGTTTTGTGTCTAAATTTTAGCATGTGTGAGTGCAGGGACTGTGTTTTATTCACTATTATATTCTTAGTACCATGAACTCAATAAATCTGTGTGGAAAAAGTGCATTCAAATCCATTTTATCCTTGTATCCTGCTTGTGTTTTCAGTGAAAGAGAGATGGTTAAACCTATCTTTGTTTTTTCTACCCACAAAATCAAATCTTGGCAAATAAAGCATTTTTGTAAACATTTTTCAAAATCTATCAACGTGCTTAATTGCAAATAAGGCAACAGGGGTCTAGAGAGGTTATTTTTTAATATTTTTTATTGATTGTGCTGTTGCAGTTGTCCTACTTTTCTTCCCCCTTTGCCTCCCTCTATCTGGTACCCCCATTCCCTCTAGCAGCCCCCCCTTAGTTCATGTCCATGGGTCATGCATGTAAGTCCTTTGGCTTCTCCATTTCCTATGCTGTTCTTAATATCCCCCTGTCTATTCTGCAACTACCAATTGGTACTTCTGAATCCTTGAACCTTTTCCCCTATTCTCCCCCTTCCCCCTTCCAACTGGTAACCCTCCAAATGATCTCCATGTCTATGGTTCTGTTTCTGTTCTGCTTGTTTACTTAGTTTGTTTTTTAGATCCCATTGTTTTTAGATTCATAGTTGTGAGTTTATTGCCATTTTAAAGTTCATGGTTTTGATCTTCTCCTTTTTCTTAAATAAGTCCCTGTAACATTTCGTGTAATGATAGCTTGGTGGTGATGAACACCTTTAGCTTTACCATGTCTGGGAAGCACTTTATCTGCCCTTCCATTCTAAATGACAGCTTTGCTGGACAGAGTAATCTAGGTTATAGGTCCAGAGAGTTTAAGTGACTGGCAATGGGTTACATGCCCAGTGGGAGGCAAAGCCAGAACTGGAGCTCAGAACAACAGCCTCTGAAGCCCAGTCTTTCTCCAGTGCTCCCAGGACTGAGAGCAGGCACATGTACCTCGAACACAAGGGCCATCCCAGAGTTAGGTACTGCCAGCCTCTCGTGTGCTGGGACAATCTTACACCACGCCTGTGCCCTTTGCAAGCACCACTGCCATTTTTCTAGTGCTGTCTCTGGCACTGCCACATCTCTCTACACCATACTATTCAGAATAACCAAGAATATTAAGGGAAAATTAGAATTTTATCCTTAAAAATAAAGTTGGTCCCAAATTTGAGACACAAAGTACACATGGCACCTATATACTCTTGTACTTGACCACACAGTGCTCAACTCCTAAATGGGTAATCAGATATCAGCCCTATAACATTTACGAACATGGACATGCCAACTAGAAGGCTGTTACTTTCAAAGACTTTGTGAAATGAGCCATGGAGTAAAAACAAATAAAAGATTATTGCAAGACCACAGAGCAGGGTAATGAGTCATGCACAGTCCTTGAACCCTGCAGGGCCTAGGCCAGAGCATCAGCGCACCCAGAAGCCCCCATGGGGTCACAGAAGAGTGTTCTGCCTTTGCACACAGCACACATCAGCTATGCGGAGGGGACCCTGCACACGGCAGCCAGGACGAAACAGGAGTAACCAGGAAGTGCTTACTCATCACCTCCTCTCTGCAGAAAGCATTCCAGGGACGGCTGCTGAACCAAGTGGAAACTGTTCCTAAGGAACACTGGATTCAAGTGAGTCAGTAAGCCAGCATTTAAAAGGGCATTTTGTCTGGGGGAGGAGGCTAATCACAGAAGCTCCATCTCTAATGATTGGGATGGCACATGTAGTAAAGCCCATAATAGATGGAGAATTTTAGTCAAATAATAACTCATTCCTTCCTTGGGCAGAAGGAGCCAACTGGCTGAATGTGGTGCAAAAATGAAAATTCAGAACCTTAATCACATAGTTACACTGGCATTTCTGGCTCAGGATGAACTTTAAAATATAATAAAGAAAAATATACAATGAGCAATAGATTTATGAACTTATGATATCCATTTGCCTTCAAAAAGCCTTCTGGAAATAGATTTTTATTATATTTTGGACATGATGTTCTGGCTTCTAAAATGAGGAGGTTCAAAGTGGACAGCCAACTATGAAGAAAAAGATAATTTTATTATACTTTGATACCTTGGTGTTTCAATTTACTCTTTTCTCAACTGAGAAAACTCAGTGCCTGTACTGATCATGGATCACAGTTACCCAGTGCCAGTGCTCAAGATGCCTCACAGAAGATGTGATGACGGTTTAAACTGGCCAAGTGGAGCAGAGAGCGGTACAGTTATCCCACGGACCTGGGCAGCTTTCTCAACCTGGAAGCATGCCTGTCAGAAGGAAGCACAATGTCTCCAGGTCACAGAAGAGGAAAGAAAGGGAGGATCTGGAAGAAACCTTCATAAGTAGCTGTCTAGAGTTGAGTGATATGGTTTAAACTTTCTTAACCATATTATTCATCTTTTAATAATCAAGAATGTTAAGAGAAGGGGTGGGAGGAGTAAACTGCTTAAAAATAAAGTCTGTTCCCAATTTGAGCAACAAAATAAACAACGCAGTATTGAATTATAACCCAAAATGCAAAACACATAACCATGAGTACATATTGATATTAAATTTTAAAAGGTTGAATGAATAAATGAATGAAGAAGAATTTTGACAAATTTCCCTTGTGAAAGAAATCTAAATAATTTGTGTAGATACTTTGCCCTTAAGGAGGTGGAGCAAATTCCTCACTCTCTGAGTATGAGCCGTGTCCAGTACCTTCCTTCCAAAGAGCACAGTACAAAACCAGGAGAAGAAATAAGTTGGCAGTGGAGCAACCCGCTGGACACTCCCTCTGTCGGGTCAGTGAGGCAAGCATCAACAGTGGTAAGTCACACGGACAGCACGCATCCTTGATAAGACGTGATGAGTACGGTACTTAACTTCTGTGGCTTTCTTCCCCAAACCCATCACCCTCGTCCACTCATGAGGAAAATAGCAGTGATGACCTCACTTAGGGATCTTCTGCAAAATACCTGACCAGGACTCCCCAAACTGTCAAGACCTTCACAAACTAAGGAAGTATGAGAGACCGTCACCACCGAGAGGAGCCAAAGGGGACGTGAGCACTGAACACCATGCGGTGTCCCGGGGGCATGCTGAACAGGAGAAGGGCCATTAAGAAAAAAAAAAGGAAAATTTGAACAAAGGATGGGCTTTCGCTGAAAGTAATATATCAATATTTGTTCAAATATGCCATACCAATTTCAGATTCTAACATGAGGCGAAACTGCAAAATTTATGGGAACTCTCATACTACTATATTTTTATTTCTTTCTGCATTTTTAAAAAACTACTCTAAAATTACAACTTCTTTTAGGAAATAAAAAGAAAGTTGGCTGTGGCCATACACACACACACACACACACACACACACACACACACACGTGCTACAAGTTAGTAATCCAAAGTAGAATCTCTCAACCCAGTGGAGCTTGGGGAGTCAACACCGAGGGGAAAACAAAAGTCAAACTCATCTCCAAAGGCCAGGGAGAACTGTTTGAAACAATGTGCTGAGAATAGCTGGGAGGTATCCACAAGCATAATTAGCACCTTGACTGACGGGAGCCAAGGACAAGCAGGCTGTAGGAGAGGCGCAGGCCGCTGGTAAACAGATCCTGCCAAGTGGCATCTTAAAGCAGCCAGGTGACCAAGGAGAGGAAAGTGTTAGGTAAACAGAGTCCAGGTTTCTAACAAGATCGCTTGTGTTACATGTTCTCCGTGGAGTTTCTAGTTAGGAGGGAGAGCAACATTTTTTTTTCTACAAAATTGTCATGTTGATATTTTTGTCATTTTTATAAAGGTTTCTATGTCTCGATACAGGCTGCCCCTGCTTCTCACTACCTTAAGCCTAAACTTTGCCTAAAATTTTACCTAAAAACACCTCCTTGCAATGCTGGATCTGCCCAGCCTTCTGTTTCAGCAGCAGATTCTTTATTTGGAGAGACTGAATCATCCATTTCTCACCTTTCTCACCAGCCAAGTATTTTTAACTTACTGTCAGCTACGGAGTGAACATAGAGTCTAGAAGGAAAAAAGAGCCCATTTTTCACTTTTCTGCTTTTGACTGCTGAATTCAGAAATGCATTACAGCAATGTAAAAATAATATTGGTTACTTTAACATTTTTCTCCATTTTGTGAAATGCCCAAAGCGAGCCTCTACTACTAAATAGAGACTGCCTGCTTCTTACCTGGAGGGAGCTGCTCTCCGCTGCCCTAAGGACAGGACAGAAACAGGGCAGCAGCCTCAAGCTTCCCAGGGGGCTCCAAGGAGAGAAGGGTCCCAGGCATGCATCTGGCTCCCTCCACCAGAAGGCCCTGGCCTCTGTGGACCTCTTCTGCTAGACCTCCAGGACCCGGGACGGAAAGAGAGAAAGCTTACACTGCTGTTTCAGAGCCGCCAGACACCCCTATACTCCAGAAACGAAACTTCACAGGAACCGTTTCTTCCGACACCTGAAAGGCCCTGTCAGGTCCCATTAGGTTCCTCAGTCTAACGTGAGAAAACAGCCAAGCAGGGAGGCCAAAGCAGTGGATCAAATAAGAAGAGGGTGGCATTTTTGTTTCCGTTTTTAAAATTTTTTCAATCACAGTTCACATTCAATATTATTTTGTATTAGTTTCAGTTCTACAGTATTGCGGTTAGACAGCAATATACTTTACAGATTCCCTCTGATGTTTCCAGCACCCACCTGGCACCACACAGTTATTACACTATTACTGACTATATTCCCTCTGCTGTACTTTGCATCCCCGTGATTATTTTGTAACTACCAATCTCTGCTTCTCAGTCCCTTTACCTTTTTCATCCAGTCCCCTGACCCCAACTCCCCAGAGAGTGGCATTCCCTCACCCGCAGAGTAAGTGGGTAAAATGCCAATGAAAAGCACTTAAACAAGCCTTTCGGTTTCCCTTTTGTTGTTCTTCGCATGACAGATAAGGAATGAATTTCACAGTTAGGAGCAGAAAAGAATATGGCAATGGATGGATATTACAGCATGATGAAATTCAGATAATACAGTTCTGTGTGGGACAGTGGAAAACAGAAGGAATACATTATGCCTGGGAACAGGAACGCCAGGGGAAATACCAAAGCCAATTAAGACATTGACGAACAGATATGATCTGACTGCGTATGCACTCCATGCCCAGAACTGTAGGCACAAAGCATAGAAGGGGGAAGTTAAGGTGAGACAAGTTCACCTTAAAAAGCGTCCAGAGGGAGGTGCTAAGGGCAGGGAGGCTTGAAGACAAGCCCAGGGAAGGGGCTGACAGGGCAGGCAGTTGATAACCAATGCAGAAGGGAAGAGTTAAACCAGAGCTACCCAAGTTTTCCACGTCAGAAAAGCCCGAAGTCTTTCTGTCCGCAGTCTTTGGTGACGTATTGGACAAAAAGCCAAACTCAAATCTATAAACACAAAGAAAATTATAGTAAACACACATAGTGATTGCTTTATGCCAGACACATATAGATATACTAGTTCAACACATCCATAATCTCATGAGGTAGGAACTTATTGCCCCTATATTATAGATGAAAAAACTGAGGCACAAAAAGGTCAAGTGACTTGCCCAGTGTTGCTCAGTTAATAGGTGTGCCCTTAGCCATTATGGGCTTATGTATGTCCCAAAAAGCTATTTGCCACCAGGACAGAACATGCATATTCAGCTCAGAAATGTGTCAGGATGTAAATTATCTTAAACTGTGTGGAACCACTTTGTTTCTCCCTATTTGTTCTCTCAACGGTGTCACAAATACCTGTTGAATACACAGTATGCATCACACACTGTGCAGGATTTGCAAACACAAAAAACACATCTTCCTGAGCATATACTATAGTGAAGGCAACAGAAAAAAATAAAAGTAATATGTAGTAAATTATATAGTCATAAGTACATCAGGGACAAAGTGGGGAAGAGGGATGGGAGTGGCAGCTAAAAATCTCAATAGTGTGGTCATAGTTCTCTGAGACCTAAAGCACGTGAGGGGACAAGCCACGCAGACATCTGGGGAAACACATGTTAGGCAGAGGGAGCAGAAGGCATAAATACCTTGGGCCAGAATGGCACACAATGTTCAAGAGGATTTTCTTGTTAAATGGATTTACCTTCCGTTAAGTCCCTAGGATGAACCTCAAAATGTTTTCATGTCATGTATAAGTGTAGTACAAGCAGTCTCTAAATTGCATACACTTCACATACTGTACTATTCTTCCACATAGAAGGGTTTCTCTTTGAATATCAGCCTTCCGGGAATACCTCAAAGGCCACCAACACTTCCCAGATTCTTCTTCATCGCTTGCTAGAAGTTGTACATGCTTTCTCCAAATTCCTTAAGGTACTTTCCATGTCCCATCTGGCTTTTGATTAGTTACTTCTATGCCTTGTCTCCCTCTAAACTGTACTTTCATTGATGGCAGGAAACAGATTGTGGAGAACATTTATTCTCTTGAGTTTATTCTCTACAATTTAGCTTTGCTCATAGTAAGTGTTCAGTAAATATTTGTTAAGAAGATTTGAATGAGTACTTTCGATCAAATTAAGCTCCAAATTAGAATATCATTAATTTTACAACTATTTTTATTACAATGAGGAAATGTATTTTTAACTACACTTTCTTAAATTTTTGGTTCTTAGTACTAAAAAAGGTTTTCACAAAATATTACAGCTCATTGATATGTAGTTTCAAGCAAATATTTTAAGCACCAATGATCTTAAGAAATAACACATTTTCCCATAAAACAATAAATGGAAAGAAAAAGAGTAAAGGGGAGAAAACTGTACTTGAACAATCATTAAAATAAAATTGGAAGAAAAAAATAAAAAGATTACGTTCAGCCCTGGCTGGTGTAGCTCAGTGGATTGAGCGCGGGCTGCGAACCAGGCATCGCAGGTTCAATTCCCAGTCAGGGCACATGCCTAGGTTGCAGGCCATGTCCCTCAGCAACCGCACATTGATGTTTCTCTCTCTCTCCCTCTCCCTTCCCTTTCTAAAAATAAGTAAATAAAATCTTTTTTAAAAAAAAAAGATTACGTTCAACCACTTTGTTGTAAATAAGTAAAAATGGAAGATTAGAAAGCATCTTTGCTTATGTATTCAAAATATAAAAAAGAATAATATTTAAAGGTGTCTAGTAGATAAAATATTTAAAAACTGGACTAAATTTCCATTTTTGCCCAATCCAGCATTGACCAGCTGGCACATGCTCTATTATTTCCTGACTGAAACATTCAAGAAAGTCTGACATAGGATTAAGATGTTATAGCCAATAAGTCACCACCTTGCTGCTTTCGAAAACCAACACATACAGAGACAATATGAGATAGAATACTACACAATTTAAATTAATGTGCTCTGAATTTCACCTTATTCTTCTAATGTGTAAAGTAGCCCTCAATGTTACGTAACTGATTTTAAATTGACCAGGCAGATGTTTTAGCTCTGTGATTATCATGGTTTTTAAAAGAGTAGAAAATATTGGGAAAATCAGTAAGAGAAACAAACTCCTTATTTGAGGAAAATAAACTCCTTATTTGGAATCATTTCCTCCTTCCATGGCTGTCTCCATGGAGTAAGGTTATGTGACATCACCCGTCTGAGACGTGTGGGTGTCTCCTGCATGAAGGAGACTCACTTGGAGACCCCGACCCTGGGCGTGAGAGCGGCTGTTGTACAAATGCCCGTCTAGTCTCCACTTTGGTGGTCAATGAACACAGCTGATGCAGGACCAGATTGCTCAGAGAATTTCTGCTCAGTGATCCAAAGATCCGCCGGGACACTGTCCCTTATTGCACAAGGGCTAAATAAGACAGGAAGGCAGCAGCAAAGTACTAGACATTAGATCCGAGAAACTTCTAAGCCCCAAGGAAACACAATTTAATACGCTGGGCCATCCTGAGTTTCAAAATATGAGCTTCTCTGAGTAGAAGCTCTTCCCTGCTTTCCCCTTCCCTTTCCTAACCCAGAATTTTTCTTCTTCCCCAATCATAATGGCATCACTTCCTCAGTTGTTTTGTATACAGGTTTTGGTTTTGGGGGTTTTTTTTGTTTATTTTTTGTCTTTGCCAAAGCCAATCCTGGCTGTCCTCAGCATTCACAACCATTCATACCACAAAAATTTCCAGAACATCTGCCTTGTGACTCACTGTGCTAGGTTTGGAAGACAAAATGCCGAACAAGACAGATATGGTCCTTGTATTCATTAAGGACGAAAGGGAAGAACGAGTGCCCTGGGAAGTAGGGAGCTATGACCCCTGATCGATTCTTGATACAGATGGCACCTTAAGAATGTATCACACAATGGATGACACTGGTAAGCTCTGATGGAAAGTGAGGTCCTCAGCCAGAGGTCCTCTGTACACAATACAGAGAAGCCCTGAGACGTGTCAAGTTGTAGGTCCAAAGGATGAAGGAAGAATACGTGCAGCAGAGCCCTGAGACAGTCCTCAAAGGGCTGCTTCCGCAGAGTGGTACACGGAAAACAGTCAGGAGTTTCTGAGGAGGTACATCGTCCCCCCAAAAAAATGACAGAAATGGTTGAGAAGGGAGTCATCACCTATGGTTCTGGGCAGAGGATACAGACAGCATGCACCTTTCTTCGTTTGCTACAAATGAGTAATCCATAACAATTTCTAAGAGAGTTAGTAACAGGAGTGTTAGAAACTAAATAACAGTGTGTCCACACCACTCCCCTGTCTACTCATGGGAGTTGCCACAGGGAGTCCGTGGAGGGCCATTTTTGGGAGACGGAAGAGCAAACAGAAGGAGACCACACTGCGGGAATCGAGAGGCCAGAGGAGGGCAGGGAAAGCCATGCCCTTCCCTACGCCAAGGATTGCCGATGGACCTGCCAGGGATTGTGGGAAAGGGAGGAAAATTCCGATTAGATGGAATTTTAGACCCAAAGAGACTATGGTTTAAACTACAAGTGAAAGTTGTAGAAGTGACAACAAAGTTCTTCACTCAAGTCAAAAATAGGGACCAGAGAGTTAAAGTCATATGCAAAGGACGTTTCAGTTTTGCACATCCCAGTGTGTGGACTAGCTTTCTTACAAAACTCCAGCCTCTTTTTAACTGGCACCAAAGAGCAGATACTTCCCAACAACTGTATTAACGGCACATGGCAGGATCAGACTGAAGTCTAAGAGACACATCATAAATTCAAATTATCTCCCTTCTCAGTAGTTCTTTGGCAAAATAATGGTAAACTTATATACAAAAATAGGAATGGCCAGCCACTCAAGCCGTTCATAACAAGAAACTACAGTGATTAATTAATTCAGTCAAAGCCTATTGCAGGGTTTTCTCATTGCAACTTTTTGTTACAAATGAGTAATGTACAGAAATTTCTAATAGACTTAGTAATAGAAGTGTTAGAAACTAAATAACAGTTGTGTCCACATCAGACGAGGCAATATCATGGTCTACTCACTGAACTCGCTGCAGGGAGTCTGGAGAGTGTAGTGGTTAGAACCCTGGGGGAGGGTCAGGGGGCCTGAGCTCCAAGCGCAGTTCTGCACTGATGCCCACAAGGACACGTGCGAGCCTCAGCTGTGTTACTTACGATAAGTAAAAGAAGCTGGACTCAAAAGATGACATAATGTGTGATTCTGTTTATACAATATCCTGAAAAAGGAAATTTTTTAAAGATTTTATTTTTAGAGAGAGGGTAAAGGGAAGAGAAAGAGTGGGGGAGAAACATCAATCAGTTGCCTCTCGCACACCCCAAACTGGGGACCTAGCCCACAACCTGGGCATGTGCCATGACCAGAAATCAAACTGGCAACCTTTTGGTTTGCTGCCTGGTGCTCAACCCATCGAACCACACCAGCCAGGGTGAAAAAAGACAAATTTACAGCAGCAGAAACAGACCAGTGGTTGCCGGACCTGGGGGCAGGAGAAGGGATCAACTAGGCAACGGCCCAGAGTTTGCAGGAGGCAGGCGGTAGAGCTGAGCAATATTTATTTGTCACTAGTCACTTGTCAAAACTCATAAGAACATACAGCAAAAATAGTGACTTTTACTGGACACATGCTAACATAATCTATTTTTTTTAATCCCCATTTTGCCACTTAATGGCTAAATGACCTTGCTCTAGTTATTAAATCTTTTGGTGCTTCAGATTCTTTACCTTGAAGAAATAACAGCACCATTCCTATAGGAATATTAGTTGGATTAAATAAGTTAGTGCAAATCAGGCACTGAGAGTCTGCCACACCAGAAGGCCTTAATAAGTAATAGTCATCATCATCAGTATCACCATCATCACCACCATCAAGCCTGGTCTACGCCAGGTGTGGTGAATTCTGTGATTCTCTGCCCTGATCCCCTGTTCACCCATGTGCCCACCCACAGATGTTAGGAAGATTAGCTGCTGGACTTTCCCAACTCTTTCCTCACTAGGAATTTCTCTCCAGGGCAGGCCGATCAGCCAGTCATTGGCTATTCGTAGCCCCCAGGTGTAACCTTGGGTTGGTTTGGAGAAAAAAGCCCAGCCCCCCTTGTCCAAATGTGGGACAACCCTGAAGGGCTATTCCAGCTGCAGAACTTCGGGCAGGATTGGTTTGGGGTTCAACTGCAACCACAGTGTCCGTCAAACACTGCTCACCTGGGACGTCTCCTTCACAGGCAGTAAAGAAAATAAGTGTAGGAGCCTGAGCCAGACCACCTGGGCTCATTTCCTGGCTTGGTGGTGGCCATGGGATTTTGGAAGTCACTCACCTAGTCTGTGGGTAGAATGCCTCATAGGGTTCTGGCAAGGATAAAATGAGCTAATAAATGTAAAAGCACTTTCTGCAGAACCTGGCTTACAGCAAACACTGGGAATTGGTCACGGCTGCTACTACCCAGTCCCCGGCGATCCAGCCTTCATCTGAATTTCTGTGGCCCTCACTATATGACCACCCACTTTGGCTCAGCCTCTTTCACAATCATATATTCTTAACCTCTTTATGTGTTTTTCTGTTGCCTTATCTCAACTAGAAGTGAATATTAGTCCTATTTCATTCCATTTACACAATAGGGATTCAGAGAAATGACAAGATTTGCCCGAGATCACACAGCCAGACAGTGTCATGCACTTTGCTCTCAGAACTTGGGCTTTTCCCATTACATCACACCAGTGATACAAAGAGCTGTTGAGAAAGCTGCTCCTTGTACATATTTATTTATTTAAGTCTATGCACTATGTAAAATACAGGCCCAAATAAAGAGACAGTAATTATGTAGAAGTTGAAAGAATATTAAAGGGTGATGGTTCAACACCCTCTCCCTAATACTTCCACATTTCCCGCAGGTCGTTGGCTGCCTTGCCTCTCACTGTTCTCAGGGACGAGGACCTCGCAGCTTCCTGAAGCATCTCAGTGCTAGGAGATCTATCAAGACACTTTTCCTAACTACTTCTTTCTCTTAGGAGCCCCCGTTGTGTTTGTGGAGCCACACCAAACAAAATAAATCCTTCATCCATGAGCTACCCCTCCAAATATTTCAAAAGAGTTATTATATTCCCATCCTTGTGTCCAAGCTAAATAATGCAGCTGTCTTCCACCAACACCGCCATCCCCAAGCTTTTGGTTATCTCTCCACCCTGTGTGTGTGTTCCTTGGGACACGCTCCAGCTTGCCAGCCTCCTGACATGTAATACCTGAATCTAAACACAAATTCCCATCTCTGAATTGGGCATATCAGGAGAAAAATGACACTAAAACCCTCATTGATATAAATACTATGTTTTCATTAATTTAGCCATGAAATCCTGCCTTTCTGTGGAAGTCATGTCACCCTGTGAACTCACGTGGAACTGTCAACTAGACTCACCATTTATTCCAAACCTCCTTTCCCCTTGCCATGCTATCCTATCATTGAGCTGTTTCATTATGATATCCACTTAAAATGTCTCTGGTTAGGTATAATCCATTATTGTCAGTGTGTCAGGAATATGTTGTCAACTAATCATCTAAAACCTTAGTTTCTTCCAACTAGGATCCATTTGAAAATTTTATCAACCTGCTACTGAGGTCTACCTCCAAAACCTTTATGAAAATAATGGCCTGCAATGACAGAGACCTCCCTCATGCATTCTATTGACCTCTCTGTTACGCCCCCCGAGGTTCTGTGTTCGCCCAGTTGCCGTCTTCTTCAGCACTCTAACCCAGGATGCAGGCATTGGTCTCTAAGATACTGAGAGTCAAGAACAGATGCTGCCCCAAATCTCAATGTGCTACATTTCTGTGACTCCTGGAATCTCTCAATCTGCCACCCCTACTCTGCTGCTTCACATATAGTTCCACATCAAGGGTAAATGATGCTGAATAATGTGCTAGGAGGCAACCAAGAACCTTTGGTTTTTCAGACCAGGCCTGATGACTGTGAACTACCCAGAGAGAAGACACAGCCTGGGCACAGAAGTTAACGAGAACAGGACACGTCTGAAAAACTAAATATCCTACACTAGAAGGAAAAAATGCAAGGGGAGGAGAGGGGAGAGATTTGAGGCTGCAGAGATGAAGAGAGGCTAGGCCTTATTATCATGCTAGGGAAATTTGGGCTTCATGCTGAGGGCCACCGAGATCCAACGGCAGATGTCATAGAAGATGACAGAACTGAACTTGGATTTTACAAAGATCACGGGCAAGACTGTTCTGTGGACTCCTGACATCACAGGGAAATAGGAAGAGCTGACCTCTAAGGTTCTGTTCCATACAGACTCTGTAGTCTATTACCCAGCTAATCAAGAAACTCAAAGAAAGGTAGCTTCTTCTGGCAGGATTTGCACTTTACCTTTCCTCATAAAATTGTCTGGACTCATCATTTTCATTGTTGTGTGTGTTAGAAAGAGAAGTGAGGCGGGGAGAGATGTGAATGAATTTGGGGGAGTTGCTGGAGCTAACATCACAATATCCTATTACCTTTGCATGTCACAGTAGACTAGGTTCCCACTGTCACTGACATTCTACCTGCTCGGCAAGCCAGGTTGCTAAGAATGGAAACCATCAGTGAGCCCAATTCATAAGCTGCAACATGCACAAGCTCCAACTACCAACATTGAAAGAATCAAGAAAGTGACAAAGGGTTGAGAGAGACTTGATTAAAATTTCATTTTTACCAAGTATCAGGTTGTCAAAAAAATGTAAGATGATTAGGTGGTAAATCCAGGTTTCCTGATGTCACTTGTTAAGAAAGTTACCCATAACTTATACACAAGGACAGGAGGGTAGGTGCACACTGTTTCAATGTCACCCTAAGACAGGGTTTACCAGGACTATTCAAAGATTACTTAATGTTCTAAAATAATCTATTGTACCAACGCTTGACTTTGCTGTTTGAAATCTAAATTAAAGCCTCAGGTTCTGTGAAGTTACACGTTATCCTAGAGACTTGTGTGTGGTACAGAAGCAATATTTTCTGTCCAAGAGAAAAAAATTAGCCCAAATGTTATGGTTTATTGTACTGTTGGAGATAAAACAGTTTGTTTTTAATGTAGCAATCTAATTTATTACAGTCCTTTATTACATTGCCTATAAATATTCAGCTCTTCAAATGCTCTTTGAACCAGCTTTATGATGTTACCGTTTTCCTCATTAATTAATGAGTTTGATAAAAATCTTTGGCTTGTGTTTATTCTATACTTGTATGGAAGTCATGTTTTAACTTTTAGTAACTATACTTGGCCATTCTTAGCACTCAATAATGTAGTGTAATTCTTCACTGTACCCTGTCTTGCTGCTGGATTTCCAGATCATTGTTGGGGGGCTAATTTTTTTGAGGTGTCTTTTCTTACCTTTCCTCCCCTTGTGATAGCAATATCCATCAGTGCAGCTCTGGGCAGGCTGGTACATCCTTCCTTCTGGAAACTAAGACAATGACTACACATAAGAGAGAATACCTGCACCTGGAGCAGAAGGAACGTGGATATATGTCTTTGCCTTTTGGCTACTACATTTTTACTGCGATATTCTCCCAAGGCAAAAAAAAATCATAGAAATGCCTTGCAAGTTGTGAAGGAATTCCTGTCCCTTTGAACAAATGGAATACATATTTAAAACGAAATCCAAATGCTCCTTTCGGCCCTGTCAGAGAGGCGCTGGAGTCATCCCTCCTGTTCGGTCCTTCAAAGTCCTTACACTAATGGCTCTCCCACCCTGTGCAATAAACACGCATGGAAAGCATGTGCTTGGTACAGGTTTGTTTGATTGTGGTTTCTGAAGGATATATGACAACCAATACGGAAAATAAAAGACTGAATCATGAAACATTTTCTCAAAACAAAACATTTATGTTCTTTTCTCCTTATGAAGGAACATAAAACTCTTGCTTCATTTCTCGTGGAGGGTTTATTATGCTAATTAAAATAAATAGTGGTATAGATATTAATGACTATCACCTGAATTTTCCATGCACGTCAAGGCTTTTGTTTTTCCCCCATGTTAAAAATTAAATAAGTGAAAGTTTTATCCCCCAACCAACATACGAAAAGTACAAACAGAAAACGAGCAACCCGGGTTCATTAACATCATACTAATTCGCGGTTAAATTGTTCTTTGTATCTAATGACATTTAGAAACACTTGGTCTTCTTAAAGTCTGGTATTTGGGTTTGTGTAGCTCTTTAAAAATATAATATTGGTTTAATAACCGAGATCTGCAATGGTTTTGATTGTTAGCATAAATTTCATCTCCTCTTATGCCGGAAGCATTTCCTGTTTCAAAACCACCCAGACAGCAAGTGCCATGCCGTTCTGTATGCGGCTCTTACGGGATGTGACAGCTCGAGCCCCTACCATCGAGCACATTGTGGCACAGAGAATGATTCTCAAACCGGATATACAGAGACTGCCAGTAATGTTGCAGTGGGAATCTTTTGTAGGAAGTTGTTTTCTGAAATTATCTCCGTTAGATGTTACTGGGCTGAAGAGCCTCCTAAAACTGCAGCTCTAGACAAATCCAGAGTGGATGTTTGTGTCCCTCCCCAACCCCCGCACCCCCACCCCAGCAGCTGTCTGAGTCCCTGGGACTGCACCCATGTTTGGGTGGCTGGGCTCAGCCCATGCTCTTTGTGGCAGTGGGGGAGGGGCGGGCGGGGGTGGGTGATGGCAGGCAGTGAAGGGGATTGGGCTGCACAAACTGGATCGCCCTTATGCAGAGTCTGGGACTGGAGCACGTCATGCCCCACAGCCTGGGGACTGACCCAGTGAAGAGGAAAGAAGCTGAAAAAAAAATGACTGCCTCACATTTCATGAATAAGCTGTCTGAAAAGAATTTGAATTGTGAGGAGAAGCTGTTTTCTTTCCCCTGGATTGTCTGATTTCATTTATTTACTTAATTACTTCAGCCCCACCTCGCTTCGAAAACAACTGGGGGAGGCTTGGAGTGATTTAAGCAGTCCACTCAACATGCACCCAGGATCCAATTTGCCTCTCACTGTTCCAGGTGTGTTTTTAGCTCCTGTACAATTAAGCAGGAGCACGAAGCTCTCCCAGGCTGAGCCTGCACCCACAGCAATCATCATCTCACAGTGAGAGGGGAGGGAGGAGGGGCAGAAAGCCAGTTAACTGTTTCCATGCCCCAGACAACAACTTTATTTCAGCCGAGATCCAGGAGCAGCTAAGAGAAGAAGCTCCCCAGTCCTTCCAAATGCACCCTGCTGCCTTGTACTCACCCACTCTCTAGGTCCATTTGGAATGAAAGGCTGTGGACTAGAGAGCAGACTGTCACTCTTACCAAAGCAAACAGGAGAGGACCAGGTGTGGTCCAAGCAAGCAGCATGTACAGCCGCACATATTGAAGACCCTGTTTGAAAGGGGTTATTCATTTCCTGTGGGTGAGTCTATAGGGAGCAAATTGCCCTCTCAGAGGGCACAGGGTACAATGCACCAATAAAAGGTAATTTGGGTCAATACCTATCATAAGTCTAAAAGCAGGGTGGGTGGGGTAATGGCTGTTCTGAAGTGCATTGACCCAGAAAAGATGATTTTGTTAATCCAGCCAGTGTTTATTAAGCACTTTTATGTTCTGAGAACATAGAACACAAAAATGACCAATAACAAGTTCTGTTCCCTACCTTTGAAGCACCCATGGTCAAGTGGATAAAGTCATGGAGTAGAAGTGCATTTAACTTGGGGTTGTAGTCTAGAGTCAGCCCTTATGACAAAAATTGGAACAAATCTGATGAAAATTTTCACATGATCCTTTAAGAAAGGGCTGGGTCTTCCTCCTGCGTGAGAAGTGATTATTCTTTAATTGGGTCCCTGGTAAAGTAGTTGTCTTGCTGCAAAGTACACAAGGTTCATGTTATGTTCAGGTTCATGTTGTGTGAAAAAGTAAAATATTTAAGCACTAGATTCTTCTTCAGCATGGAGAGATACCCACCTAAGAAACTGAGATCAGATGACATAGCCTGAGATTTATGTCTCCCAACCTAAACCCACTCTTTTGTCAATAGATATGTTGCTTTTTCAGTAGTGTTGTCTCCTTTTGTCTTGCTTTTCCTCTTTCTTGGTCTTTTGATCTTCTCTCTCTCCATGCCTCCCCACCACCTCCCTCTTTGTCTTTGGTGTAGAGATCACATTGCATAGCTGAACACATATAAAAGGAGACTATTCTAGACCTCACTGTAAACAATCTAATAGTTGCTATGATGGAATAAAAGTTGAAGCAAAATATTGCAGAAGATGGGATTATGGTATATGCAGGAGCTAATCTGCTCTGGATTAATGAGTTGAGATATCTTAATTGCAAGGGGACACTATAATTGAGAATGACCATGAACCTTACCCATCATGTATCACCAGTGAGATGGCCAAGGCCTTGCTGAGGTTCCCCACCCTCTTGTACAACTGGGTTTGGACCCCCATCACCAAACATTTATGGCAGCCCACAGGATCATCACTACTGTGTGCTGGAAATTCTGGCACAATGAGTCTTCACTTATTACAGTGCCATATTGGAAAAAATAATATGTTTATTTTTAAAATCCTTTTGGAATAATTCCAAGATTTGGATGCATTTGATCTTTAAAAAAAAAAATACAGTGCTATTAAAACCACCAAGGAGCCAGCAGAAAATTCTGCCTGGAGGGTAAGAGAAGCCTTCATAGAATACGCAGACTTTGAACTTAGCCTTGAAGGAATGAGTCTCGGAGGATTCAGGTAGGTGGAGGGGAAAATTGTTGCTGGTAGCAGAAGGATGGGGTGGGGGGGAAAGCACAAAGATATCCTTCTTTACTAAAGAGAGAAAATCACAGAGTGAAAGAAACCTACCTTGACCATTCTCTTAGCTCATTTTTGTCCCCATTTCGCTTGTCCCTAATCCCTAATCCTTCTTATCACCTGTCAGAAACATACACACACACATACACACATATATGCGCACACACACGTATATATACACATATATCTCTACATATATACATGTGTATATATGAGTTTCTGCTAAATGAGTACATTGAGCATAGTAAACACATGGTTACCAAGGCGCATCTCTGAACATGAAAATGAAAGTACAGGCTATTTACAACCTGACAGCACAAAGGTAAGAGAAGAGGAGGTCCTGAAGCGGTGTTTTCATCCTGTCATCACTTCTTAATAAAAACCATGTGTCTTCTCATTCTTTCTTCTCTCCTTTCTCACAAAAGAATCCTGCTTGTGAAAAGGTTGATTGAGCTCAACTGAATATGAACAGGAATATGTGTCTACTGCCAAGGAAGTCTTGTACCTGGAGGGAAGACAAACCAGAGTCAATACATTATGAAAAAGGACAGCGTGAGGGTGCTGTGGGCTGTGTGTGTGCACGCGTGTGCGTGCACATGTGTGTGCCTTCACTCCATGGCCTGTTCCAGGCAGAAGCCCAAACTCGGTCTGTAGCACTTCACGTACCCGGGTCACTGAGTAAATGATAAAGCCATGCACTTAACTATTTTAGCTAAGGTGTTAAAATTGATAAGATCTTAATGACTTTGCCTTTTCCATCAAACTTTCCCCAATCTGTTCTCTTCCAAATTTATCTTTTTCCTGTCCATAGCCCACAGCACTCTGATGCTCTAACCCACACTTAAGTGCACGCTGTCCTTATTCATAACATATTGACTCTGGTTTGTCTTCCCTCCCAGGTACAAGATTTCCTCATATTCCTGCTCATATTCAGTTGAGTTGAATCAACCTTTTCACAAGCAGGATTCTTTTGTGAGAAAGGAGAGAAGAAAGAATGAGAAGACACATGGTTTTTATTAAGAAGTGATGACAGGATGAAAACACCGCTTCAGGACCTCCTCTTCTCTTACCTTTGTGCTGTCAGGTTTTAAATAGCCTGTACTTTCATTTTCATGTTCAGAGATGCGCCTTGGCAAACATGCGTTTACTACACCCAATGTACAACCGGTCCAAAAAGCTTGGCTCCACTTTGTAAAACCTCTGCTTCACTAACTCATTTAGTAGAAACTCTTATACATGATTGTTTAAAAAAAAATTCAGAAACTTCTTTAGACATCACATAGTTTTTACTGAGCAACATTGCAATGATTTAGGTAAAAGTGAATTTTTTAAAACTAAGTATTTATGCATAAGGGTTTGAAATGTCATGGTCCTATATTATCGCACTATAACTTTCCCATTGAAAGCAAAGTGGCTAGACATGAGATGTTAAGGCATTCTGTGCAAAACAAGATTCACTTGGTCTCACCTGTTGTTTTTAATTCATTGATTTAGGAGAGAGGAAGAAAGAGAGAGAGAGAAACATCGATTTGTTGTTCCACTTATGTATGCGTTCACTGGTCAATTCTTGTATGTGCCCTGACCAGGGCTAGGATATGCAACCTTGGTGTATTGAGATGAACCTCTAACCAACTGAGCTGCCCGGCCAGGGCTGGTCTTACCTACTTTTGTCAAAAACATTTTTTTTTACATTCAATCTTTAACAGCATAAGTTAGTTGGTTATTAAATTTATTGATTTACCCAGTATCAAATGTGTTACATAAAGCTTTATCGTATGTTACATCGCAGCCTTGTCTCCTAACTAGAAAGGATTGGCCTTTCCTCTTTGCATTCATTTGCATATCTTTATGGTTCTTATTTCTTAATTGGGGTATCTATGTTTAAACTGTATAGCTAAAGTCTGATACCATAATAGTGACCTGACTCCTCTTTTCCAGGAAAATCATTTTTGAAACCAAGAACTTTTTCAGGATCTGTGGAGTTTCCCAGAAATTTATGGCCCCAGATTTGAGAAACCAATCTGAGAAATGACTGGCATGTATTCTTAATGTAGAGAAAAGTGAAGTTATAAACCTCAGTTCTGGCAAAGATGTAATGATTCTGGCCATCTCATTTATTGTTGGCAGCAGTTATAATTGATTTGGAAAAAAACATTGGATACCAATAAAAATGTCTAACACAGCTGTATGTTCTGTTTCTCAAATGTAAAATTAACCTGCAAAATTTTTATTAGGATCACTGAAGTTAGATTTTGCCATGGTGGACCCTGGCTCTGTCCACACAACGAAACCTCTCATTGAATTGTTACAGCGTAATTAGTTGGAGGAAAACAGAGACTTTGTTCAATAGATTAGGATAAAAGTGCCGAAATATTTCTTAGTAGCATTTATTATTTACATTCACCCTTACAAAAGGATTGAAGGCTGCTTTCAGAGATGTGTAAAACACAGAAAGCATTTTTAAAAGAAAGAAATGATTAATGACAACTAAGGATGGGAAAGTAAAATGAAGCCAGAATGAGGTGAGGACAACTTAAACTTGGAACAAAGCTCCTTAGCAGCCATGTAAAAGGGGAAAATATTCACAATGTCTTTGAGAGAAGCATCAAGAGAAGTTCTTCTTTACTGGAAGAACCATAGCCTTGCCTGATGCTGAGTTCAGGAAAAAATCTGTCCACACTCCTACTAGGCCCAGAGACTGGACTGGACCACCAACAGGCACCCCTCTGGCAATGTCTGCCCCCATCACTAAACGAGCAACAACTGCTCCAGGGCCCAGGAGCCTTGAGAGCGCCACCTGCATGCAGAGGCTGTGAATGGAGCGATGTCAGACCTTTGTGTCCCTTGGAAAACAAAGTGCCTTGTCTTCTCTGTCCCTTTGGTATTCCCACAAAAGGAACCAATGTATTCTCCAGCCTGCACAGCCTAGGGAGCTCTAGGTCAGACCATTGCATATGAAAGTTATGAAGTTAAAAGTTTAACTGATGAGGAATATTCAAGGATTGTTTATTTTCTAACTTCAAATGGTATCTGGAAACTATATCACCCTGACTTGAGAAGAAGTTATCGAGGGATGCTGGAAGTTTCAAAGAAGCAGAGACAGTCCCCTGGCACAAACAGCTTTCGTCATCACCTACCGTAGTTTCTATCAGAAGGCACTGGCCCTGCTTAATCTTTGCTCTTGGATCTGTATCATTCTCGTAACCCCTCCCACATCAGTCGAATCATGATTAAGGCACATGCGCAGCCTCTTGTTCTGCTAAGTTAACCATGATAAGAGGTAGGAGAACAGCTTGCCAGTGTGGAACAAATGTTGTAAGAATTGGCTGTGAGGAGAGAGTCTGGCAGGCCTTATCCTGAGAGGAAATCTGAGACTAAAAGGACATGGCGTGGAGGGGATTCTCATCAGTGGAGGGCTGTGAGGTGGGGTGAGGATACCCGGTGGATTTAAAGAAACCCAAGTGGAATTTTCAGTTCAGCCACTCTGTAATACGGGGCAACTTTGAACTTATTCTTACGTCAGTTTCCTCATCTGCAGGTTGTGGGTGATAATACTCTATAGGTGCACTGTAAGAACAAAGCAATAGGATAAGGAAAACACCTAGGAATGAGTGCTTAACTCATCACTACTACACTGCACTCATTACTACCACACTGCACTCATCACTACCATACTATACTCATCACTACTGTACTGTACTCACCACTACTATACTGTACTCACCACTACCATACTGAACTCATCACTACTATACTACACTTATCACTACCATACTATACTCATCACTACTATACTATACTCATCACTACTATACTCATCACTGCTATACTGTACTCATCACTGCTATACTGTACTCACCACTACCATACTGCACTCATCACTACCATATTATATTCATCACTACCATACTGTACTCACCACTACCATACTGAACTCATCACTACTATACTACACTTATCACTACTATACTATACTCATCACTACTATACTATACTCATCACTACTACACTGTACTCATCACTACTACACTGTACTCATCACTATTATACTGTACTCACCACTACTATACTGTACTCACCACTACTACACTGTACTCACCACTACTATACTGTACTCACCACTACCATACTGAACTCACCACTACTATACTACACTCATCACTACTATCACTATAGATGCTCAGTGAGTGCTCAGGTTTTTTTAATTGTGGTGAAAAAGGCTGTGGCATGATTAAATGATAACTCTGTAACTAACTGAGGAGAGAACGGCTTCTGCCTGCTTCATCACCACTGTATACCAAGTGCTTCACAAAGTGTCTGACACATAGTGGGAGTTCAATAAATTTTTTCAATTTTTTTATTCTCTTCACCAAGTATTCCTTAATGTTAACATCTTTGACCACCAATACAATTATCGAATGAAAAGTACATATTTTTTAATGAATAATTAAAAATAAGGTTGTTTTTTATCAGTATATCTAGAATGATATTTTTCACGAAACCAGGAATAAAAAGTCCCTTTGAGTCATACACTCCTAAGTATAAAAACAATTCCCAAACCACTCTTGAGAGGAAGAAACAGTTCTCTTAATTAAAGTGGTGGTTTTAATACAGACCCACAGAGGTGGAACTGTCTACCAGATATAAAGTGTGGAAGTTTTGCTCCTATTTGATCCTTTTTGATTCATCGGAGTGTTGGGCTCAAGATTCATGATGAAGAAATGAACTTCAGCATGTTGAGCACACCAGGATTTACGACAAAATATAGAGGTGCAAATTATGCAGAACATGAGTTACTCTTTCTATTGTGAGAAAAGGACATTTTTCATATCATAACTCTTTGTTACAAACGTCTTCATATACTACATAGACATTTATCACACACCCACCGAATTTTACAAAGAGACAGCAAGTCAGAGAGTTACCTAATTTGTGTCAAGAAGAAGGGAAAGATGTGTCAGCAACAGCATTTTTCCCATCCCAAGGACAGGTTAGCATTCAACTGTTGCTGGTTCGTTGGAATTTCCTGCTTTCTCTTTCACTTAAATGTGTTGTTTTTTTTTAAGTTGAAGTAATAAATTGCAATAAGTGGGACAGGATAGGGCATGACAATTTGTGGCAACAAATGGCATCTAAAATAATTGTCCTTGGGACACTAGGTATCCACATAGTTAAGTCCATCTATCCAGATTCAAGAGAAGTAGATTTTTTAAAGATCCACAAAAATAATTGGAATAGAAAGTCATAAGACTTTAACCATCACATAAAAAATTAATTATGTTCAGTTTAATTTTAGTGTTACATGATATTTTAAGGCTTTTTTAATAATGAATGAGAGGAAGGATTCCTTTCTGTGAACCAACATAAACATTTCCAAACATTCTAGATAAATTAACATTTTATCTGTGTGTTTTTTTCTTTCTCCCTCTTTGTTCCTCCTGCTCTTTCATTTGCTTTTCTATTTTTTTCTTTTCTCCTCTGGGGTGATTTTCATTGCTTCTGCTGCCCTGGATCCTTGGCAGAGACACCTTGGTTATTGCTGACCACCCCGAGAGGCACTGGTCCACAGTGACCCACTAAGGAGAACTGTGGCAGTGGCATCATTATCCACCAAGTCCTGAATATGGAAATAAACCCTGCCTTGGAAAAGAAGGAACACTTGGGCGAGCCTCTGTTTTCACCCGTTATAAAGTTATGGGCAAGCATTTAAGTCTTCAGGTGTTCTCATTTTTTTCTGAATAACTAGAATGACTATATGTCCTCTGGCTGAAGCTTATTTTTTGAGGTCTGTGTAGTTATAATTAGAAAAGAATTCCCCACTGCATTTCTTACACTGATCCTGGGCTTCTAAAACCGCTCTGTGAAAACAACCAGTGAGTCACTGATATCTAATAGTAACCTAGGACCCAAGAAACCCAATCTTGTGGTCTAGATTCATAATTACCCTCTTTCCTCCCCGCCCCCTATTGTTTCATTTTATGGCCTATCATCTTACAAACTTTCTGAAGTATGACCTGATGCCCAGTTATATTTTTGTCAAGCTTTTGCTACCTCTCTAGAAAGTCTCATACACTCCTTCTGTATACACTGTCTTTCAGGACTGCTCTTAAAAAGTGCACTGCAGTGAAAAGAACAAGAACCTCAAGATCAGAAAACTGTGAGTTTAAATCCTGGATCCAGAGCCAACTAGTTGTGTGACCTTGTCCAAGTTGCTCAGCCTCTGAGTCTCAGTTTCCTTATCTCTCAAGACCCTCAGAGTCAATGTGCAGATTAAATGAGGTAACAAATGCCTTGTCATACTGTTTACATGGGGAAGGACTGACTGCTCAGAAAGTTTCTTCCTGGTTTTCTCACACAAAAATTCCCTGATAATAAAAATACCCATACATATGTAATTTAAGAAGTAAATAATGTCTGCCATACTTAATAGCTGGAAAAAAGTCAAAAGAACTATATTATTCAAGGTAGCTTAATTTCTATAGTGATCAACCCCCAAATCATAGCATCTTAACACAATAAAATTTTATTTTTTGCTCACGCCACAGCCCAATGTTCGATAACACTGGGGGACTGAATTCCACAGGACCAATCACGGACCCATAGAGCTTTGATCTTGTGGTTTCACCATCCTATTGGCCCTTAAAGTTCTCTCTTTCCAGCCAGCTGATGAGAAAAAAAGGCAGAGAGAAAAAATAGTGATGATCACACATGGCAGCTTTTATGAACCATTGATTCCTAGAAGTGGCACATATCACTTCGGTTCCCATTCAATTGGCCAGAACTCCATTGAATGGCCTTACCTAGAAAATGCAGTGCTGCTGTGTGCCTGGGAAGATGAAAACAAAGATGTTGATGAACCTGGGCACACATTTCTGTCTCAGGAGCCATAAAAATGCACGAGATTCATTTTTTTCAAGTTTGTTTGCCCTTAACTGTTAACTTCCCATTGCTTGTGCATATGCTTTAATGTGTTTTCAGGCCTTTGCCTCTTACTTAAATTCCTAGGAGTACATTTCTCTGTGAGCAGAATTCAATAATGGGGAGAGAGGCAGGCCATAAGTCCCTGGGTATCTAACATAGGAATAAAAGATAGCTGCTTAGAAGGAAGAGGAAAAGATAGAGCGTCTCAGAGTACAGAAGAAAATTATAAATTTCTTATTACCCTAAGGAGGTCATCGACAATCTATAAAACTATAAGAATCAAGTGTTAGAAATGCTATCTTCTGTGATGACATTAAAAGCCTGATAGTCCCTAAATCCTCTGAGCTTAATAAGTTCCACACTGAGAAACACTAGCACTGACCAAAACCTCACAGAACATCTACAGAAACTTGCCTCTCTGTATGCCGCAAGTGCCTGTAATCAGTGATGAGTGTGTTGAAACGGCTTTTACTTTCCTGGACTACTTCAAAGTCTTGAGAGGTTAAGGTATCAATGAACATGAGCCAGGTTCCCTAGTTCATTTTCTTTTCCTGCTTCTGGATCTGAGCCACATTCTGTGTCCTTGAAAAAGCTCCAGACTTCCACTTGCCTGACCCAGGTGCTTTGTTCCACCCTGTCCAAGCAGAGATCCTTCTCTGCTGCAAGACCCCCGCCTAAGACACAGAGCGGTAGCACCCACATGACACAACGTTTGTCTTGAGATGAGTGGAGACCAAAACGGCTTCGCCACACTCCCCTTGCCTATAGGTCAGCTTTCTACCCGTGTAACCACAGCGTCAGGACATTCCAGTATTAGTCGTGCATTGCGATAAGGCACTGGAGACCTCTGAAAAGAGTATGGCTGTTATCTGGCAACACTAATAGTCAAAGTGATGATGTATTAAGTGGTCACTATATGCTGCCCATTTTATATGTATGATGTGATTAATCCCATCACAGTCTTAGCAGTATTATCACCTCCATTTTAAAAATGAAAACTGAATTTTACTGAGGTTAAGCAAACAGCCTTGAGCCACACTGCTAATAAAAGAGCCAGGAGTGAAAGCAAATTCTGTCCGACTCCTCCTACATGGAGCAATTACAGCTAACATTTGTTGAGAGCTTACTACATGCCAGTCATTGTTCTCAGCACTTCACCTTGTTAACTCATTTTACCCCCATAACAATTCTACAAAGCTGATGCTGTTATTGTTGCTGTTTTGCCAATGAAGACACCGGAGCACAGAATGAATGACTTGCCTGAAACCTACACAAAGTGGGAGAATTGGAACTGGAACCCTGGGCATTCAGACACAAGACTAATCTGTTTTTTCTAAAATTTTTATAGTTTTGTAATTATAAAAAATTTCAAAAATATTAAAGTAGAAAGAACATATACATCTATAGATTTAATAGTTATTAGCATTTCATCATATTTGCTTCAAGTTTTGGTTTTTGGGGGGGTTGTTTTGCTTCAAGTTTTTTGTTGAAATATTTTAAATTAAGTTGCAGGCCTCATAATATCTCACTCCCTAGTACTTCAACATGCATCTCTAAATAAGGCTATTCTCTTATTTAATCACAATACCATTATCACACCTGACAAAACTTAATAGTAATTTGCTAATATAAAGTATTTGAAATGCCCCAGTTGTTCCACAAATCTCTTTCTCACAGTTGTTTTGTTCAAATGCATATCCTTTGAAGTGTCATGGATGACATTCTCTAATTATTTATCTAAAATAACTCCTCCCCACTCTGTTTTTGCACCACAGCATTGATGGTTGAAAAGTCCAGACTAGCATCTTTACAGAATGATTTGCCCCCTTCCTTGTGGTGTTAGTTGAGTAGTTCCTGTAGCTTTTGGATTCCCTGTGCAGTAGAAGTTATACCTAAACCATGAATAACTTCAGTGTTGCCAAGAATACTTCCTAGACGATACTGCTATTTCACATTCCACCACATCTGGACCTTCACAGTAACTGGCCATTCCATCAACTGTGAGGTCAAGTGCACCCAGGAGCCAAGGTGATGACAGCCAGGTGCTTTCTACTGCAAGGCTCTGTTCCACCCTGTCAATCAGCAAGTGACCTGAGGCATTGTGTTGGTGATGATGCCCATCAAACCTTTACTCAGTGGTTTCAGTATCAATGTAAGCCCAAAATTTTAATAATAATCCCATCAGGGCTGCTAAAAGGTGGCTTTGCAACCATATTATTCCACGGACATTCAGAGCCAACCTTCTTCTCTAAGGAAAAGTCTTCCTTCCTCAGTTGGGACTGTTCGGCTATGCTGAAATATAGTTTCTTCTGGTAAGACATGTTAAATATTTAATTACTTTTAATTGCCAATTATCACAGTAAGGAATTGATAAAATAATTACTTCCAATGGTGGAAAATGAGTTTTGTTTAGGGAGATTTTCTCCTTTTTAGTGTAATTATGGACTGCAGAGTTTCATACACTCATTGCCACTTTTTTAATGCTTGAATTCTCTCCAATTTGGCCACTATACCCTCTCACTATACACTGCAATGCTACTAAATCTGGGTTAGGGCCTAAATTCAAATCCGAGTGCCACATAGTCATTGGGTGACTTTTGTCTCTCTGTGCCTCCATCTCCTTGTGAATAAAATTATAATAAAAAACTCTACATAGCTTTCAAGATAGTAATTAAATGAGACAGGTCAGTGACTGGGTTTAGCAAAGGGTGTGACACACAGAAAGAATGGGATGCATGTGAACTCTCCCTGTTTTCATAGCAATAACTTCGCCATCTGACGCTAAGTCTGCACTGAGAAACGGGCTGGGCATGGGGACAGCAGGTAAAGGGAACAGCGAGAGTCATGAATTTCCTAGAGAGAAGGCTCTTCCCCAGAACAATGGTGCCTTTCAGGGGGGCTGAGGGGAGCTTGGTGGCAGAAAGAAGACAGAATGGAGAATATGTCCCTGAAAGAAATATTTTTTTGCTTTATGTAGTTTTCCCAGTGGTTACTGTACCCTGAGGCGTTGGAGAAAATGCTGGTGAAACCAAGCTGAGTGGGTCTCAGACCTGTCAGAGTGGAAAGGCCAGGGCCATTTCCAGGAAGCAGGACGCTCGCCCACCTACCCTGCCAGCCCAGGCCCCGTTCAGTGCGTGGCTGAGAGACAAGCTGCTTGGCTCACACGAGCCTGTAAGAGAGCTTACAGAAGAGCCGGGCTCAATGTCACCTTAAAGGACAAAGGTTATAGGAAAATCTAAAAATAGGCATTTTCCTATGAAAACCTCCCACATGGACTGACAAGTGTTTTTAAGTAAAACATGTAATTCGAAATTGTACTGAAGTGAGAAGGATTATTTAAATCTAATTTCTTTGAATTCTGTGCTGAGAAATGCTGGTCTTCCCCCAAACCAAAGTTGGGGGCGGGGGGGCAACCTTCACTGAATCTGAAACTTTGAAGGAACATTTTGAAGTTTATATTATTCACCTTCAATGCCACAGTGTACATTTTATTTTGGGCCCATATTGCTATTATAAATACATAGTAATCATCAAAAAAACATTAATAGAAGGATTGGAAAGAGTAATTTCCTAAAATTAAGAGCTGTTGTGCCTCCCACCTGGCCTCTACCCTCCAGAACACTTACTTGGTTACCAGTGCTAGGTTACCAGGCATCTCCAGACACAAAAAATGGGTTACGACCAAGGAGCCATACAGACCATGTCCACTACTGAGTGTGGGCATGCATGTGGAGAGAGAGAGAATGGAGTGGGGGGGAGTAGATGCTTTTTTAACCTTCCTCTTACTAAAATTTTTGTTTCCCTCAGAACTCACCAGGAACTCGCTCTGGGGTTTATAGAGATGACTAAAGTTATATCACCCGTCCAAATTACCCTGCCTTCATTATTAGGTGTGGTGCTCAGGGCACCCGAAACTTCCAGTCATGCCTCTCTTTAATGCATGTTAAACTCCGCTTTATAATCACATTCAGTGACTAGCATGCCTCAGGAGAATGTGGAGTGACTTGAAAAATACTTGGCTCCCACACAAGAGAAGTAAAACAAAGCTAAGTGTGTAACGTTTCTAACAAAGGAACATTCAGAATCTTCCTTCTGGCAGGATCAAATAAAAATCAGGGAAAACATCCTGGGAAATAAATGCCAAGAGCCAGAAGTCAGTTACTATTAAGAAGCATAAAGTTTTAAACTATTCACTTTCATGTTGTCCTTCTAAACACCAGGGCCATTAATAACCTCTGAAAATGTTGACTATCTTCTTTCTGCTTGGTGGGTATTTCTGTACCAAAATGTTCAAATGGGAGGGAAATAAAGGTCTGGCAGCTCAGATTCAGAAAAAAGTTTGAACTGAAACTCATTTATTTGTATTTCAAATTTCTGAGGCAGATTACCTGGAAGACATCCAAAACCTCAGAAGCCAAAAGTACTGCCAAACATTTTTCGGCTTGGCAATCGGTAATGTAATACAGCCAGATCATTAAAGAAATACTGTTCTGGATTCCCTTGAAGTTTCTAAGGCAAAGTTTAAACAAAAATTATTTCCTCCAGAGACTTGTATGCATCATAAGGTTCCATCTGTGCACGAGGAATCAGTGTGGTGGATTAGAGGCCTTGGCTAAATAAAAACAAACACAACAAAAATAAACCTATATTTCTTTCTAGTTATAGACGTGCATGCTGTGTGTTCATGAAGCAAAAATCTGTCTGTCTCCTATATCTTAGGAGGGAGATATTACCCCTTTGCGTTGCCATGGTTATATCATTCATTTGTTTTTGAACAACTGTGTATTGAAAACCCACTGTGAAGAAGGTGCTTTGATCAGTCACCACGTGGAAAAGCAAAGATGAAGACACAGACTGTGCTCTCATGGGGCATAACACGTGGCGGTAGGCAGGGAGAGGAGATATATGCAGAAAAAAGTTAAGATGGAAAATGTTACATACCATAGGTAAAGCAGGATAAAGTAAGTACTCTGCCCACAAGCAAGAGGCGAGGACAGATTTCAGGGAGAAGGCAGAATGACAGCTATGTCTGAGAGGGTAGATGGGATTTGGACAAAGTGGAGGAAATTGGATATCATGGTGCTTCATTTAGTGCCTTATTGCCTGAAATGCTCTACCAGCTCATTTCCATCCTGGGTCATGTTAAAATCCACTTGAACCCTTAAACCAAAACTGATCGTAAGAACACATTTCTTGCCCACATGGTAAAATTGAGTTGCACATGATCTCACAGTTCTATAGAGTCAGTTCACTTTATATGCTGCAATTAATCATTTCCATCTGAATTGTCTCAAGGCAACTTCTCCTTAAATTAACTTTACCAGGAACAGGTTAAACCCATGAAATCTAGTAGTGCAGAAGAGCTATCCACTAATCAAAACCAATGTGGGAACGAGAATCTGAATTATTTAGCCTCGTAAACACATTCCCATTTTGCCCATGAAGGGTGTTTATAAAGAGCAATCGTCTCTTTGCTACTATTATATTAATCCCATTGCATCAAGATCACAATCCTCTTATTTAATTCATTTCATTTAAGTAAGCATTTACTGAGAAATTACTTCTCCAAAGGCACTGAGCCAGCTTCTGAGGATACAGGATGACTACATACAGGGACCTCACAGCTTAGAGGGGAATACACGGCACCTATGATGCAGAGTAAAATGATAGAGTCATATACACACAAGTCTGTCTGACACACACTCTACTTAAGAAATGAAGTGGGTTTCCTTTCTGCATATGTAGATTCATATTCCTATTATGTAGGCTTCTAATTATAAGATACATTCAAAATGTTGTTTAAATGTTTTTGGAATTTTTGTTAGAGCCTATTTACATATAAATCACACGTAAAAACTTAGTATGTTTAAAGTCATTTGCCAATACTGAAAAAATTATTGGCTTCATTTACCAAACTTATATCTGAATGATATTTCATGGTTTCTAATATTCAGATATACCCTTAAATTCAAAGATTTGCCACAATTGGCAATATTAAAAAATGTGCCACATACATTTGAAGACAATTTTAAAATATATATTGGAAAAGTGACAATGATGTCATTTCAATATACTTTACTACACCCTTTGTCTAAGAAAACTCCTACTTAGTTTTCACAACCCACATCAGATACGCTTTTCAGTAAAGGACTACTAGATTTCCTCCTGTACTTTCATATGGTTTTGTTGAAACGTGTAGCTCCACTACTCAACCAAGTCTAAGATACCACTAGTCTATACCTTAGTTTCCTCATCTGTAAAATGGGGATTATAACAAATACTACTTATAAAGGTAAAATAAATTAATGCCATGTAAGAACAGCAATGTGAACCATGGTGTCTAAAAAGTATATTATTGATTACACTATCATTATTGGCTCAAGTGACTGTCATATATTAGGTCACCAGTATAGGACCAGGACCATTAAATAAAGCACATACCTTATTTCATAGGTATATGAGAATATATGTATTCCAGGGTATATTAGCCTCTTTGATAGAATGATTTGCAATCATACTTCATGTGTTAAAAATAAGCATTTACTAAGTCTAAGATAAATCTTTATGCATTGAAAACACTGCAAAAACTTATTTACATAGCATTTTGTAGCTTTACAGCACACATTGACAGTAGAGCAATTAATTTGATTTCCTTTCACACCAAGTGCTTCAGTTCCAATGCCCATCATAAGTGATAAGCACTTAATCTATTTGTCTGCTTTGGCTCTCCCTTCAAAAATACCTAAGTATCTAAGTTGTCACTGAAATCTGCAGTGGCTTTTTAATCAATGAGCTTCTAATGGTCTCTTTATTATGATTATCAAATGCCTATGCAAACATTTCTTCCTCTGACTCTCACCCCTTCCAGGCTCTCAGTCTCCCAAAAGGGATGGCTATGTATTACTCTTCCTTTCTACACCAGCTCTAATAATACTCATGGGGAAGAGAGGGAAGAGAAAAATAAACACACATTTCTAGCTCCCCAGCCTACTGACTGGCCTGCCCATTCCTCTGGTCAACATCCTCACAAATATAATGCAGTGGTTGGTGTGAAGTGAAAGTGTGGCCCCATTTCCCTGGGCTGCAGCCAAGGGAGAAAAGGAGGTATCGCACACAGCCATTGCAGGGAACTGGGTTCACCGGACCTGGAAAGAGGTCAAACGAGGAACAAAACAAAAAACTCTCTAGGTTGATTGGTGCTATGCAGAGCCTGCAAGAAACCTTCAGGCCTATGCTACAAAACCCCCTATCTCTTTGGCATAAAATGAAGGGAAATATAGGAATGACCAAAGACATAACTAGTCACATGTCATCATCACAAACTCTCAGAAATTTAATTCCTATGACATTTTCACTGCAGTTGATTAGAGTGAACATTGATTAACATGAGTGGGTGATAAATTAGGGTCTGCACTGTCACTGGTGTTGTTTCAAGATCTGTTATAAAGAAATAGGTCAAAGTTGGATTTTCACCTAATGGCAGACTGGGAGAAAACAAATGAAAGGACACATGCATTATATTATCTACCAATCCTATGCCTTGTAGGTGAACCATGTTGGCACTTGTATTTGGGAATCATACAATAATAGAGATCAGGGTGGATAGATCCTCTAATCCAACCCCTTGCTTTAAAGAGGAGTAATCAGAAGCACAAAGCACCTTGCCCAGATAAGCCACCACTTGGGGCTGCCATCTAAATGGAAAGATATCGCTCAAATTCTAGCTGAAATATTTTAAGACCAGTCCAGCTTCCACTGAGCACCCTGTTTTCTATTTACCTATACCATTTTCATGAGATGTATCAGAAACTTCAGGGCCTTATTTCCTGCGTGTTATTTACTACAGCTTCATGCAGGCTAGTCCTCTATTTACATTGTCATAAGCTCCTTGAAGGCTCCACAATTCCAAATCCTCTCACTCTACCTCCAACACCTCTAGACAAAAATTCTGAAATTCAACACTTACTGAGCTCCTTCCATTTGCAAATAGGCCCAGAGGGGTGAAAATAAGTGGGACAGTTTCAACAGAGCTCTTGATCTCCTGAAGTTTAAAATGGAATAAGCAGAGAGAGCTCAACAGCTCCGATACTACCTGCTGTGGTGAAGGTATAGACACAGTTCCTTGTGAATTCAGGTAACAAAGAGATGAACTCACCCAAAAGCTCTAAGGAAATGGGTGGCTCAAGGACTGGTGCTGGTTACATATGAGATAAATTCAGAAATTGAGAGCAAGCATGCGGAAAAGTTTATAGCAATTGACAAAGTAAAAATTATGTCTGCTGAGTCTAATAAAAAATTATAACTTGTGTTTTATATGTCTTTCCACACATGGGAAATTAAAAAAGGAAATGAAAGAAGGAAGAGGGAAGGAAACTGGCCTTTCCTCACAGAGAATTTGAGAAGCACTGTTTTAGATGGAGGAGGCTTGAGTTGGGTTTTGCAGACGGGGAGGACTTCCACTGCCAAGTGCATGGAAGATGGGAGGATGGCAGACACCAGCAGCAGCAGCTCAGAGGAAGGGGTGCGGGGACCAATGAGAAAAAACAAAGCAGCAAGGTGAAAAGACAGGGCACTCTCCTGTGCGTGAGAAGAGTGTAGGAAGAGAATCCAGAGTCAGTGAATGACAGCAAAAAGTTGGCAGATTTCATTCAAAGCCAAAGAATTTGAACCTTATTGTGTTGGCAACAGAGAGCTACAGAAAGTTTTTGACTGGAAAGTACCATACTAGACTCTGCACATAGGTAGAGGATGCTCGGTAGTCACTTGCTAATTGGAGTACTCTTCATTTGCTTCAGGGACGTGAACTCAGCCGCCTGCCCAGGCCAGGCAGTTCTCTTAATCAGGAAGACTGGGGCTTGTGGACCAAGCTAGCATTTGTCTCATCTAATGGGGCACCTGACATCCAGAGCCAGCTAGCCATTTTCATTTGGAAATACACACCCCACGTGCCAGATATCCAATCTTTCAATAGAAGCCAAAATGCTGGATTTATGTGGCAACTCTTAAATGTCAAATGTTACCACTCATTGAAAAACTTGTTAAAAGATGCTATTATGGCCAAACAAAACATGTCTGAAGTTGGAATTACCCAAGTCCCCAATGTGCATTTCTGCTTTCACACACAAAAAGAGGTTTGTTATGTCTGTTAAGGCAATAGACTGTTCCTCATGTACTTTTTGGTCCCTAAAAATAATGGAGATTATTTTTAATACTCATAACATGATGTCTATACTGTCCCTTGGTTCTCTGTCCACAAAGATGTTTGCTGGCATTACTGATTCCTGCCCACGCCTGCCTATGTACCCAACTCTGATGCATCCCGCAAGTCCCTCCTCACTCAGTTCAGCAGTAAAAATTATGTACCATTACAGCTACCCCCTATAGCTCCTGTCAGAACTGCCATCGCCGAGGGCTAGGGCCATGTGCAGCATTCTGTATCTGCATCTCTCAAACCAGAGCGATAGAAATCCCTGGACCGAAACTGGGCTGCCTTCATCCCGCCTCCAGTAAAACAGCAGCACCCCATTCTGCTCAGCATATTTCACAGTTCCCTTTTCTCAAGGGATCTTCTCAGCCAAGGGAAAAGCAGTGTCAGGGTGCAGCTGGTCGCCCTGCTAGGACGCTCCCAAAGGAGGGGGCCCTTGGAAAGGGAGAAGTTTCTATTCCAACAGGTTCCAGAAAAGAGGAAATAAAGCAGTCTGCCAGTAAATTTTAACTGTGTTTGTTAGAAAGGGTGGGGGAGGGGTGAACAGGAGAAAAAAGTGAAAAGAATCAATAAAAAGTTTCTTCCTAGCTGTTCCTTCCACAGCCTGCATAAAGAATATACACATCCTTTTGATTAAAGTGCAGCTTGCCTGCCTTTGTCTGGCAGACTGCCAAAAGCTAGTTTAAGGTGAGTTCTGCTATTTTAAGGTGGAATGGTTTGCTTTTGACTTGAAAAGACTCATGATTCCACAGTTCACTTTTTCACACTGCCTCACAGGGGAAGCAGCAATCTGAACCTGAAGAAACCATATGGAGGAAATGACCCCTGACCCCTCAGGGGATTTTTAAAAGCAAACAAACAAAATTCTAAGTGACCATAATCTCACAGATTTCACTATTCCCTGTGGTACCTTTTTATTGTTCTAAAAACTTGAATTAGTCTAGAGAGGGTTAAAAGTCTGTGGATGTTTTTATTTCCACAGTGAAAGATTATCATTCAATTATTTTTTAAAAAAATCACTAACATCTCACATATACTTAGTTTAGGAGGACATTTTTTACCCGTTTATCTTATAAGTGTATCCATTCAGAAATCCATATAACCGCTCAGAATTTGAATTGCTTCCAAAGAAGGAAAAATGTCCTGGATTGCTGGCTGAGACCCTGTTGTTGTGAGCCTGGTCATTTTTTTTATTATTCCAGGAAAATGTCGTGGTCTTTTAGCCTGGAAGCTACTGGGGCTGTGTTTGAAAAATGAATCACTACACACATGCGCAAAAGTGGGACAGTGGGAAGTGAAGCCTCAGGTGTGGCTTCCCTGCTCCCCTCTGCCATTCCAGACCACCTGCTGCTGCCTGGCTCCTCTGCGAGCCAAGCTCACCCCTTTCTCAGTGAAGATGTGCTCCCCACCCTGGCTGGTGTAGCTCAATGGATTGAGCGTGGGCTGCGAACCTCAGGGTTGCCAGTTCGATTCCCAGTCAGGGCACATGCCTGGGTTGCAGGCCAGGTCCCTAGTGGGGGCCATGTGAAATGCAACCACACATGATGTTTCTCTTCCTCTCTTTCTCTTTCCCTTCCCCTCTCTCTAAAATTTAAATAAATAAATAAATAACTTTTAAAAAAATGTGCTCAGCGCACCAGAATTGCCACCAGTGTCTCTTGACCAACCCACTTTATAATGTCTCTGCCAATCTCAAGTTGTTTTTCAAAGTAATTATTACTAGTTAATGTTTGTCCTTATGGGCCAGAAGCATTTAATATGATTCCTAACTACCCTCTGACACCAACAGTGCTTTTCACAAGTATTAAAATAATAATAATAATCCTAGCCCCGTCGGTGGCTCAGCTGGTTGGAGCGCTGTCCTGCCCGGAACGGTTGCTGTTTCAGTCCCGGGTCGGGTGCACAACAATGGGGAGGCGACTGTTGATGTTTCTCTCTCACATCGATGCCCCTCCCCTGTCCCTTTCTCTGAAATCACTAAGCATATCCTCGGGAGAAAAATTTTTTTTAAAGAATTTTAAGTTTCTTTTTTCCTTCTCTTTTGAATCTCACTGTTCTTTTGTTGTTATTAGCACTAGAACTTACATTTGAGGATTTCCCCTCTGTGCTATAACAATGGGGAAATACCTGTTTATATCTGGTACAGAACAATAATTTTCCTAAGACAGAGAATACTGGCTTGTCCTATGATGCTAAGAAAATAAAATCATAAATTAAAATGCCTATGTCATTGCTAGTTTCTTAAAGCTATAGAGCAAAATAATGTCACAGAAATGAAATGGAGTATCATTCCCTGTCCAGCTTAGAATTTGGTTTTTGTACCCCATTCTCCCCGGCCTCTTTCTGTCTCTTTTCTCAAGGTTACTCTTAACACAAGTTCATAACACACTAGAGGAATTCTCTGCATTTGTGGGGCCAGTTTTGTAAAATGTTGTCCCAAGGGCAATGAAATTATTTAATCCCTTTAAAAGCCTGAGTCAAGCCCTTCGGACACCCAGGGGGTACAATCTGCCTTCACTAAAGGATGCAACGATAGGGCCCCTGATGGCTCTAGGCAGAGGCTCTCTTGTCAGTGTTGGAGAGGGTCATAGGGACCCAGCGGCAGTCTCTCATTTCCTATGTAATGTCATGGAGCCCCAATTTTCAGTGTCACGTCCCCTTTGAGAATTCCAAGGAGAAAAATCCATGAGCTTCTTTCTTATGCAAATATACATATGTCTATGCCCCTCCGCCAAAAAAAATCTTTTCCTGCATCCCACTGCCTAATTTTTAACCTTGTCCAGAGATGATGTGTCTCTGGTGTCAGATTCATACAAAGCAAACCCAGAGTCGGATTTACTAAATCAGAATGCCAGTTAATTAATTTAGATCTAAAGACATGGCTTGGTCCAGGAGCTAGGCCAGCTGTCTGCACATTCCCTTCTGGTAGGTAGAGCTACGAAGGAAATCAAATTATCGATCAGAAGCCTTCCTGGCAGTTTTAGAAACAGAACAGAGGAGATGGGTGTTATGACGCCATGGACTCCTGATCAACTTTCCTTCTCCACTCCAAGGATATTGGTCGCCAGTCACCATCCTTACAGTGCCCTCTCCCCCTGGTTGCTATTCATTAGATCCCAACATACAGAGGGGACAGGGCCCAGAGTCTGTCACCCATACAGACGTCAAACAAAGATACAACTGATGGTGTTACTGGTTCAGTTACTCCAATCGTTATTTTAGAAGGCATCCTTGTTAGGATGCTCACATCTTTTGAAGATTTGGAAATTATTTTATTAGTAATGATTATACAAACCATTCAACATATATTACAACCACCTACAAAAGAAATGGTTTGCATAATCATTACCAATTTAACCTGACTTTGTCTCCAAGTCCTGTGAGAACAGCATGGGGTGGTGGGGTTGGGGGAGGATGGGGAGGGAAATTATCAGCTACCATGCACCTAACTCTAGAGTCAACTGTACCATTTATTTGCAGTAATGCAGGGAAGCTATGGCAGAGACCATCTAACACAGCTGTTTAAAAGCATGCATATTTTCCAAGGATGTCTGCCTCCGTGGGTTTCCTTAGATTATCATTCATTGTTTACATCCACTGAGCCAGACAATAGAACCCAGAAACATGTTGAGTGGAAGGAGTATATAATGTTCTCTACTTGTTGCATCACCAGTACGTATTCTTCTCTCTCTCTCTTTCTCCCATCTCCTACCCTTCCTCCCCCCCTTCTATCCTTCTCTCTGTTAAATTCCATTTAAAGCTAAGAATCCAGAAATTCTTCAGCATATCAGCTACCACAACAGACGTATAAATCTTTGTTGGCAAAACTAAAAATTTTCTCCTAAATTAAGCCAAGAAAATAGTTTGCCGTAATTTAAAAGAAGTTTTGTCTTATGCTCTTTTCTTAGTGAGGGTCCAGGTAGAATAAGACACGGAAGCTTTTCTAACTTTATAGAACAGAATAGGAAACAGGAGGACTGTGTCCGAGGCAAAGGCCAAAGCTGACCCAGAGAAGTAGGCACAAGCAGGTTACAAGAGCTCACAGCCAAAGAGGGGAGCGGAAGTCAGCACGTGGGCTAAGGTCAGAGCAGGCAGAGAAATGATGGGCAGATTTCTGAAGATAGGGAGACAGCTCACCCAGTGGAGGAAGTCATCTTTTTAAGAGGGCTTTGATGAAGTGAACAAAGCTAACCTGTGGTTCACACAGCAAACAGAAGCTGTGCATGAAAGCTGTGTGAGGGCAGTGACAGGTCAAGCAAAGCACCCCAGTGTGCTCCAGGAACAAGTACGAGCTGTCCCTGCACAAGGTTAAGTGTAAAGTTGCTGTCTGGCTCCTTTCTCAACCAGTCGCTTCAGTTGAGACATCATGAAAATCAGCTCAAGATACTCCAGGGACAGTCATTATCTTCCAGCCTCCTGACGTGTTGGATTTCCTTGGAACAAGTGAATAGGAAATAAGACATAAGAGAGCCCAGATTTGCAAACACTTCACCTTGGCTTGGCAGGACTCCTGGGTGGGATAATCTTCCAGGATTCTGATTAGTTTGCTTTCTTTTGAAACTAAACAGAAGCCTCCAACAGCCCTTTCTCTCTGCTTCCAAAACATGTTGAAGTTTGCCAAGAGTTTATATTTTGGACAAAGTGGCATCACTTAATGTTCTTTAGTAAATATTGATTCAGTATATGGTCAGGAGAAGATTTGCTTTTCTATAATACCAGTGAAAAACATCTTTTGAAGATGAACACAAATTCTACAAGAAAGAATTTTCATTAAATGATGGTATGGTCCTTATTTTGTAGACACCAAGAGAAGTTAAAGCCTTTCCCACCAAAACCGCACAGAAAGCCTGGGGCCATGTGTCCCACTATTACAACAGAGAGGCACTACAAACTAATCAACACTAACAAATATATGTCATGAAATTTACTCACCAAATGTTATATCAAACATGTTTTCAGCTTTTCATTTAGCTGCACTAAAAAGAAAACTAATACAACAAATCACATCACCAAGTGTTTAATGACTTGTGAAAAACTTCAGTGATCTTAACACGGTGGAACAAAAGCTCCACTGAAAGTATAAGTTGCTAGAGGTCTCTGAAACCCTGAATCAGTAGCATGATTTTAGAGAAGAGCCTTTCTCTCACCTTTTTCATTTTGTGAATCTGTTGATTCCAAAAAAACTTGAATTCACCACTGGCAGCTCCCATTTCTTTTAAGGAATTGGGCAGATGTTATTGCTGACACAGAGTTTTCAATAAAAGCAATTGCCTGTCTATAAAGTAGTTCAAGCAACAAGCAACAAATGGATCATTCCTGCTGAACAAAACAATATACAAAGTGGCTATAGTGGACACAGACATATAAGGAGTACCGTACCTTCCTGGTTATCGTCTTTGTCCCCTCTATCCCCAAATCCATTCTTCACCTGTCTCTGCCATGCTTGGCTCATGGGGAGGTGGCCTCTGTAGACTGCATCCCTGGGGCCCCTTACCCTCTGGTTTATGATCAGGTTTGGCCAGCGGAAGGCACTGGCAAGAGGTCAAAGGGCTGCCTGAGCAGAAATCAGGGCCTTTAAGTTCCCTCCCTGCCCGGCCAGGGTTTAGGCAGTAGCTGCCATCCTATAGGCTACAGTTGCTGGCCAGGGTCCATTTCTCTTCTATGACGTCTGAGCTCCCACCAGGACTTCACAAGCACAAGTCACCTCTTCTTCATAACTGGGACTGGCAATCATTTCTAACTGTTGCTAGTCTCTGGGGTTCTCATAATTCCTTCTTGAGTCCCAAACTTCTGTGCTGGGCCATTCATTAAATTATTTTAGTTGAGCCTCTCTGAGTATGCTGTCTGCCTTATGCCCTGTCCCTGAATGATATGTGATCTCTGTCCCTAGAGCATTTACAATTCATATTAGAGAACAAATACCATGAAAACAGAGCTGATACCTTGAAAGGGGATGGAAATGGAAGTGTTTCATATCTTCATCTGGGTATAATCACCCACACTTAACAGCTGAGCACATTACTATGTACAAGATGGAGTGAACATAGGGTTAGAATTGTTCATATGGAAAATAATATAATAATAAATAATAATACAAGAATAAATTCTGTTTCATGTACACACCACTATAAACCTACTTTTACCACACCCTGTATGCATGTAATCAATTATACAATATGACGTTATAAAAGCCAAGTACTGGATGAATACTAAGGATTAAAGGGCTATAAGTGTTTAAAACAGATGTACAAGCACATCTGGGGACGATGTAGGAGAAGGTTTCAGAAAAGGAGAGATCTGAGCTGGCCTTAACGGATGGGTAGCACTTGGACCAGCAGAAAGAAAGAAGAGACCATAGCTGAGTGGAGGCAGTTAGCAGGAAAAGACACAGGAGTCAATAAATAAACTAGACACTGGCAGATATTTCTTTGTCCTCCAACAAAAGATCACTTAATTTATATATTCTTCACTTGTTTTTAAAGATTGTATTTACTTATTTTTAGACAGAGAGAAAGAGAGGAAGAGAAACACCAATGTGTGGTTGCCTCTCACACACCCCCTTGCCTCTTGCATGTGCCCTGACTGGGAATGGAACCCATGACCCTTAGGTTCACAAGCTGGCATTCAACTCACTGAGTCACACCATCCAGGGCTTATTCTTCACTTTTAATAGCTTCCCATCCTCAACCAGTCAAAGCTAAACTTGTCAGTATACGACCATTTTAAGTCAATTATCCTGAAAAAAATCTCTAATTATGTGGCTTAAGTTTTTTCATAAGGTAACAAACAAAAAAAAAAATCTCTAATATCAGGAAGACACCCTCAGGATTTCCATGGAATGCCATCATCTCAGATCATCTCCCAGAGTTGAGACTTTGCAGCGCTCCTTTTTCAATGAGCCTTAAGCAATCATTTATTTTCCACTTAATCAGTTTAGTCCTCAGAGCCTGCACTTCACTAGGGAACCATTTGGGAGAACAAGAGGTATTCATTCAAAATATCTTGGTTCACTGAGCCAATAAAGTATCAGAAAAGATGGGAGCTTCAGCCTTGCTGATGCTTAACAATGTTTGTTTTAGGCAAGTCAAACTTGAACAAGGTCTCCGGCACGTGAGTGTTATCATTGTCTCTGCTCATTCAAGCATTGTTTGCAATATTTCTGCACACCGAAACAAACATCCAGCTCTACACATGGCTTCTAAGAGGGCTTTATCATACCCTTCCTGGGAAATTTTTTAATAATGGAAATAAGATGATAAGACTGAGCACTTGAAATGTGGTGATGAACAGAACTAAACTTGAAGTTTAGGTTAGTTGGTTGAATTAATTTAAGGTCAGAAAAATTGCTGACAGTCAGGAAAAAGCAATGTAAAAATCAAGCACTTCTCACATACATTTTAAAATATAAATAAATGCATTGAGCACCCAGAGAGGTGCAGGGGAATCTAGTTATTTGGGGCTATTCTGAACAAGGATGGCTGTTATGTTCTGAAACATTTAAGCTCAACATCTATGCAGTGGGGGTGGGGAGAAATAAGAAACCCATTGAATGGCATATTTGAATTGGCCATTTGAGATTCCTGAAAAGTTCTGACATGCAAAAATGATTCCCTAATAACTAACATATCACGTATCAGTCATTGGGAAACATTCTGTTAATTGATATTTGCATTGGAACATGTGGAGATGGGGTTCTTTCCACACAGCAGGTGGGTTTGGTTCACCCCAACTAATAGGGCCATTTCCCTACCTCATTTTGTCTGTCTCCGTGAATGTGCCAGGTGTGACTCTCTCCCCTGCAAGACATGGGTTCTCTCAAGATAGCAAGGTGTCTATGGACTTACTATTCTGATTTTTCTCTTTGTTTCCAGTAGCAAGGAGGCTCTCGGGAACCTGTAAACAACTTAGACTCAAGCATTCATCAACAGATGAGTGGATAAAACAACTATGGAACATTTATACAATGGAATTCTACTCAGCTGTATAAAAGAAGGAAATTTTACCCTTTGCAACAGTATGGATGGACATGGAGAACAGTATGCTAAGTGAAATAAGCCAGTCAGAGAAAGACAAATACCATATATTTCAGTCACATGTGGAATCTAATGAACAAACTGAACTAACAAGCAAAACAGAGACAGACTCATAGATGGAGAGCAGCGACAGCTAGTGGGGGAAGGGAAGGTTATGGGGTGGAGGCACTAAGCAAAAAGGAAAAAGGACTTATGGACATGGACAATAGTGTGGTTATCTCTGAGGCGTAGAGGGTATAAGGGGACTAAAAGGTAATGGAAAAAAAACACAATAAAGATTAAATTAAAAAATACACACATTGTTTTTTACCAAAAAAGATTAAATGAAAAACATAAAAAGAAAGTAATTATGAGACACCAAAGTAAAAGAAAAAAGAAAAAGAAAAATTAAAAAATAACTTGTGCCCATTTCAAAAGGCATATTTGACTTTTCCACTTTTCCATTAGTAAGTATTCATTACTAAATCTGTTAGCAAGGACTTATGAACTCCTACCATGATCTCAGCACTATGCTACGGGCTTTGGAAGAAAATAAAGCATGATCCCTGACCTCAAATAGCTTACAAAATAGTCAGCTGGAACAAGACCAAGGAACCTGAAATAAATCTAGCAAAGATACAGAAATCTGTAGAAATATAGTTCAGAAAATTGTCTAAATAAGACCAGTTCTCCAGCCCCTCCTACAGCTGCTTATTTTTATTAAGGATTTCCCCCCACTTACCTGGGAACAGTTATGTATAGGAATTGTGTGGAAGTATTTCCTCTCACATTCCTACCCTCTTGGCATACGATTGTTGGATACCAGCCTGTTTCATATCCTTCTTCCTCCCTCTATTATCTCTCCCTGATGCATGACTTACCCTCCCCTGGAGCTCTCACCATCTGGATCAGACTTTCTGCCTCCCTGGACCTAATTATTGCACTGATTCTCTAGAGCAATCTCTTCCCCTTTGCTTATGACTCAACCTTTTATTAGCGAACAATTAATTATTTGCTCTCCCGATGTTTCTGCTCTATTTTCCTTCCCTATACTTTGTTGAGTGCGCTTTGACAGGTAAACACAGAAGCATGTTATGTTGCTATGCAGCCCAACATGCACATACATACACAGCAAACTTTTTCTTAACCTCACTGAAGTCATCACACAACCAGAGGCCAAAGCCCAATGAAGGCAAAATAGTGTCGCATTTCACAAGGCAAATAAGGAGAAGAAAAGGAACATAAATAAGTAACAAAACAATTTAGCAATTAAGAAAGCCAAAACAGAAGAGAGATGAGAATAAAGAATGGAAGGAAATAATGATGAGACAACAAGGAAGTAGTATCTCAAAAAGGGTGGAAGCTGAGATGTATTTTCATGATTTCTAGGGAGTAGACATGAGACCCAGCAAAGGAGAGGGTATCCGGAATTCTTCTTTCTGGGTCAGCTATCCCCTGGCACATTCTGTGGCATGTCGATCTCTCCTATTTTGATTTTAATGTCTATAAAGCTATATAAAATAAATCTAAACCATGGCCCAGGTACAGTCCAAGAAGTAGTTAATTTAAGATTACCTAGGGTGACACTAATGTCTCTGGTTATTTCTGCTATGGTTGATATTGTCAGGAAAGCCTGACAAAAATATTTGGAAGGATTCAGTGACTATAGAGGGTAAGGCAGACATGTGGCGATATGGAGGAGTCTTTGCTTTTTTGACTCACAGGCTTCAGAGAAACACTCCCAGAGGGATGCCATCAGGGGGTTATGGCTGACAGGATCCGCCCTCAGAGGCCATGATGGATTTCCCCATTACCAGACAGTGGCCAGGTTTGGCACTGTGTGGAAGTGTTTCCTCAGGGCAGGTTCATTCTGAAAAGCAACCTACTGGCAGGGCTGTGTGCTGACTGTGATAGAGGAACAATAATTGTTCAATAAGAAGAGGCCCAGTAACAAGAACTCACAAGTCCCTTGGTACCACAAACCTGCCTGACTACTTGCCTTGGCAGTGCCTTCAGACCCCTGAGCCAGTTCCTCCTGTCAAACCTCAAGAGAGTTACTCCAATAGCTACAGAAAAGTAAGAGAGATTCTCCTGGAACAAAATGGCTACTATTTCCTAGAGAGCATTGCAACATGGTGAATCACCATTCAAAAATTGAATAAGTGGTTTTGAGAAATTTATCTAAAACATCTCCAAAGAAAAAATGTACCCACATTTTCATAGGTAGATATAACAAGAACACAAGTTTTCATTGGCACAGCACTTTTCAGTTGCATGTGACCAACACATGTCCTCTCACTTGCTCCTCCTCGTCCCCCTCCCCACCCCAGCATCCCCATGAGACAAGTGTGATTATCCCATTTTACAGATGAGAAATTTGCATTCCAGATAAATGCATTCATTTGGCTCCTTGTCATAAAGCTCTTCAGAAACCTAGCTAGGACTTAATCACAGACTCCAAATTCACTGTTGGTTGCCTTATCTTACTATTGCTTCAAATGATCAATTCAGAAAAAAAAGAGAGAATTAATGGGGGGAAAAGTGAAGCAATAAGTGTTTGGTACTTACATAGAATCTCTGATTTTCGATATTAAGATTAAGCTGATTGGGATATTGTCAACATGGTCCAGTAAGAGACTCAAGCCTCCATTCTTCTCAAAGATCAACAATTAGACAGCTATCCACACACAAAAATAGCTCTGGGGGAACTCAGGAGTCCATTAAAAATTTTTTTCAGCAAAATAGTGGAACAAAAAACTAAGAATTGCTGCACAAAAGCGGGGAATGGGCAGCTTCATTTGCCAGCCTCATCCAACCCCCCAGGTCCACGCTGCTAAGCACCAAAAAGGAACTCTCTGGGTGGAAAGAGCTCCCCACACCAGGAGTGGAAGAGGAGGCCGGAGTGGCCAACTTCCCCATCTTTTCAGTGTACTACATGAGGAACCCACTTTAGTTTTACCAGACGCCATGACCAGCAAAACTGAGATGTATTTAGCTTGGAATAAGGAAGGACCAGGGCTACCAATATTGGCCACAGCATGAAATAGCAAGGAAGATAATAAAATTTTCCAACCGAAAGGCATAGAGTAGATAAAAAGAAAAAGAAGGCCCAACTATACACTGCCTGTAAGAGATTCATTTTAGCTTTAAGAATACGCATGGGCTCAAAGTGAAAGGATAGAGAAAAATATTCCATGGAAATAAAAAGCAAAAGAAAGGAAGCATAGCTATATTTATATCAGAAAAAAATAGACTTTAAGCCAAAAACTGCAGCAAGAGATAAAGAGGTCATCATATAATGGTAAAAGGGTCCATACTTCAAGAAAATATAACAATTATAAATACATATACATCCAATGTGAATGTACCTAAATACATTAAGCAAATACTAACAGAACTGAAGGAAGAAATACACAACAGTACAATATCACATTTCATCAATGGATAGATCATCATTGAACACGAACCATGGTTTAGATTAAGTGGATCTAACAGACACATACGGATCATTTTATCCAACAGCAGCAGCACATACATTTTCTCAAGCACATACAGGACACTCTCCAGGATAGATCATGTGACAGGTAAATGTAAATGTGTCAGTAAATGTAAAAAGAAGAAAATCATACTAAGTATCTTTTTTGACCACAGTGGTATAAAACTAGAAATTAATAGGGAGAAAAAAACTGGGAAATTTACAAATATGTGGAAATTAAACAGCACACTTCTAAAAAAAAAAACACGGAAATAAAAAAAATACCTTGAAACAAATGAAAATGAAAACACTACATACCAAAAATTCACAAGATACAGCAAAAACAGTCTAAGAGGAAAGTTGATAGCAAAAAAATGCCACATTTAGAAAGAACAATCTAATTTTATACCTCAAGGGACTAGAAAAAGAATAAAATGAGTCTAGAGTTAGCAGAAGAAAGGAGATTAAAAGATTAGATCAGAAATAAATAAAATAGAAAATAAAGACAGAAAAAATCAATAGAATAAGAGCTATTTTATAAAAAACAATCAATATTCAAACCTTTAGAAAAGACAGAGGACTCAAAGTTATAAATGAAAGAAAAGCCATTGCAACTGATACCATAGAACCACAAGAATCATAAGAGACTACTGTTGACCCTTGAACAAAGTGGGTTTGAATTGTCCAGGTCCACTTACATGTGAATTATTTCAATTGGCCTGTACAGTTGAAACCACACTGTTCAAGGGTCAACTCCAAGGTAGGAATTTGCATAAGTGGAGAGTTGACTATAGTTGTACACAGATTTTCAGTTGTGTGGGAGGGCAGCACCATTAACCACTGCATTGTTCTAAGATCAACTATAATGAACAATTATACACCCACAAATTGTACAACCTAGAAGAAATGGAAAAGTTCATAAAAGCATACAATGTACCAAAACTGAATCATGAAGAAATATAAAATCTGAATATACCAATAACAACTAAGGATATTGAATCAATATTTCAAAAATCTCCCAACAAAGAAAAACACAGTACCAGATGGCTTCTTAAGTGAATTTTTATAAACATTTAAAAAAGAATTAATGCTAATCCTTCTCAAACTCTTCCAAAAAAAAAGTTGAAGAAGAGAGAAGACTCTCTAACTCTTTTCACAAAGCCAGCATTACCTGACACCAAAGCCATGTGAAAGTACTATAAAAAAGGAAAACTAAGCCCTAGCTGGCGTAGCTCAGTGGATTGAGTGCGGGCTGCGAACCAGGCATCGCAGGTTCGATTCCCAGTCAGGGCATATGCCTAGGTTGCAGGCCATGTCCCCCAGCAACCGCACATTGATGTTTCTCTCTCTCTCTCCTGCTCTCCCTTCCCTCTCTAAAAATAAATAAATAAAATCTTTAAAAATAAAAAAAAAATTTATAAAAAAGGAAAACTATAGGCCAACATTCCTAATGAATATGTATGCAAAAATCCTCAATAAAATATTGGCAAACTAAATTTAATGGCACATTTAAAGGATCACACACCATGATCAAGTGGGATTTATCCCTAAGATGTAAAGATGTGTCCACCTATGCAAATTAATAAGTATTATAATCCACATTAACAGAATAAAAAATAAAATTCATATGATCATCTCAATAGATGCAGAAAAAGCATTTGACCAAATTTAACCTTCTTTCATGTTAAAAAAAAAAAATCCCAAGTAGCTAGATATAGAAGGAACACATCTCAAAATAACAAAAGACATATATGACAAGACAACATCACAGTCAATAATAAAAAGTTGAAAGCTTTTCTCTAAGATCAAGAACAAGATGTGGGTACCCACTATCACCACTTCTATTCGTTGTAGTACTAGAAGTCCTACCCGTGGCAATTAGGCAAGAAAAACAAAAGACATTCAAATCTGAAAAAAAAAACAAATTAAAATTTTTACTGTTTGCTGATACAATGTCCTTATATATATAGAAAATTCTAAAGACTCTACCCCAAAACAGTTAAAACTAAAAAATGAATTCAGCAATTTCAGAATACAAAATTGACACACACAAATCAGCTGAATCTCTATACACTAACAATGAGCTATCTGAAAAGAAAAAAAGAAAACCATCCCTTTCTAACAGCATCAAAAAGAAAAAAAATACTTAGAAAGCAGAGAATAAATTTGACCCAAAAATAAAAGATCCATAGACCAAAAACTGTTAAGACACTGATAAAAGAAATTGAAGACACAAATAAGTGGAAAGATTATCTTCATATTAATAAAGAATTAATATTATTAAAAATGCCCATAGTACCCAAGCCATCCGTGAATTCAATGAACTCTCTACAAAAATTTCAATGGTATTTTTCGCAGAAATATTTTTTAAAATCCTAAATTTGTATGGAACTACAAAAGACTGAAAAAAAAAAAAAACACAACAGTCTTGAGAAAGAACAAACCTGGGGTCTTACACTTCCTGACTTCAAACTATGTTACAAAGCTGTTGTGATCAAAACAATGTAGTACTGGCATAAAAAAGGAGACGGCTAGACCAATGGAACAGAATCGAGAGCCCAGAAACAAATTCACATGTATATGGCCAATTAATATTTGCCAAGGGAACCAAGAATGCTCAATGGGGAAAGGATAGTCTTCTTTAATAAAGTGTTGGGAACACTGGACAGCTACATGCATAGAATGATATTGGACCCCTATTTTACACTACTCATACACAAATAAAACTCAAAAGGGATTAAGGACTTAAAACATAAGACCTAAAACTTCAAAACTCTTAGAAGAAAACACAGGAGAAAAGCTTTTTGACGTAAGTCTTGGCAATAGTTTTTTGAATATTGCACCAAAAACACAAGCAATAAAAGAAAAAAATCAATAAGAGGGACTACATCAAGCTAAAAAGCTTGTGCACAGCAAAAGATGTCATCAACAAAATGAAAACACTGGGAGAAAATAAGCAAATCCTATATGCAATAAAGGGTCAATACCCAAAATATATATGAAACTCATACAACTCAATAACAAGAAACACAAACACAAATAAACAAACAAAAAATATTTAAAAAATATATATTTGATTAAAAATGGGCAGAGAACCTGAACAGACATTCTGCTGAAGAAGTCATACACACGGCCGACAAGTACATGGAAATGAATCGAGCACTTCATTAATCATCAGGGAAATGCATGTCAAAACCACAGTGGGACTTCACCTCACACCTGTTAGAATGACTAATATCAAAAAGGTAAGAGCTACAAATGCTGGCAAGGATGTAGAGAAAAGGCAACGCTTGTGCACGACTCAAGGGATGTGCATTAGTACGATCACTAATGAAGCAGTACAGAGGTTCCTCAAAAAATTAAAAATAGAACCATATGACCCAGCACTCCCATTTCTAGGTAGATATTCAAATGAAATGATTTCACTATCTAAAATACATATCTGCACTCCGTGTTCATTGCAGCATTATTCACAAGAGCCAAGCCATGGAAATGTAAGTGTCCATTGATGAATAAATGGGTAAAGAATATTTGGTATGTATATATACAATGGAATATTGTTCCACCAAGAAAAAGAAAGAAAATCCTGCCATTTATGACAACATGGACTGACTTTAAGGGCATAATACTATGTGGATTCGACAGGAAAAGACAAATGCTATATGATCACATTTATATATAGGAAAATAAAAAAAAAGCCACACTCATGGGAACAAAGAGTAGAAAGGAGGTTGCCAAGGGGCTGGGAGTTACAGGGAATGAGGAGATGTTGGTCTAAGGGTACAAACTTACACTTAGAAGGTGAATAAGTCCTGGGCATCTCCTTTACAGCATGGTGACCATCACTAACACTACTATATCGTATACTTGAAGATTGCTTTAAGAGCAGATTTTAATTGTTGTCACCCTGACAACAACAGCTGCTAATGGTAATTCTGTGAGTTAAATGATATGTTAACGAACCCCATTGTGGTAAGGATTTCACAAATATGTGTACCGAGTCATCACCTTGAATATCTTAAACTTACACAATTTTATATATCAATTATATGTCAACAAAACTGAAGGGAAAAAAGAATACACTTACTGATTTTCTCAAATAATGATGACTGCAGGTTTCTAGACATACGCTTTGTTCCCTGGAAAGACTAGGTAACGTCATTAAAATATCTCCTGAACAAGTATCTCAAACATTTTTAGTCACTTCAAGCTCACTGGTTGTACTAAACTCTAGTCACATGAGCCAATGGATAAAAATATCAAAATGAATTGGCTGAGAGGAGAAAAATGTAACCACAGACTGGCAAGGTGAACACCTCATCCTAACAACGGGAGGTGGGGTTACGGGTGGTTTTCCTTCTTGGTTGAACTTATCTGAGTTTTTCTTATGAACAACAAAGAAACATTACTTCTGTCATTAGGAAGAAAGTTATATATTTCTATATTTTATAAGAATGCTGCCATGCTGGAGGATTGGGGGGGCAGGGTAGAGGGGGGATAAAGAGGGGAAAATTGGGAAAACCGTAATAGCATAATCAATAAAAAGTACGTAAAGAATGCTGCCATGTTAGATGGTGAATGAAATGTGAAGTTACCGTGCAGATCAAGAAGCCATAGCATAAATTAGTGATTAAAGAAACCAGCCTGAGACAGCTCTACCTGAGCCTCTCACAATCACTGCCAATGACTGTTCTAGAGGATTCTGAGAGAAAAACAGTGTCTACTTCCTCACTTCCCTACTCCAGTGCAAACTAAAGTTAAATTTTAATAGGTTTTTAAAAAATCTTTTTTGCTGTGTTATTTATTTAAACTAAGTGTTTTAGAAACATTCATTTTAGACCAAAGTATACGCAGTTCTTCTTCCCATCAGGGTTTCCTTACAGGTACAGCCTGTCAGCAGGCAGGGAAATCTAGAAAGCAGAGCAGTCACAGGCAGGTACAGGAGGCCTTTGCAGAAGGTAAACAACGATTATTACGGGCTTTCCCCAAGTGTCCCCTGACGTCCGCCTGTGGGGCAGGCCCACACACAGCACTCCTCCCTCCCCTCCCATCCTTCCTTCTCCTCTTCTAGTCCTTCTCACCACCTTTTCTCCTTACAGTTTCCCCGTCAAGGATCCTAAATGAGGATTTATTGGGTCATTTTAAAGACTCATAAGAGCCTACAGTGCTAAAACATAAAATGAACAAGTTCTGACTTGTGTGCATAAACTATGCCTCTTCCTTCAGAAGAGGGAGTGGTTTAAAAAACTTAATCAGCAGAATAGTTTCCAACATAGCTGCATTCTGGAAATCAGGCTAGAGGAAACACATTGGCTGCTTACTCCACAGCCTTGGCCAACAATGGTTTCTGAGACCAAAATGAACAGAGGTTTTCGTTTTGTTCCCAGCCTTGTAATGACTAGTTGAAGGGGGTTTTCAATGCGCTCTCTGCTTCCACATTCAGTCCTTACCTCATGTCTTCCCTCCTCTTGGCTCCCACCGCTGGAGAAGAGTCTCTCGCATTTGATCAGTGGCACGTGTTCCTGCAATTCATTAGTCGAATCCTATTTTCCATAATATGAATTGTTTTACATTTCTGATGTGGAACAGATAGGATCGAGTCTGTTTTATGACACTCATGTAATATAGCTGAACCATTCTGGATGAAAGGAAATGTGGTTTTTATCACTCTCTGATCGCATCAGGGTCATGTTGATAAATGTGAAAAAATTAAGCTGGACTCTAAGGGCCTTGAGGGTAGGGACCATGCTCTTTTCTCCCCATCCCCTGCGCCTAACACAAGCCTGGCACCTGGCATTTAAAAGACAACAATAACATTTAAATTGAAATGTAACTGAATTGAACTAGAAGTTCAATATCATCTCCATGTTCCATAAGGCTGTGGCATCTAAAAACTGGGTCCCAGATGAACAGTCATGCTCAGAAAACCGTGCCAGGTGGGTGTCCGCGTGCACGGCGTAAATGGACCACTGGACTGACGAGAGGGAGCAGGCAGCGATGGCGTGGCTTGAGCAAAGCTGACTGCGCGGGCACTCTCCACAACTGGGTATGAAGCCCGGTGAGATCTGGCAATCAGTCCTAGCCAAGGGGCACAGAAGCCACTCTGTCTTGGAGGACAGGCTTCCTGGAGAGGCCTGCTTTAAAAATCTCACAGCCGTGACAAGTTACCTCAAATCGGCCCTTTGCTAAACAGACTTCAACGTGAAGCAAAGCATAAAATGAAAACACACCCCAACTTATGCAGGGAAATATTGCCACAGGATAGTATTAGAAGAGCCAGAGTTTACACTGCATGACTGAAGGAGTCCAACCACATTCTCAGGACACCAGAACCTGCTGAGGGCAGAACACGGCAGTGTGCCGAGCAGTCTGGGGAGGTGGCAGACTAGAAACCTACTTGAAAATACATACAAGTTTAGTTATTTCATGTTTCAATTTACAACTGGGAGTATTTTAAATGCCCCCTGCCTCTTAAGATAGAGGTGAGGACTATACAGAAGTGGTAAGCAATGGAGAGAACATTAATGCCTGTTAAAGGTGGAAACCAGGTGGCCGTAAAGAGGCTTCCCTGAGCTCAGTTACCCCAGCAAAGCCCCACCCTGCTGTGTTCTAAAAGCTTTTACATATTCAAGAGTCTTCTTTATACCATAGCTTCAGAAAGACCTTTTTTGTTTTTTCTTTTTTTCCTTTCCATTTTAGAGATCTTTTGCCTGGTCTAACAAATAAAGTCATTCTTCACCATTTTAATGTGTAAACCATCTCCAGCCAAAATGCTATTGAACTGTGCCAGCAAAGGTTCCAACACAATTTTTCTAAGTCAGTAGGAAAATAGTGTTAAGCATGAGAAACGTATTCTCAAAGAGGAGGAACAGAGTGTGGTTTCCTCTACATGGTGTTGCAGGATAAGAGAAGACATGGACAACCTAGGAAAAAGAATTTGGGGGGAAAAACATTTAAAAGCCAACAGTGTGGCCCTGGATCATGTAGCTCAGTGGATTGAGCACAGTCCCGAAAACCAAAGCATCGCTGGTTCGATTCCCAGTCAGGGCACATGCCTAGGTTGTAGGCCATATTCCCAGTATGGGGTGTGCGAGAGGCAACCACAGGGAGATGTTTCACTCCTGCTCTTTCTCCCTCCCTTCCCCCTTCCCCATCTCTCTAAAAATAAATAAATAAAATATTAAGAACAAACAAAGCCAACATTGTGTGACTGCAGTGGGGAAGGGGACGCAAAGGGGATAAATGGAAAAAAAACAACAACTAATTAAAATTTTTTTAAATAAATAAATAAAAGCCCAGCAGCAGGGGGAGGGATGGGGGGTACTGGAGAAGGTCCTGAGAGTATCACATTAGCAGAGGGGTGGCCATTGATGGGGCTGCCTGTATTTGGAAGACCTGCAGACCCCTAGACTCTATCGCAGCCCTGCCTGTTGTTTTTAAGGGACCGCACAAAGGCCTACAATGGCAAGGATGCAGACAGGAGGCATGAGACTGGAAAGCAGCCTTTTTGTCTTCAGCAACCAAACATTCATTTCCTGTAAAGCCAGATGGATAACTAAGGGAAGACAAAACCATATTTCAGGGTCATCAGTCCAGCCTTGCAGCTTCTCAATGGAAATCAACTTAGTGAGTCAAAAGGATTTGTCTGGATTTGCCTCCCTGTAAGTGGCAAGTTTCTAACTGGAGCTTTTAGCAATGTCTGGGGTATTTCTAGAAGCCATCCATGTGAAAGGTGAAGCCACTACCCAAATTTATGCATGGATTTTCACACAAGTTCATTCTCCCCAGGCTGCCACATTTTAAAGGGGCTGGGTGAGCCAGACGACGAATTTAAATTTGCTTAGGCAATACTGAATCCTGTTAGATTGCAACCCTCTGCTGCCAAATATTGGGAAAACTACTTATTGTATGGCCCCAGTGTCTCTCATCAGAACACAATGAATAAGGCCTTCTCCCACTTCCTGGGAAGAAGCCGTGGTGGAGACAGCTGGGAGCATACTGGGACACTGCAAGCCACAAATGCCTGAATCGCCCAGCCAGGTGAGTCCAGCCAGTTCTAATCTGAAAGGTGCCCTGAAGCCATACAGACACTGGGAGCAGATGTACACTGAAGACTTAGCAACACAGAAAGCCTGTGTGATTAAAACTAATGGATGTGCTGGGAAGTTGCGTGCGTGGGCAGGAGAAGGTGTGGCTTTTGATACTATCTTGCTCCTTTAGTATGAAACATTTACACCTCTGGTTCTCATTTGCAAAAAGAAAAACAAAAGCAAAAGAACAAACAACAGAAAACATGCCTTTGGTTGCTTCTGCCAACATCTGAGCAAACCTTTATGGAGCTTCCAGGCAACAGGAATTGGCACTGGGATTCACAAGTTGGTACAAAATGCTCAGTGCCAAATGCTCAGGGAGAACATGACCATGACTCTGCCAGGAAACTCTGGTGAAGCCCATCCTTTCCCAAAAGGATGTTCCACAATGCCTTTAATGTGAAATTCAGTGCAATTCCATGGCACTGGGGCTGGCACCTTTTCCTGGCATGACACCTTTCCTGGTGCCATATGTGTACAACCAAGCATCTATGCTAATGAGTGTGCACTCACATCCTATCTGAGTCTCCCAACGAACAAGGCTCAGGCAGTCAGGAATATCTTGGGATGATCACAATATGGTTTTGAGACAAGGAAAGTCTTCTCTTCCTGGAAAGCGCCCAGCAGTTCATACAGGGGACACAGCCACCCAGATGTCGCCAAACCTGAGTCAGAGCTTGTGGGGCCTGTGGCCCATACAAGTGACCAGGCCACTAGAGTGTCAGGAGGGCTCACTGCAGCCTCCCTCAGCCTACAAATTACTCCTGCTTCTGCCTCAAGCACATCCTTGACTCTGGACAGCAAGGCTGCCCCTACAGACAGTGGACAGTGCATTCAGTTTGAAGCCCAAGGTGGGGGAAAAAATTCCAGGATGATGCTGACAGCAGAGGTTTCCATAAGGACACATGTGCAGCTGAGGAAAACTCTTAACTTGGAGCTGGGGTGATGACTGGTGTTCACCTTCAGAGATCGGAACAAAGACATCGACATAACAGAGGGGTCAGTCACCAAGGTTCTGTAGGAGAAACTACACTCTCATTTCACTGATCTGAAGGAGCTTACAACAATAATCATAATAAACAATACCTGTACGTGTGTTTTATAAAATGCTGTTGCATATGTCATTGAGGTACGTAATAAGAGCATAAATTGAGAATGAAAAAGAGGTCACAGATTGCTATAACACATTGAATGAATAGGACCAATAGTAAACTCAGGAATCTCAGAAAAGAGAAGAGCTGCTTAAGACCAGAATGAGTGGGGAAAGGACAGTTTAATGGTGCAGAGGAAATCTGAAAGATGGAGAAATGGGAGAACAAGATTATCTTCCCTCATCAGGAAGTATAAGCAACTTTTCTTCAGTCAAATAGCAATCTATTTTGAACACTGTATGTTCCAGGCAATGTGCCAGATGCTGGATTTATAGCAATAAAAAAGACAGAGTCACTGTATTTCCAAAGGGCAAGATGGACAATGTGTAAGAAAACAAGTAAATAAACAAGATAATTAGATAATCCAATAAGCGCTATGAAGGAAACAACCAATACGGTGACAGGGCATTTTTTCATGTTCCAGCTCTCCACTGTCCGACAGTCCACACAGACCGAGAGCTCAGTTATATTTCCTGAAACATGTGATAACACAAAACTACACAGATTCAGTGACAAGGTCACCAACGCTTCTGCAGTTGGGAATCCACCAAACGTAAAGTGACTTTGGCCAGCTGCTTACCCTCAAAATAGCAATTGTACACCTCCACACTCAGGGTTCCCCACCAGCCTGAGCCAAACGTACAATCAAATTAGAACAAAGTAATGAGGACAGAAGAGACCATGATGTATAAAAAGTGAAAGAGCATTATTATATTAATGTTGAGCCAAAATTATGATTTAAGTGGAAAATTCCTAATATATTCTCCAATCATGATTTTGAAAAGGCAGAAAATGACGATGAAAAGACAATCCAAGATTGTCTCCCTGAGGTCAGAGTGTAACTTCCTGAAAAATGAGATAATCCAAATGAAATAATAGTCATAAAACTGGATGCATGGTGCCAAAAACCCTAATTTGATTGATCCCTTGTCACTTACTAAATAAGACAATTTCATTTGTATCATATGGTGCCAGTCTTCGTCACGTTGTTAAAGTCAGTTTAATATTTAAATCTTATCCCCATAATATTAACTCTTAAACAGAGAGTAGCCGGAGACAGGTGACTCCTGCAAGAGAGGCAGGGATCAGTCACAGAGGCAAGATGGGCTAGCAGGGTAATAGGAGGAAAAACATTCATGTGCTTTTCCCATTAGCATTTCCTGTAACTGATCCCCTACCTATCCAGAGGGAGACTGCTTTTATGGCAGGGGTAGGAGAGCATTACCAAAGGAAAGGAAAGAGAAAAAACTGAGGTAGGATTCAGCTTCTGATATTCAAAATAGGATTTTTCATCAAGGGAATAGAGAGCAGGACACGTCCAGAAAGAGAGAGAGCATATTCTATAATTTTACAGAATATCAAAAAGCAAGCCGAAAGAACTCAGATCATAGAAGATCTTCTACATTTAGAAAATAGAACCCTTTGATCTATTATTAACTAGGCCCTGAGCTTACTATGACGTTAAAGGAGGAAAAAATCCCAAGCTTTTTCCTTTTGTCCTGCAAGATTCTCTTGCTAGCTAAAGGGGAGAGATATAGTAGCGAACTCTAAGGAAGCCCGAAGGCAATACTGTCCGCTAGAATATTCTGTGACGGTAGACATGTTGTACATTTGTGCCATCTAATATGGTAGTCACTCGACACATGTGACCCCGGAACATTAGAGATGTGGCTAGTGTAACTGAATTTTAATATTATGTTTTATTTTAATTTAAATAGCCAAATGTGGCCAGTAGGCTACCATATTGATTGGCGCAACCTGGGAGATCATGAAGTACCACAGGGGAAGAGGTCTAGATCCTGTCACTGCTTGGAAGGGAGCCACTGGGAGAACTTCATGATGCCTAACAGACTGTATGGTGAGCAAGAAGTAAACATTTATTGTTCTAACATTTGGGAGGCTGTTACAACAGGTAGTGTTAATTACGCTAAATGATAATGATGGGCACTCTTACTCAACCTTTTTATGGATGAGAAAACTGGGTCACAGAAGAATTAATTAACTTGCCCAAGGTCACATGGCTCCTAAGTGGTGAAATTGGGACCTGGAATACAGCCAGCTAGTCTGACTAGAGAGCGCTCACCCATGCCCTCACAATCTCTGCTCCTGTCGTTCCACGGTGTGTATGTGAGCAAAAGAAAGGGGATAGTTCAAGGTCCAGACCTCTTTGCTTTACATTGAAAACAGACATTTGTAAATTTATTAAATTATATAATCTCTTTTCCATGTGAATCATAAGTAACCCAATCCTCAGGCAGCCTTCCCCAGTACAAAGGGTGGAAACGCGTATCTCTCATATACACAAAGCCTGCTGTCTGGTTTCTTTGGAAATGACAAGATACTCTGGCATAGGAACACAATGAAAAGTGAGTCAGCTGTGCCCAGACCGAAGGAACAAGGAGTTCAATAAACACGAAACAGATGGGACTTCCGGATATGTTCTCTTGCATTTTAGCACTTTTCAAATGAGGCAAGTTTTAAAAATCCATTCGGTTTCTCACTAGGATCTGAGTCGATCTGAGCTAATGACAAGTGTTCAGGCCTCTGAAACTGTCCTCAGCCTACGGATCCACGATATCCTTCGGACAATGGATGCTCCTTTCCCATTCGGGGAGCTACAGTGCCTAATGGTCTCAGCTGGGGCACTGACTGGTAAGTTGGGCTTAAGGAAGACTCTGATTTTTCTAACATCACTCTTTATGTGGGGTTTCTTGAGTACGTATGTACTCAGCTTACAATATAATGTGCTCTCACTGCAGACAATGTTTGTAAACATTCTTAGGTAGCGTGCTCTTAATAAAGATTTTTTTAAAAAGATACTCTTCATTGAACATCAACTTTGTAACAGGTAATTTAACTATATTTGTATATAGATTTATATGTAATTTACATCATTTTTCGTAAATCTTAACAAAAATGGAAAAACAATATCATTATCCACTGTTTAACAGCAAGTACCCTTTACAGTCTTTACAATGAACCAGGTTCGCTTCCAAGTAAACTAATGTAATAACTCAGTCTTCATAAAAAATGAGAAAAGTACTGTAATTACCCCTGTTTCACAGGTTGGAAGTTGCGTTGAAAGAAGTTAAACTGCTTGCCTAATACCACAGGACTCAAACCCAGGTATTCTAGCTCCAGAGGCTAAGCCCTTCACCCCTTCCCTGCACAGCCTCTCAGTTTACACCTCCGGAAACACCTGCTCAAGATTACCAAGTTCACACATGACAGCTGGTCAAAACTCAGGTTCAGGATTCCAAGTCCCAGGCTCCTCCCTCACCATCAGTGTCTGCCCAAACATCCCTTCCTCCTTAGCACCACTTTCATAGCTTGCTCAAGAGATGCCCTGGCTGCATCCGGCTTTCCTAGAACCTGGGAAACTGCAGAAGCAACTCATGGACCAAGAGGCCCAGGTGACTCCCTGCCTTGCCCCACCGGGCTCTTCTTCCTTTAACACCAGGCTCTTCCACAACACATGGTGGACCTCCTGGGCGGCGGAGTGCATAACATAGCTTAGTCAGCTTTGTGAAGGAACCAGGGGAGGTGACCCGGGCTCGGGAATAGCACAGTTTGCAGAGTGCGCGGGGTGGGGCAGAGGGGAGCTTGGCCACTTCCCACTGTGTAAGATTGGCAGTGAAAGTGTGGCACATGTCTAGACATGCGTCATCTGAATGTGTGTCTCTGCATCTTTCGGCTGGAACCACCTCTGCCCTGTTTCACTTTCCAGCCATGGGGCTTGTCCGTTCCCCAGCTGGCCTCCCACCTTTTGCCCCTCCCTGCATTACCAGATGGCAGGAACTTCAGCTGACTAATCAGCTCCAACAATTACAAGCTAGTCGCTGCCAGAATCTGAAAAGCCAGAGGGAAGGAGTTGGTGGGGCCTCAGAAGTGACAAGCCATACCATTCCAGGGGCCAGCACGGGAGGACCAAAGGGGAGGAGGCATCAGCCCACCACTCTGGGCACCAAAGGGAGGACTTAAAATATGAAAATACATCGCTGTCTGACTTAGCCACTGATTCTATACTATTGGTGTGAATTCCAGTAACCTACCCTCTGGTCCCTTTTCTTCCTCTGTCCTTCCTCTCCTTTCCAGGGTTTGAGTTTGTGTATTTATTTATTCATTTGTCATACCCTGAGCCCACTTAAATCCCTGTATGTGCATAATGTCCCAAAATGTGTATGTTGGGAACAATAGTGCTTATTTGGAACAAGCAGATGGATACAGCAAACTGAGAACATCATAGATGTCCAAGGACAGACCAGGTAATTGGAAGTAGCATGGAAAAGTGACTCTGAAACAAACGGCTGACTTGAAATCAAGAGACAGCCCTTAAGACTCTACTCTTTCAATCATCAGCTTTGCCGTCGGAGCAAATGCAGAAAGTTTTTCCCATGTGTATTCCCTCATCTCTGAAGAGTGGGTTGGATTATTTAACCTCTTGGTTCTTGTCCCATATTAAGATTCTACTTTTAAAGACAAATTGTATCAATTGTGAGGAACTTATAACAACCAAAAAAATCAAGTGTGGTACGTTTAAATAAGAGACAAGAAAACCTGAACTGAGAGTTCACTTTAAGAGGCTTCCCGAAAGTACAAATAACCCATGGACTATTGCAGCCAGTCAGGCATGATCTCGTCATCAGCCCCAAAGCATAGCAACCTTAATCTTGGCCTCTCTGCCTTCCCACCCACTCCCAGGACAACATCTGACCTGGATTACAAGGGAGACTAGGAATCTGCAACTTATTACCTCATCATGTGGCTAACCATTTCCAGAAATACAAATATTAAGCACAGCATGACAGGTCGACTTGAGTCAGCTGAGGAAAGATGCAAACAAGAGCTGGTAGGGCTACAGGAAACCTGGATTGGGAAACCTGAAACCTGTTGTCGGCATGTCTCATTCTCTGGGCCACTCATGGATTCAGACCACAGTTGTCTGAGCCTGGCCTTGAAGCCACTGCATTCAGTAAAAATGAGTCTGGCCAGCCTGGCATGGAAGATTCAAATCCCCAAAGAAATTGCCTGATAAAAAGCCTTGGCCCCTAAAAGCATAGATTTGAAGGGTTAGAAGGAACACTAGCAATGATTTAGGACAAAATTCTTATTTCATAGATGAGGAAAAACCTTGAACACCCAGAAACATACATCTCACTAAGCCTTGAAATATGAAATGTTTTATGCTAAAACTGGAATCCATTGTCAGTGCTACCTTTGTCACATATAGTAAATCCTCATTTAATGTCCTTGATCGGTTCTGTGACTTTAGCAAAACTATGTAGAATAAAAGCAATTTACGATAAACTATTGATATAAACAAGAGTTAAGTTCCTGTGGCATCTCATCAATGTTGTACCAAAATGACGTTGAACAAAACAATGTTATTTGAGGACCTGCCCTACCCCAAATCTGGAACTCCTGAATCATGACAACTAACTTTTCTCCTTAAAAAACATCTCCACACAAAAGCTCTGTTGAGCCTTACCAAAAAAACAAACCCCAGGAAGGAGATATTATAATTCTCCTTTAGAAATGAGCAAACTGAGGCTAAAATTACACACTGAAGCAATGTTAGAGCCAGGATATGAATGGAAGTCTCATTATATTTTCAAATTCCAGATTCTTTCCACCACCCTAAAGTGGCTACCACAAAAGGCCAGGCAACAGAGCAAAGAATTCAAGAGTCTGTAAAATGATTTACCAAGATCAACACACATGCAGTACAAACTGGCCAAACCAGTTGTTTTCTGTCAGCATCATTCCGATGAGGAAGAACCAGTTGTTAAACATTTGAATATCAGCCCTGTCATTACTGGCCACCATGGTAGATTCATGCAGGGCAAGCAAGGTAAATGCAAACCCACCCAGTGGATTTTATCTCACCCCACCCAACGGCAAACATCTGCAATTCCAGTTAATTATTCTCTACCTGTTAAAATGTTCTTTAAGCACCCAATGGTTATTGACACACACACTATGGAAGGAAGGATCAGAAAGCTGGCCTTAGGAAGGATAGAAACCAAAATTCCTGGGAATCAGAGGTGAAAAAAAAAGAGCCAACAAAGAAAGGGGGAGAGACGAGAAAGACTAAGAACAGGAAGGTGGGCTCCCAGCTCGGGCACTAAATTCACTGACTTGTTTTTGATGTCAGACTCAATGGTTGATGCCTTCTCATCCATTATCTAGTTTTTCCTCCATTACAACCCTATGAAACCCATATTACCAATGAGTGAGGTGACTCTCTCCCATTTCACACTTTTGTTTCAGGCCAATTCTTCAATTTTCACTTCCTAAGTCATTTTCTAAAGTATGTATTATCCCACATGCCGCCCCCGTGTAATGTGCTGGGGAAACGTAGAGTGTCATTCTCTACAGGTAGAAGTGGAGACAGTGAGACAATAAGTCATAGTTTAGTAAGAAGGACTGCCCGGCATTCTGCAAACCATACCTCAATTCACTAATTCTTTAAAACTTTCTGAAGTTACAATGAAACAAATACATAATAAATTGCTGAGCTATCATTAGAAATGATAATGTGTGGGTGAGTTTTCACGAACATTGAAATTTTTTGTGATACAGGATGACAAGTACAATTCTACTGTAGTTTAAAACATGGAGGTATGCATTATACATGTGTTTGTTAAGAAAAAATTGAGAGAGAAAAAGGGGAAATAAAGCAGGAGGGGTTGGTAAAAAAAGGGAAATATAATGTTATTAACCTCCCAAAAGTTCAACAACAGACATCTCTGGTCAGGAAAATGAGAGATTTTTATTTCTTTTTTCTTTTCTTATCTTTGTTTCTTCACGTTTATATAGAAAAACAAATGTGTTGCTCGCACGCAAAAAAAAAAATGAGTTAGGACAAAAAAGTATTAGTCATAGCTAGATGCTCACTGAAGAAAAAGATGGATGGAAAAAGTATTCTAAAGACACCTAAAATTCCTAGTTAGGGGGTTGGGAGTCACAGTTTGATAACGCGATAAACGTTCCAAACATTGTACTTTTGGTATGGAAAAGACTGGGCTCTTCCCCTGTACCTATGAGGCAGGGGAGAGTTCCAGTCAGGTATAATCACCCAGGCAAAGTGAGAGAAAAAATTGTGTTTACCCCCAAAAAGGAAAACACACAAAACTTGAAACATTTCCAAAATCATACACTTTATTATGTTATTAATTTTTAAAGAATATCTTAACAAGCTTAGAGACCGTAGTGGCTACATGTCTAATACAGATTTTCTCAATATGCCTCACTACATAATCTATTAATAGATATTTATTAAGTACCTATTATTTGCTTAAAACTCCACCATGCTCTGATCCAACAATTCCTGACATTTTCCTCAGGATTCTTTAACCCATCTGAGGGACAACAGGGTACTTTGCATTCCACTCGTATCTTAAAAAGTACCACCACACTCCAAAACAAGAGCCCTCCAATGGCAGGGAGATCTATTTTTTACTCCTTAAACTATTGAGAGATACGACCCATCCTTGGCAATGTACAATACGAAAGGCAAATTAAAAACAAAAATAAACAAACACCATTATGAAGAGCTATAACATTTGCTCAGTTTCTTTACTTCTTACTGATTTGTGCCGATTGAGAGAAATGAATGACTGAATTCAGAGTATTTTATTAAAATTAAAATTCCTTAGAACCCAAAAGCCTTCTGTTGGTTATGGTGTGCATTACCGTAAAAGATAAAGTCTGGGAGCCAGTTTCTGGTCCACAGTTGATTTAGAATCCAGAGGATTCTAAGAAAGCAAAAGCTACCATTGAATGCTTTTCATTTCCCCATGGTCCTGAGAGTTCAGTTTGGGTCTCCATCTATTTTTTTCCAGCAATGTATACCTGGAAGTTTTGCCACAAATTTATTTACAGTGGGGAGCTTCAAAATTAGCTGTTCAAACTCGAGTGTCTATTTAAATGCACTTTTGATAACAATGTCTTTCAGCATGTAATACACTGCTTTGGGCTTAGTTTCATGTGATAAACATATGAAATTAAATGAAATTGTTGATTTGGTCAGGCCTGCATGAACCATTTACTCAGGATGACATCAAGATCTCAGGCACTGCAATAAAGAGAAATTAGAAATATTTATCCCAAACACATGAAAACTATTGACAGTATTCAATATGGCCCCTGGAACCAGCACCGAAGCTCGCACGACGCCGTGTCTCCCTCTCCAGCCCTCACGTCAGCTCCTCTGGACGGACCTCCTCCCTACGGACACTACCAGCCGAAAACTCATCTCATAGCTTCCATCTCCAGAAAGGGTTAACTTACCCCAGTTTTAGTAAGGAAAACCCCAAGGAAGTTATTTAATTGAGCCAACTAGATCCAAGTGCCCACCCATCAATCAATCGATTTGTCTGGAGGAGCAGGCATTCCTTCTGCATCCCCATGTTTACAGCAACAAAAGGGACCATAACCAAAGGATGGAGGTGCTTCTTCCAGAAGGAAGGAGGAAGGTCATACAACACAAAGTAGCAGGTGCTCACAACAGGTATCTTTATTGTTGTTGTTGTTGTTATTATTAGAATAAAGTGGCAAGGTGAATTTAAGCCTGCCACAGGTTATAAATATAACTGCAACATATTTATTGCTCCTTAAAAAACTTACTAAGTTATAATCAAAATGCACTACACATACTTAAAATGTAGAATGTGAAACATTTGACAGTTGTATATACCATGGTTGATACATCAACCATGGAACCATCACCACACCAAGAAAAGGAACCTATCCTTCACCTCCAAAGTTTTCCCTGACCCTTTCTAGCCCTTCTCTCTCACCTCCCCCCAAATTCCTCTCATTTCTCAACGTAACCAGTTATCTTTATGTCAGTATAGCTTGCAGATCCTAAAATTTTGCATAAATGCAGTCAAAAAGTATATATGTGCTCTTTCTTGTCTGACTTATTTCATTCAGCATAATTATTTTGAGATTCATACTGAGTAGGATTCCATTGTATAGTGCTATGAACTGAACTGTGTCCCCTGCCTCCAAATTCGTATGTTGAAGCCCTTAGCTCAGAATCTGAGCTAATTTGAAGGCAGGGCCTTTAAAGAGGTAATTAAGTTCAAATGGGGCCATTAGATTGGCTCCTAATCCAATATGACGGGTGTCCCTATAAGAAGAGGTTAGGACATACAGAGGACACCAGGGACCGGTGTGCACAGAGGAGTGACCACGTGGGAACAAGGTGAGAAGGCAGACACCTGCAAGCCAAGAAAAAAACCAAACCTTCCGACACCTCAATCTCGGACAACCAGCCTCCGGAGCTGTGAGGGAATTAATTTATTGTTTAAGCCACCCAGTCTCCGGTATTTTTCATGGCAATCCTAGCAAACTAATACGTGTAGATTTACTATAATTTATTTGTTACCTTGTTGATGGTAACAAATAAAACATTTGGTTTGCTTCTAGTTTGGGGTTACTACAAATTAAGCTAGTATAAAAATTCATGAGAGAATCTTTGTAGAGATATACACTACCATCCCTCTTAGGTAAATACCTAAGTATTTAAGCCTGGATCATAGGGTTTCTAATAAACCACCAAACAGTTTCAAAAGTGGTTGTACTGTTCTACATCGAGTGTTTCATACTATTTTACACGTGGTAGTATACGAGAGTTCCCATTGCTCCATATCCTTGTCAAACCTTAGTATAGACTTTTTTTAAATTTACACATCCCAACAAGCATAGAGTAGTGCCTTGTTGTGGCTTGAATTTGACCCCCTAATGACTAATGAACTGGAACATCTTTCACGTGCTTCGATTACCATGTCTATTTCCTCTAGAGATGGTACTTACCATCTCTATTTCTGTGATGAAGTGTCAAAATTCTCAATTCATCTTTTATTGGCACAGTAATTTTTTATTGGATGCCTGGCATTATAATTTTTACCTTTTAAAGAACCCATTACCATAATTTGCCATGTATAATGTCCTCCTGTGAATACTGCACACCATGTTTTTGGCACAAACTTTCAGGGAAAAAAATCTCTCATTTTAATTTTCTAATTCAATTTTTTACGCAGTTATGTTTAGAGACAAAACCGATTATTGTGTTCCAGGGTATTACTTTGCATACAGATACCATTATTGCTTTCTAGAGCTATATTTTTAATGCATAAGTATAAATAAAAGAATTAAGACCATTTAAATGGACATAGAATTAGTACTACCCATGTATAAAGAACACCCTTATTTTTTCCCTCAAAAACTTGGGCAAAAAGGTGGATTTGATCTGTGGGCCATAGGTTGTTGACCTCTGAATTAAGATAATTGTAGTCTCTGTGAAAACAAACCCCCAATCTTGGTGGCTTAAGACAGCAGGCATGTATTTCTCACACCTGTCTAAAATAGGTACTCTTGATTAGTAGGCATCTATTCTTACTCTCTAAGTCATGGTTCTGGGACACAGGGGTCTTCTATCTCAGCTCCTGCATTTCCTCATCAAGCTTCCAAGATCACCACTGTGGCAGAAAGAGAGTGGAGAACTGCATGTGGGAGGTGACTGTGACAGGCCCTGTGGGTATTCGTTCCTTCTAACCACGTTCCTTTGTTCAAAACTCATTCAAATCAGCGGTCTAACTGCACGAGAGGCTGGGAAACCTAGCTGTGCTGTGTGTCCAAGAGGAAGAGGAAACAGACTTGGGTAACAGCTACCTAATCTTCATTACAATGTCCAATGAATTGAAGTAGCCTTGCCCCAATTATCTAAAGTATACATATCCTCTGCCAGGATATTATTCAAGCCGTTGGGACCATGTATAACATGCCAGATGATGTGTTTCAATAGTTCTATGATAATTACAGCTTATTATTCTTTCATCTTCCTCTGTGTTCCCAGCTCCTCCACAGGAGACTCAGATTCCTGCAGGAGTCATCATGACACATCCAGTCTGGAAGGCCCCACCCTCCCTTTCTCGCTTCCCTTGTCACTCCACAGAGGAAGCTATCGCAACTGCGACTCTGCCAAGCTCATGCCTTTAGCTAATAGCAGGCTTTCTAAAAGAAGTCAGATCTCCTTACCACGGTGATTTTCCCATCCTATCTGCCGTCTCTCCCGAAAATACTGAGGTAACCACTAACTGATCTATGTTCTTTTTGAAAGAGGAAGTTTTGCTTAATTAATACTTTTTATTACTAGTGTCCAGAACACAGCTAAGTGCTCAAAAAGATCTTCTGTATAATTTTGCACCTAACAATGGTTGGTCCATTAAATTCCTGCCTATTAAAAATATGCCAGTCTTCACTTCGAGAATCAGTCATTGTTCCTATTAGTTCAAATTCCCTAATAATTTTCCCACCTCCACTGGGGCCTTCCTATAATGCACCTTGTTATCAGCTCTAAATTATTCAGGTGTATAATTATATTAGTGCACATTATTAAAACAAAGAGCATTTCCATTTGACTGGAGCATAGAAGGCATGAAAATAAATAGTATTTCATTTGTTAATTTATTTAAAAAAGAAACTCTGATGATAGCAAAGAGTCTCTTGAGAGCTGTAGATAAGATTGACTCGACTCCACCCCTACTCCCAACACACATAACCCCCATTAAACTATCTAAGGAGCTCCAAAGCCCTTTTCAGATTTCTGCTAATTCAGGAGAGCTTGTGTTCTCCTGCCAAGCCCTCTCCGCACCTCCTGGTTCCTATATCCAGTAACCGTGCCTTGTCTCCTCTTTGTCCCACCCTCGACGCAGGTATTGTGCTCAGTCCCTTCACTATTTCACACACTCTCTCAAACACGTCAGATCCAATCAGAGGCGACGTTATGGTCAGGCTGATAAGCTGATGATGATGCCTAAGCTTGAGAGCCTCTCACTCACACTGGCCCCTTCCAAGAGTCTGTTCCTATTTGCATTATTTGCAACTTTATGCTCTTTTTCAGAAGAAGTTCTCCAAAATTGTAGAACCTCCAGGCCTCTCAGAACCTGGCTCTACTCACACCAAGAACTCCTGGATATTTGCAGAGACTTCTGCTAGCTTCAGGAGTTAGGCATCACTGAATTCACCTAGAGTCTGCCTCAAGCTTCCTTGTAGGCTCCCCTTCTTCTGTCCTCTATTTCTCTTTCATGTCCTTTTCCCCATCTTTTTCTTTCTTCTCAGGAGAGTAAAAAAAAAAGTTTTTCCTATTCTAATAGTTAGAACCTTGTATTGTTTGAACGTGCCCCCTTCCCCAAGATCTCTCCATTTCCCACCCCAAGTAGCTTATAAATATTTTTTTCCAAACAAATTCACCACTAATTATACAAATATCTACTGAAAAGAAGCTATCGGCTGTACAGCATTATAAGGGGGGCATAACTGTGAGAGTCAGACTAACTTCAGTCTGACCACACTAGCTATTTGACCAGGGACAAGACACAAACTTGTGGAGACTCAGTGTCTTCACCTACAAAATGAGGCGGGTGCACTCTACATATGTATCGAATGTAAGCTCCTTCAGGACAGGACTCTGTCTTATTCTCTGGCATATAGTAGGTATTCAGTTAATATCCGTTGACTGATTGGCTTTAAGATAGAAATAATACCAACATCACAAAGATGCTGTAATGATTAAATGAAAAATGAGACACATACAGAAAGGCCCAAAAGTACTGTGACTGAACCCAGGGCCCATCCTGACTCCAGCTGAAGAGAAACTGAATAAAGTGAAAGAACTGCAGGAGACTGTTCTGTGTTTTGTGGGCCCAGCCCCCACCCAGAGATGCACAGGACCCACACCCACAGATAGGTTCTCCCGTGGGGAATCAGGCCTGCAATGTGCCTAGGCCGCTTTGAGTCTTGCTCTTGCTAAAAAACTCCCTCACCCTTTATTGAGGACATTTACTGCAAAGTAACTTCCTAAAATCCATGCTAAACCTTCCAAGGCTGAGTGTAACCGGTTCAACCACTTTTGCCTTTTCAGTTGCAAATATCCCTCTTCTGTGATGTGATTAGTGGCATGGGCTCCTTTGTTTTCTGTAAAAGGTAACCACCTAAAGTGAGCCTGTGCATAGCAAGTGAGGACCATCATGTAATGTGCTGAGAAACCCAATAAAGGCCACTCACGGCAAGGGCGAAGGCTTTTGCTCCCCTTGAGAGGAAAGCCATGCCGTCCCGTCCCTTTTCCTCCACCGCACTCGGTAGTCCGTGTGAATGTCTCATTTCATCCACAATGACGCAGACGCTGCGGGCCGGTGTCTGCATCAAAGAACCTCCAAAAGAGATGTAAAGATTTTAGAGATGAAGGCTGTCTTTTGCCTTCAAATCTCTTTAATAACAGAATGATGTCTACCGCCAAAGAAACCCTAATTCATCATCATCACCTGAAATATCAATTGGGAGGTCTAAACTGTAACTGAAACTAAGCAACACAATAGAAAAACTAAGTTGATCATTTTGAAACAAAGACCCCCCCATAAAGCTTGGTATCCAAATAATAGTATTCTTTTCTGAATTTGTTTAAAAAAAAAAAAGATTTAACAGGTTTCTTTCTATTAAAAGCATAGCAATACACACACATTCAGTTGAAAACTTCCTGCAGCTGTTTTTATCTCCCAGCTTTTATCGCGTTATAGGTGGAGTATGATTTATCTTTGGAGGAAGTCTGCTATTTAACTTGGGAAACATTTTAATGAGACTTTCAGTGATGCTTATAAAAGGGCTGCATGGCCCAGAGGGAGAAGAGCTAAATTTCCCAGTTGAAGGGACTGGGGACAACGATGGTTAGGATGTTAGTTTGGGGCCTACTCTGCAGGTACCAGAAGCAGGAGACTTAGCCTTGAGGTTTTAAGGGGGAAAGACATGAGGAAGGTGACTTTCACTGAAGCCATAAGTAGGCCCTACCAGCACAGAGTTAGCCTGAGGTTTAAGAAGGGAGACAGTCACTCTGGGATCCTGTAATATGCCACCACTGGCTCGCAGAGCAGAAATGTCCCAGATCTTTTTGGTTTTACCATTCTTTGTATCTTTCTTGGTCCCTGGAGGCCTTTAGTTCAGGGTATTACACATCACAAGGGCAAGGAAGACAAAGAAGGACTAGATAACATTTCCATGAGATGCCAAGAGGTAACCTAAAAACAGCTTCTCAAACTTTAATGTGAATGCAAAACATGGAGAGATCGCTGAATGAACACTGGGATTCAGAAGGTTGGGGTGGGGACTGGAAGTGCCTACCTGCTGGTGGGGGTGGGGCACATGGAGTAACAAAAATCTATAGAATTACTTCGGAGCAGCTGCTCGGATGTACAGGGGCAGCGTCTGGTTTATGGAGACCGTGACGAAGAAGACCAGAACATGAAAGCCATCTCCAGGAATCATCAGATAGTCATTAGGGAATTGAATTTCCTACAGAAGGCTGAAAACCTGGCACTGGGATTACATAGTCTTTCTCAAATTTTTTTTAAAACTTCAGTGCCTCCTACTGCTTGTCTGTGGGCAAATTAGCAGAATCAAAAAGCTAAAGGCAGCAAACATACATTAATAGAAAAAATACACTTAATTGTATAGCTTGGGTTATTGTCATACTGAACAATCATGGTTTTGTAAGGTATACAATAAAATAGTCATAGTTCCTGACTTTGAAATTATTTGTAGCTTGTCTGATGGAATTAAATATATCATTATATCAATGTGTTCTATAAATAGCATCAAAATTCCCAGATACTCTGCACCCTGAAGGCACCATAGCATTTTAGGTCGTAGTGGGTATTTACATTCCTAGGGACTGGGGAGTTTTAATGTTTTCACAATTTCTTCTGAGAGTCTGCACACCATATGTATTGATAATTATAAAAACTATAATATATTCAATGTGGGTTTATTTGAGTAACATAACTTACAGGTTTAAAATTTCACCTAACATAGACCTCTCCTATCAGAAATTTATCTCTATCTTCACAGAGGAAAAGTACCTTGACATACCAATACCACGGAAAATCACTGCCATTCTACCCCATTGGCACTGCTCTGGAGACCAGTCCCAAGCCCGCCTGAGTCAGGAACCAATTCCCTCCAAAAAACTAGAGTTTTCAAAAATCAAGTACGTAATTTGCTGTTTGCTATGCAATTGACTATTTTCTATGCAAATATAAGCTAGTGGACTAACTGCTCATCATTAAATTGATATATGTTGGATGGGACGAACCAGTTTAAATGAAAACAGAATCTTAGTTGGCAAAACTCTTACAGGTTATCTAATTCAAGCACTGAGCTGATGTTACAGTGCCAAGGAGCCTCTGGTCAATCGATTCCAATAATGAGTGGTCTAGTTCATTTGGGGGGCAGTTCGGACTATTAGGAGGCTTTCTAAGTGAAACCAAAATCTGGCTTCCTGTGTTTTCTATGCATTGATTCAATTTCTACGCGTTATAGACCTTTGAAACAACTTAATCTCTCTTTTACATGACAGCATTTCAGATATTTCAAAATACTATCATATTGGATTGGCCAAAAAAGTCCATTTAGGGTTTTTGTTTTTTCTGTAAAATAAGACACGTTTTTCAATGGGAAGTGGAAGATGGCGGGGAAGTAGGCGGAAGCTGGGCCCACTGGCTCTTGCACCCACCTGGCACACCTAGTAGATTTTACTAAGGACAAAGTCAACAGCCAACAGAGTCATAGCTGATAAGAAGTGTAGAAGCCAAAGTGTGCAAAGGAAACTTCCAAACGGGAGGTAAGGAGGTTTTCTAAGCGGCGGGAGAAAGTCCACAGATGGGGAAAGTCTCCAGACAGGACAAGTCCCTGGAAGTGGCGCCAGAAACCGCAGCCTGCCGCAGGGGAAGAGGACAGCCGGGTCAGTGATAGCAGCCTCGCCGCAACCTCCCCAGGGCGGGCAAACCGCAGACCGCCAGGAGACACTTGAACGTTTTCCAGGAGAGGCTTAAACCCACAAAGTCCCCGCGGGGGGAGAAAAGGCATGCAGGCACACACAACGGGCGGCGCACACACGCCAGCGCAGCGGTGGCCGGCGGGCAGAACCAGCGACAGGGCGTGGATCACGGCAGTACTTGGAGCTGGGAGAAGAGAGGGGCCACCATTGGCCATGTCTGAAATAGACTTTGGACTCCCCGGAGAGTTTGAGTGTGTGGAGAGCGGGGAGTGGCTCCGAGCAGCAGCGGCACCCAAAGGGGCGTTTCTCAAAAGCAAAACTGAGGCGCACTGGGAAGGGAGCTTGCCCACACAGCTGCCGGGACACCAAGGAGGGGAGATCGTGGGCGCGATTTGCTCCCACTCAGTGCGCCTCATGAGTTGATCAAAGGGGTACACAGTGCAGGGTGGAGAGCGTGGGCCACTCAGCACTGCCAGGGCGTGGGCTGGGAACTGGGCACCCGTGGTTACTGTAAGCCAGACTGAGACCCCTTCCTGCCCAACCGGAAAGGAAAACAGAGCCCAACCCCCCACTGCCTGCGGGAGCCAGGAAGATCTGCAATACCGGTTGTGCAGGCTTCTAACAGCAGGGGGCGTATTTTTTTTCTTTTTTTCTTTTCCAGCAATAAGATAGCAAGACTTGGAGCTGAGACAAAACCAGGGACAGATCCAGAAAGAAGTCACAAGGCAAATACAACAGCTGAGATAAATTTCACCTTGCTCTTCATCAGAATTTGAATGTTTTGGTTTTTTAATTTCTTTTTCTTCTTTTTGTTTGTTTAGGGTTTGGGAGTTTTGTTTGTTTGTTTTGTTATTCTCCCTTTCTTATTCCATTTTAATTTTTCTTCTTCACTCATATTCCAAATAACTCACTACTCTTGGTCTTTTACTTTTGATACATTTTATTCAGATCATTTTTAATCATATTAGTGTTATTCCAAAGCCCACACAGCACTCTTCCCTAGTCTTAATCCATTTCACCATCTTCCTGAGATGTTACTGTGGTGTTTACCTTTATTTTCTCTCACACTACACTGTGTTCCCATCCCTTACTCTCACTATTTCTCCTCCATCTAACCTCACATAAGCACTCTTCTTTAAGGCAACTCACTTTTTTCCATCTCTTATAAGAGTCTTATTTCTTTTCCACCTTTTATAAACAGTGACTAGTTGGGCAAAATACCATAATCACTGCTGTACTTTCCCTACAGAACTCCTGCCTGTTCACTTTTTGTTTGTATTTTAAATCCTATAGAATACTCTCCCTCTGTCTTTTTTCATTTCACCTTCCCCCTGCCCCTGATCAGGTAAGTGAGGAATTTTATTTCTGTTTTTGTCCCCTTTCTCATCCTGAGTTTTACTCCTTACTCTTATCAGTTTGCTTTCCCCATCCTCTCAAAATCATTTTTCTCTACAGTAGACATCGCATATTCACTTTTCACTTTCCCAAAATAGTCTTATTCCCATTCCACCTTTATTAAACCCCATTCAGCTGTTGTTGCTATCGACCCTGCTGTGGTATTTTGGCAACTTTGCTCACATTGGTCCAATACCTTTCCAATTTTACTTCAAACCTCATAGTACTCATCCCTTTTCTTACCCCATTGTTCCCATCGCCCTTTCATGTTTTACTTACATTTTAAATTTTGTTCTCTCCCTTTCTTTGCCTCAGTTCTACCTCTACTCTTATTAATTTTCCCTCCTCTTACCACACAGTAACATTTTCCCTTTTTTTAGTCATCTCATATTCCCTTTGTCATATCTTATAATATCTGTAATCTCTCTTCACCTTTATTAATCTTTGGTCAATTGCACTTGAGATTGCTGATGTGGTGGGGGGTTCTTTTTGCTGATGTAGGTTTGGGTGTCTGGTGATACTGCTTTGTTAATGAACACCTGTATGACAGCATACAAAACAGGTGGGAGTTGTGATAACCAGTAGCCCACTGGAGGGGAGAACGCACCAACAAAGCAATCACCAATAAGTAAAGCCCAAGTACAACAAACAGAAGAAAGGGCAACCCTATACAGACAAGGAGATCAAAGAGACTGCACCACTGAGTCCCACAGAACTCTTACCACAGAAGTCCACGAAGACAGCTGGCAAAGCAGAGCATCCTGAAACAGAAACAAAAAACAGAGTCACCTAAAATGGGGAGAAAAAGAAAGAGCCCCCAACCAAAAGGAATGGAAGAATCCCCAGTAAAAAGAGCTAAATTAAATTGAAGCAAGCAAACTATTAGACATAGAATTCCAAAATATGGTTATAAGGATACTCAAGGAACTCAATGACAACTACCAGGAACTGAGTGGGAACTACAGAAGCATGAAAAAGTAGATAGAAACTATAAACAAGAACCAGGAAGAAATGAAGAATATAAAATAAATATCTGAAATGAAAAACAGTCTGGAAGGAATTACAAGCAGGCTGAATGAAGCAGAGGACCAAGTTAGTGAGCTGGAAGATGAGGTAAAAAGAAATATACAAGTAGAACAGCAGCATGAAAAAAAGACATAAAAAGTATGAGGATAGATTAAGGGAACTTCAGGACAACATGAAATGCAACAACATTCGAATCATAGGGATACCAGAAGGAGAAAAAAAGGAGCCAGGGATAGAAAACTTGTTTGAAAAAATAATGACAGAAAACTTTCCAAACCTGGAGAAGGGAAAAGCAATGGAAGTTCAGGAAGCACAGAGGGTCCCAATCAAGATAAACCCAAAGAGGTCTACTCTAGGACACATCACAATTAAAATGCCAAATCTTAAAGACAAAGAGAGAATCTTGAAGGCAGAAAAGGAGAAACAGAGAGTAACATACAAGGGACTTCTGATAAGGCTAGCGGCTGACTTTTCAACAGAAACACTGCAAGCCAGAAGGGAATGGCAAGAAATATCCCGAGTAATGAAAAGCAAAGACCTGCAACCAAGACTACTCTACCCAGAGAGGTTCTCATTCAAAGTGAAAAGCAAAATAAGGAGTTTCCCCAACAAAAGAAGGCTAAAAGAATACACCTCTACCAAACCAGCATAGCAAGATGTGCTAAAGGGACTGTTTTAAGAAGATGAAGAAAAAGAGTGAGAGGAACACAGGTACAAAGAGGGAAAATGATAATGAATAAGTACCTATCAATAATAACCATAAATGTAAATATATTAAATGTCCAATCAAAAGACATATGATAGATGAATGGATAAGAAAACATGATCCACACATATGGCACCTACAAGAGACTAACCTCAGGATAAAAGACCTACACAGACTGAAAGTGAAGGGTTAGAAAAAAGTATTCCAAGCAAATGCACAGAAAAAAAAAAAGTTGAGCTGGGGTAGCATGTTGAGGGCCACCCTGCCTGGTCTCAGGAAGCTGTGACCCCCTGTGACTTAGGCTGAGTGACAGACCTCTGGACCAGGAGCCACTAAAGAGACAAAACTTATTCCCCTGGCATGAACGCTACCTGTTCTGTGCCTGGCCTTTATGCTTGATCAGTTAACCAATGATGGGTAACAATTCTCTAAGATGGAGGATGGACCTAAGACAGGGACTGATCACATAAAGGCCTCTGGAATGAGACTCACAAGGCTGTGGAAATGAAGGGGCTGTGGAAAGGAAGGGGTGATCAACATCAACCCCTGCCTCCTCTTAGCCTGAATCTTTGTACTTAAATCCAAGTCTCCTGGCTGCCTCTGTCTCCTGCCCTTCTCAGGGCTAAGCAAACAGCCAAAGGGGCAGCTCAGACCAGAGACGGCGGACCCCCGGGGTAATCAGGCCTGGGACATAGAATATGTAAGATCCTGTGAGATCTGTTTGCTGCAGGATGTTATTAACTTGGAATTTAAAGAAAAAGACAGGAAACCTTTGGAACCTGTAGTCCTTTCATATGATAAAACTCCAATCTCTGCCCAGAATCACAGCAGGAACTCTGTTAGCATCTTTGTAAGTTACCTGTTCCCTTTGATCCCTTTTGCCAGACTGCGAATCCACAAACTGTGTCTACTTTCTCAATAAAAACCCACTGGGACAAAGGAACAGGGCTTTCCCCATGAGAGGGTTAGCCATGTGCTCTCCCCACTAGAGGGTTAGTCATGTTCTCTGTATCCCCACAGGATTAGGATAGATTCTGTGAATTACGCGTGTTTAATGAACATCCGCAGCCAAGATGAATACCGAGGGATGGCCAGGGCGGTAAATTCTCTCACAGTAGCAATACTCATATCAGACAAAATAGACTTCAAAACAAAGGCCAAAAAAAGAAAAAGATACACAAAGACACTTCATAATACTCAAGGGAAGAATCCATCAATACATAAACATTGCAAACATATATGCACCCAACATAGAAGCACCCAAGTATATAAGGAAAATTTTGGAGGACTTCAGGAAAGATATAGACAGCTACACACTTATACTAGGGGATTAACCTCCCATTATCAACAATGGATAGATCTAAATATCAACAAGGATATCGTGGCACTGAATAACACATTAGATGAAATGAACTTAACTGATATATACAGAACCTTTCATACCAAAGAAGCAAAATACATGTTCTTTTTAAATGCACATGGAACATTTTCAAAGATAGACAACATGATAAGACACAAAACAAGCCTCAACAAATTTAAGAAAATTGAAATATGTGAAGCATTTTCTCAGACCACAGGGCTTGAAACTAGAAACCAACCTCAAGAAAAAAATTCAAAAACATTCAAACTCATAGAGATGGAATAGCATGCTATTAAACAATGAATGAGTTAAGAATGAGATCAAGGAAGAAATCAAAAAGTTTCCGGAAACAAATGAAAATGAACACATAACAGTCCAAAACCTATGGGACACAGCAAAGGCAGTCTTGAGAAGGAAGTTCATAACAATATAGGCCTACCTAAAAGACACAGAAACATTTCAAATAAACAACCTAATCCTATACCTACAAAAACTGGAGGAACAACAACAAACAAAGCCCAGAGTGAATAGAAGGAAGGAAATAATCAAGATCAGAGCAGAGTTAAATGTCATAGAGACTAAAAGAACAATTCAAAGGATCAATAAATCCAGGAGCTGGCTCTTTGAAAAGATAAACAAAATGGACAAGACTTTAACCAGATTCATCAAGAAAAAAAGGAGATGACCCAAATAAACAAAATCAGAAATGAAGGAGGAGAAATTACAACTGATACCACAGAAATACAAAGAATCATAAGAAATTTCTACAAAGAACTATATGCCAAGAAATTTGAAAACCTGGGTGAATTGAACAAATTTCTAGAAAAACATGATGTTCCAAAACTGAGTCAAGAGGAAGCAGAATGCCTGAACAGACCAATAGCACCTGGCAAAATCAAAGCAGTAATCAAAAAACTCCCATCATACAAAAGCCCTGACCTGGACAGTTTCACAGGAAAATTTTACAAAACATTTAAGGAAGAGCTAACCCCTATTCTTCATAGACTATTCCAAAAAATCCAAAAAGAAGGAAGACTCCCAAACCCTTTTTATGAGGCCAGCATCATCCTAATACCCAAACCAGACAAAGACACAAGAAAGAAAGAAAACTACAGGCCAATATCACTGATGAACATAGATGCTAAAATCCTCAACAAAATATTGTCAAACCATATTCAGCAATATGTTAAAAAGATCATACATCATGATCAAGGGGGATTCATCTCAGGGATGCAAGGATGGTGCAATATTCACAAATCAATAAATGTAATGCATCACATAAACAAAACAAAAGACAAAAATCACATGGTCATATCAAAGAGATGCAGAAAAAGCATTTGATAAGGTACAGCATCCATTTATGATCAAAAGACTCAGCAAAGTGGGAGTAGAAGGAGCATACTTCAACATAATAAAGGTGATATATAAGAAACCTACAGCCAACATCATACTCAATGGGCAAAAACTAAAAGCTTTCCCACTAAGATCAGAAGCAAGACAAGGATATCCACCTTCAGCACTTCTTATCAACATAGTATTGGAAGTCCTACCCACAGTGATCAGACAAGAAAAAGAAATAAAAAGCATCCAAATTGGAAAGGAGGAAACAAAACTGTCATTGTTTGCAAATGACATCATAGTATACATAGAAAGCCCTATAGACTCCACCAAAAAATTACTTGACCTAATAAGTGAATTTGGCAAAGCAGCAGGATACAAAGTCAATAGTCAGAAACAGAAGGCACTTTTGTACACCAACAATGAAATATCAAAAAGAGAAATCAAGGGAGGAAAAATCCCATTTGCTATACCAACAAGAAAAATAAAGTACCTAGGAATAAACCTAACCAAAGAGGTAAAAGACTTGTACTCAGAAAACTACAGAACACTGAAGAAAGAAATTAAGGAATACACAAATAAATGGAATCACACACTGTGTTCATGATTGGAAGAATTAACATCATCAAAATGTCCATATTACCCAAAGCAATTTATAGACTCAATGCAATCCCTATTAAAATACCAATGACCTATTTCACAGATATAGAATAAACATTTCAAAAATTTAAATGGAACTGTAAATGATGCCTAATAGCCACAGCAATTATAAGAAGAACAAAGTAGGAGGGATCACCATACCTGACATTAAACTATATTACAAGGCCACAGTAATCAAAACAGTCTGGTACTGACATAAGAACTGACACACAGATCAATGAAACAGATTAGAAAGCCCAGAAATAAACCCAACCCTCTATGGTTAATTAATATTTGACAAAATGGGCAGAAGCAAAAGATGGAGTAAAAATAGTCTCTTCAACAAATGGTGTTGGGAGATCTGGACAAGCTACATTCACAATATGAACTTACATGTTCATTTTTACTTACCAACTTACACCATAAACTCAAGATGGATAAAAGATGGATAAAATATAAGTTGTGATACCATAAAAGTTCTAGAATAGAACATAGGAAGGAAAATCTCAGATATTCCATACAGCAATATTTTCACCTATATGTTTCCTAGAGCAAGAGACATAAAGAAAAGAATAAACAAATGGGATCTTATCAAAATAAAAAGCTTCTGCATGGCTAAAGAAAACATAAGCAAAATGAAAAGGGAACTAACTGTATGGAAAAATATGTTAGCAAATGACACCTTGGACAAAGGATTGATCTTCAAAATATATAAAGAACTCACACAACTCCACACCAGGAAGAGAAACAATCCAATTTAAAAATGGGCAACGGACCTGAACAGATACTTCTCCAAGGAGGACATACACAGGGCCCAGAGACATATGAAAGGATGCTCAGCATCACTAGCCATCAGAGAGATGCAAGTTAAAACCACAGTGAGATACTACTTCACACCAGTCATAATGGCCATCATAAACAAATCAATGAACAACAAGTACTGGTGAGGATGTGGGGAAAAAGGAACCCTAGTACACTGCTGGTGGGAATGCAGACCAGTACAGCCACTGTGGGAAACAGTATGGAATTTCCTCAAAAAATTAAAAATGGAACTGCCTTTTGACCCAGCAATTCTGCTGAGATTATGCCCTAAGAATTCTAAAACACCAATTCAAAAGAACCTATGCACCCCAATGTTCATAGCAGCTCTATTTACAACAGTCAAGTGCGGGAAACAGCCTAAGTGCCCATCAGTAAATGAGTGGATCAAAAAACTGTGGTACATTTACACAAAGGAACACCATGCAGCAGAAAGAAAGAAGGAATATCTACCCTTCACAACAGCCTGAATGGGACTGGAGAGCATTATGCTAAGTGAAATAAGCCAGTCGGTGAAAGACAAATACCATATGATCTCACCTATATGCGGGGCCTAAAAAAAAACCAAAACAAACCAGCAAGCAAAATAAAACTAGAGACCTGGAAATAAAGAACAAATTGACAGTAACCAGAGGGGAGAGGGTGGAGGATAACAGGGATAGAAGGGCAAGGGTCAAGTCAAGGAACATGTATAAAAGACCCATGGACAAAGCCAAGAGCAGTGGGAGAATAGAATGTGGGTAGGTGGGGTATGGGCAGGGCAGGGGAGAGTAATGGGGAGGCGGAAATGGGGACAACTGTAATTGAACAACAATAAAAAAGACACATTTTTTATTTTCATCAATTACTTTATTGATTTGGATATTTTGAGAATGTAGGCTATCTCCTGCTATTGGTTTGTAGTGTGTAGAGGCCAGGGGTGCTACTAAACATCTTCCAATGCATAAGACAGCTCCACAGCAGAGAATTGTTTGGCCAAAATGTCAGTAGTACCAAGAAACTTCACAAACCACTTTTGATGCATTCGAATGGTCATGACACCTTCTCCACACATTCAACAAATCTTTTTTTTCATATCAGTTGGGTTTTACCTTTCTTGAAATAATAAAGTATAATATGCTTATTTTCTTCTATCTTCAGTATAAAAATGGCTGCACAAAAATTCACCAATTTTGATAAGTTTTTTTAATGTATGTTGATATGACAGCTGTCCCAATAAAATCTAACAAAATTGTTTTGAATGAAGTTAAGATGACTAAGAACTACTGGAGCCACCATACAGAAAAAAAGTAAATAAACTTCTTGGCCAACCCAATATTTTTTCTGATCCATAGTCTTTCCTCTCTATTTTATAATAGTTCCTTTTAAGGTTATTGAACTGAGTCTCAAATGACACTGTATTAAGTACTTTGTAATCCTAGTAATGTCCATAGCCTGTACTATGGGATGGGTAAAGTAATTTCAGACACTGGGTCCACTGGTTAACAGCTATGTGTGTGTGGGGTGGGGGGCAATGGAAGGGGGAAAAGACTCCATCATAAATGAGTTCTACTATATTTTTGGACCATAAGACACACCTAGGTTTTAGAGGAGTAAAATAGGAAAAAATATTTTGAAGCAAAAAATGTGGTAAAATATTTAATAACATAAATAACATAGTATTTCACCAGTGTAAATGTAAACAGAACTCAGCAGCAGCATTAACAACCATCATTCCTCCCAAATGGGGAGGAGTGGCCAACCCAATATTTTTTCTGATCCATAGTTTTTCCCTCTATTTTATAATAGTTTCTTTTAAGGTTATTGAACTGAGTCTCAAATGACACTGTCTTATAGTCCAAAAATATGGTATATGCAAACTCTGAGCTTAAAAAAAGTCAAATAGACTTCTTTGTTGCAGAAATTCTCAGTCTTTAATATGCCAGTAGATGTTGTGAAACTCCAAGAAGAGAAAATGTTAAGTATTTCCCAAGCATACAACTATGACTTTTTAAAAAATAACATTTGAAATGTGCAATGACTTTCAAGTTGAACAGTCTAAGTCCCACACTGAACATTTTCACTTGCTTTGTGGCCTTGGGGAAATTTTTTAACACCCAGAGACTCCTGTTTACACTTTTGTACCATTGGGATAATAATGCCCATCTCCAAGCTTGTTGGAAGAACAAGAGATATGGTAGATGGCACACCTTACACAGTGTCTAGACCAGTGTCAGTGCTCATGAATGGTGGTAATTTTTATAATTCTACATGTTCCAATGAATTACAAGTTCTTTCCAAATTACTCATATCAAGTAGAACTATTTCCAAATGTGTAGAATAAAGAAAATTCCTCTGAATGCTTGCATTATATTCTTGTCTCATACTTCCTTAAAGGAAAAACACACCCAAATATCTCTACCTCCTCAAAGCAATAAAATAAACACAAGCTGCAAAGCATGCTGGACTGATAGATAGGAAAGAGGAGGAAATTTAGGAAGCCTTTGAGGGCTATGTGTGTTGGATTGGCACTGGAAGTTACCTCCCTGACTACAGCATCGACCCACTCTTTGGAAATGACAAATAAAACAAGGTTGTCGAGTTTTACAAACACAGATAAGTACTTCCCAAACTCTGCAAATTACAGTAACTTATTTTAAAATGGGTGATGTTGTTCTTGGGGTGAGTAAAAATTAGAGTTGAGGCATGAAAACCTGGTGGGTCAATCTTAACAATAAATAATAACTACCTTATTGGCATGTAATTATTAAAATACTATGTATACAATGCTGAGAACTGAAGAAATCAACTGTTGTCACAATTATTGCTATCATCACCATCAGAGAAGAGCAGAAGCACCCACGTTGTGGAAGGAAGCAGAGAGCTAGAGTCTTGACCCCACAGTGTGGTGAGGCAGAGTCACCCAGGGTGGAAAAAGTCCTGGCTGAGCATCAGTTACAAAGCTGACTCTTGTTTGACCGTGTGACTTTGAACAATTGATCTTTTTTTTGTCTATGAGGTCCTCAGTTTCCTCACTTGTGACACAACCTCCATAAATCTTTCCAGCTCTAACATTCTGACAATGGAATCATGTGTGCCCGGGTACCAATTGTGAAGGCAATGATGGGCATGTTTGGGATCGGGGAGGGAAATATGGAGGGCAGAGGAAGGAGGAAAACCCAGCAATGGCTTGCTCTGGGCTGCTCCTCGGGTCTGGAGCTCTAAATGGGAAAGAGGAGATGCAGGGAAGACTAGCCCAAAGCAAAACCCCTCACAGGCTGTGCTCTGGGGCACTCCTGTGGATCACGGTGCACGAGTTGGTAGCAGTGTGTTTGAGTCTGTGCGAGTTTTCCTGGTCTTAGCCAGGAGAGGCAGGTTCTGTATTAGGACGGTGAGGAACGGAAGCACACACTTTGTAGTGACAGAACCCAGGCCCTATAGGGTTGCCAGATAAAATGCACGACACCCAGTAAAACTTGAACGTCAAACGATGCCTTTTTTAGTCTAAATATATCCCAAATATTGCATAGGGTTTACTTACACTAAACATTTTTCATGGTTTATTAAAATTTAACTAGGCAACTTCTCATTTTGTTTTCTAAATTTGGGAGCCCTGAGTCCCAGGGTCAGCTGCACATAAACCAATACAGTGAGTACATGGTTGTTTCACACAGCGGACTGGGAGAAGTGAATCTCACCACTGGAAATTCTGTGGGGGACCAGCTCCTGGCGTACACACTTGTCTTGAAACCCCAGAAGCACCACCTTTATTCAATGACTTGTCAGGGTCAGAGCATCCCTGTGTGGCATTCGAAGTCATGTGCTAAAGTAAAAAATCATTTTTCTTCTCTGCTCATGTGAACAACATAGTAAATGAGTAAATATTTTGGCATCCAACTGATCTGGATCTAAATCCCAGATTGTTGGTGACTCAGTCTGTGGCCTTAACTAAGAGACATGCCTTGTGCAAACCTCCACTCCCATGTGTGTAAAAGGGGGACAATAGCTCCTACTTCATCAGGCATTCCTAATGAGATCAGCATTGATGTATTCAATGCACAATGGATAGTAAGCACTCAGCAAAGGTCACTGAGATGATTTTGTGTTTTTATGTATTGATATTAATTCACTCATTTTGTCAGAATTTGACAGAATAGAAAGAATGCACTTATTTGTACCCCTATTTGTTCACAAAAGAAGTGAGGTAGATAAGAAATACATGCCTTGTTCAGGAAGGGAAATTTTCAAGGGCAGGCGATAATGAGGTTAAGGAAGCAAATGTGGTCATGAACGTGGCATTGAGAATTTCCCATTGAGCAACTTGCTTCTACCTTTGTTGACAGTAAGGAAATACCTGGATTTCCAAACCAGCTTGCAGGAATAAAAGGGGAGGAAAGCTAGTATGCACTCATTTCTCCCTTGATTCTTTTGGGGAAAGACCACCTTCTACTTTCTGACTTTTTGAGTAAAAACAGTTTGTGAATTTGGTAGGTGCTGCTTCATTGTCCTCCATTACCCTGACAACTGTAGTATGAATCTCTGTCCATAAACTCAAAATGAAAAAAAAGGGGGGGGGGGCCCGTTCTGCTGAATGCTAGAAATTTAATCCTGGTCACTTCAGAGTTCTGTCCCTGCCCCTTCATACCCAACAGCTGCATCTAAGTTGCATCCAGTGGTCCTAAAATGTGCAAAGGGAAGGTGGGGGCAGTGGTAAAGGAGATATCTTCAGGCTCTGTACATTCTGGCCCCTCTGAGATGCCTCATCTTGCTGCTCTGCAGGCCTTGGTCTACTTTAGCTATTTGCTCAAAAGGTTATAAAACTACAGAGCATAGCAAAGAAGCAATTTCATGTTAATTGAATATTGATAAAGGAGGAGGGGAAAAGTTAAAATTGAGTTAATTAGGTGCTTAGTTGCTAAGGTAACTTTTTTTTCCCAGTTGGAAAGAAATTGTTTCAGGATTAGAGCCAGCCTTTACAGAAAGAGATATACTCTCAGCTTCTCTCTCTTGGTCTTAAAAAAAGTCACAATGATCAAAGCAAGGTGGAAAAGAGTCTCCAGGAGGAAGAGGCAATGCAGAGCTTCCCAGGGCAGGATGATATCAGCCCCAAGGAAACCAAGGAGCTTGCTTCCAGGAGACAGCCAGCTAATGAATGACAGCAGAGCACAATGAGGGAGTGAGGACACCACTGGCCCCTGAGCCTGGGCGAACTCCAGCCACCAGAGAAAAGGCTACAAGCATTGTTAATACTCAGTTTACAAGTGCCTCCCAAGAAGACTGAGAGGAAATGCCAAGAAATTTTATAGGTGAGAGAAAGTAGAGGTTGTCAAGAGGACAGAAAGGGAAGTAAAATTATATGAGGTTGAAAGGATGTTTGTAAGGTTAAAGGAAATACTAATTCACTCTCCTTTTCTTTAAAAAAAGTATATATTTAATCTTGATCTCTGCTGCAATAAAATAAACAGTAATTAAAGATCACTAATTACTCACACTGTGATTTTAGTGATATATTTTATGGAAAAATTAAAATTTGCTGAATCATGTGCCATTTCTGTCCTCTCAGTAAATCTTGTCTGAAAGACTTCATTCCTTGGGCCTTTTACCAATCAGCAGGTTCCCCTGTCATTGTTTGATGATAGTTACCAAAATTATAGTTAATGGGGCTAAAAGGCAATGGTCCATCTTATATTTTGGGACCTTTTTCAGAAGCCCGAAAACCCCAGAATTCTCCCCCAGCATGAGAAGGAGAGACCAGACCAGACAAGATTCAGTTACTGAACATAGTGTTAGCTACCCTCTAGGACCCTCTCTATCCAACCACCTGCTCAGTGTCTCCCTTGGACATCTTAATATCATTCAAGGAAACTGCTCTGACAATCTTCCCTCCCCAAACTGGGTCATCCCCCAGGGCTCCCTCTCTCAGTGGCGTCTTCAGCAGCCTCCCCAGGCCAGGACCGTCCACATCATCCTTGGCAAGGTCCTCACCATGGGCTAACAACCCCCAATTTCTATTTTGTCTTATCCTCCAAATATTTTTTTTGAAATTTGCCCTCTTCTTTGGATCTCCAGCTCTATATCCCCACTGTCACCTCTCACCTGCCAGAGCATCCTGTGTGACCCATGCACCCTCCTCCCTCTGCATCGTCCCCATCTGGTCACAACATTCCAGCTGGTATCATGAGTGTGACATGTAAATCAGATGAGATCACCCTTTGCTTAAACCCTTCAAAGGCTTCCTGGTTCTATTAGAATAAAGATTCAAAGAGCCAAAGTCAATCTCCAGGCCCTGCAAGGTCTGCTAATGGCTAACCTCTTGTGCATTAGTCATCCTCATCACACGCCTCTGCTCTCTCTCTCCCCGCACTTAGGTACTGCATGCTTCCTCCTCTGGAGTATTTGCATGTGCTGAGTGCTCTGCCCAAACAGCTCTTCCCTCTCTCTGCATCTTCTTAACACTCACCCAGCCCAAGCACACTTCACCCAGACCCCTCCCAGGTCTACAACCCCCACTGAGGGAGACATTGGAGCACCCTACCTCTCTCCACAGTAGCCCTTCCCCCTGTGCTGTTTCCCCTAATAATTTGACTCAATGTCTGTCTGCCTGCTTGAGTGAAGCCTCAGACTCTGGGTTGCACCATTTTCCCACAAAAAAAGATAAACTAACGTCTTAATGCCCCAGTACCTGTAAATGTGGCCTTATTTGGGACTAGGGTCTTTGCAGATTTAAGCAAGTTAAGATAAGGTCATAGAGTTGGCCTTAACCCAATTTGCACAGAGACGCCAACACGTGGGGAGAATCCTGTGAGGGCAGCCACAAAGGGAGGACGATGTGTGGAGATTGAGACAGATTGGAGCTATGCTGCCAGAAACCCAGGGAACATCTGGGGCTACCAGATCCTGGAAAAGACAAAAAAAGAGGGGAGGGGCTCTTCCCTAGAGACCGTGGAGGGAACATGGCTCTGAAAACACCTCAATTTTGGACTTCTAGCCTCTGGAAATGTGAGAGAATACATTTCTGTTGTTTTAAGCCACCCAGTTTGTAGGGCTTTGTTATCACACCCTAGGAAATGAGTGCAGACTGTAAGCCACACAAGGGCAGTGACCTTATGTATTTATATGCACCAGTGCCTTCGGACCTCCAGCGCAGTGCCTACTTATATAATCCCTTTCTATAGCATTCATCTTCAAATAGAGAAGGCTTTCACAATTACCTGGGAAGCCTTTTTGAAGTATTCTTACCCACCCACAATGTCCAGGTTACACTCACAAAGCTTTGCAATATTTTAGTAAAAGAAAGAATTGTTTCCTCCCATACAAGGTTTCTGCAGCCAGGATCACCTGAGTCATTTGGGCAGAACTCCTTTCTTCCCCTGAATTATCTGAGTAATTGCATAATTGCTTGATTTGGGTTGCACAGATATTTAGCTCTACACGTAGGTGTGGTAATTGGTTAGTGGCCAGAGAATACAAAACACGTGGCTCCAAAGCATGTGCTTACCAAAAGAAGACTGTTTAAATTAAACAGAAATTCAGCCCGCAAATCTCATTAGAAACAGCTCTAAACAATCAGTTACTGAGTGCTGAGCACCAAGAGAGAGAAGATGACGCCATGCTGTCTTTGTCTTTATATCTAGTCAGAGAGGGAAAACACAGGAGTAGCTGACACAGGAACACACCAGAGTCCACAGGGGCCAAATTCGTGGCACAGAGCAGAAGTCTTATAATTGAGTTTAGAAGACAGGACAACTAGAGACACCCATGATACACTGAGAGGGAAAAAAAAGCAAATTATGCAACAGTATTTTAATATGAGCCTCTTACGTAAATAAATTTTAAAATAGAAAACAAACTCCAACACATGTGCATATATATATGTTTATTCAATCACAAAAAATTAGAAAAATATATGATGACATATGAGAGGGTGAAGAAGCAACTTAAGAAGACTTAATTGTTTTCTTGTATGTTTCATTTGAATTGTTAAAATGAGAAGCAATTCATTTTCTAATTCAAGTGACTGGAATTTAAAAACCACCACTCACAAAAAAAAAAAGTAAAACAAGATTTTTTTTTCAGTATTTTTCTTCACACCCACACCACAATGGGAGTGATGATTTTGAGTCTGCCAATCCTTCTATTGTTTTCTCAGGTAAGAATGACGCAGTTGAGGGGAAAGCCCTCGCTGTCTCTCTGCAAACGGGCATGTTTCAGCACACAGCTGCAAAGAAACCAGTGATTTGGGTTCCATCACCTCCACCCCCAAAAATAAACACATAAATAATACATTTGGTGTCAAAAGAAAATCCTATCACCCTGATTCAGAGCCTTGCGTTCAGCAGAAGGCTGACACTGTGCAATATTGAGGTGGTTGGTAGGGGTGACTGAAGTCTTAATGCCTCTGATAATGCCAAGTGTGAGGAATTAGTCAGAACTGGGCTTGCAAGCAGCAGCATTTTCCTGATTTATTGAATTTCTCTTAAGGTCATTGGTTTATGATTTGACATTTTTAAAATGCACTGCAAAAAATAGATGTCTATTTTCCTTTACAGGAACTGAATAGTTTTCTAAATGCATTTTTTAAGAGGAGAAAATCAGTACAAATAGTCACTGCCAGCATACCCCATGTCTAACCTAATCGCACGAACTCCAGCCCAGATAAGCAGCTTTCTGAATGTTATTGGTAGAAATATGGTTTTCAGAAGGAAAAGAGACCATCCTTGGGTCAGAAAGTTGGTGTTATTAGCTTGCAACATTATTTCTACCATATAATTTTACTGCTGGGACTATTATTTCAATTCAGGTATAAAGAAAATTTAAAGTTAGCCTAATCAGTCATCTCACTCAGAGGCCTTCGGATGCATTTTTTTTTATTCTAAGGCGCCTGTGTGGCATTCACATTTTTCCTTAGAAGTGAGAGTCACAGATAGAAAATACAAGAGTTAATCCCAAAAAGCTGCTGAGCGCTGCCTCCAGAAGGCCAGCTCTCTGCCAGGAATTGCTGACGGAGAACCAGGCTCCTCCCCAACAAAGGGGGAAAGTAATGTAGCATCTAATGTAAAAGTCATAGAGGAAGTCAGAAAACATGGCCAAAGTCACCCCTCCTGACTTCCAGTAGGAACTCCCCTAGACTATGCTGCCTTCTAAAGTGTATTAATGTGTTTACCATTTAAATAAATAGATATTAGGGGCCCCTCATGCACAAGGCATTGTTCCAAACTCTGGGGCCATGACAGTGCATGAGCAGACATTGTGGGTCTCTTCACGAAGGTTGGTGTCTTGTCAATAGGAAAGAGTCACTGACAGAGCAATGACACATTGGGTGGCATGGAGAAGAATGGACAGGGTCCATGAAAACCAGATTGGGGGATGTCAGCAATCTGAACTTTGGACAAAAGTATACACGATGTGGAAGAAGAGAAACTGGAGAGGGAGGAGAATTTTCCAGAGAGCAGGAAGCAAATACGTGGTATGATCAGTCCAAAAGTCAAAGAGCCTGGAGCCCCAAATAAGTGTGAGGACTCTGGTATGGGTAAAACAAAGATTATGGAGGAAAAAATAGTGAGACACAAGGTTGATGAGGTAAGAAAGATGTGGGGCGATTTCTGGACTGTTTCTGGAATTCTGCCTAAAGACAATGAGAAGCCACCTATAAACTGTACACAGGAAGGTCGCATGCAGTATGGACACTAGGTCAGAATGATCTGTTATAGAAATCCAGAGGAGAGATTAAGGAATTTAGTGGGAATGGGGGTGAAAGGAAGGGGACAGAATGAATCGATATTTAAAAAGCAAAAATGACAACTTGTCACTTGCTCAAATATGGTAGGGAAGTAAAAAGGAGCCACCCATGACTCCCACCTCCCTGCCTTGGTTATCAGAACAGAAATAGATGCCAGTCACTCATAAACGTGGGAAATCCAGGTTTACATTTATGCTAACAAGATGCCCAAGGAGAGAGTTTTAAAGTAATTATGCCAGGCTTTTACCATCTGGAAAGAAAGTCTCCTTGGAGAAGAGTTTGTTGTTCTTAGAAGAGTAGCCTGGCTGTTGTGTGAAAATTAGTTTAAAAGTATCCCCGTACCCTGAAGATAAAACGTCTCCCTCTCTAAGGCTTGGGAAGAAAAGCAGTCCCCCCTTTCAATATATGAGAAGATAAACCAATTTGCCTAAGGAGCCCAGATATATTCTGAGAGACAATTACTCAGATTCTAACCAAGACTCAAAGAAAAAGACACCACTGGGCAAGGGCGGCAGACTACGCCAAGGTCTAGTGCCAAGATGAAACCCCAAGGTTTCTGGAGGACAAATCACCAGGGACAGGGTCTTCTGGTCTTATAATATGTCCTACTGGCCCCAAAACCTGTGGGAAATGACCAGCTCCTGCACAGCATTAAGCTGAAGTTGGAAATCGCTCCTTCCTGGCCTGGGCGAGGGTTAGCAGCTGTACATGTAAGCTGGAGCCTTGGAGCTGAAGACACAGCCCACTCAAGCTTTGCAAGACTCTGAAGCAGTGGGTGCTGCACTGGAAAGGACAAACACCACCGGGACAGTGCAGAGCCAGCTTTCAACAGTGACACTATGCGGTAACGAGAGCAATAGCAAAAAAGAACCTCAGAACCTCAGGGAATAAATCCCTTGGAAGGAGTCAATTTTGGAACAAACCAGGGTTGACAGGAGGTCCAAGACAGATGTATTGGAATTTCTGTTTATAAAGGCAGGTGGGCATTTGAGCTACTACATAGGAAAGTTCAATATGCATTAAAAACTGGTGAAGTGGGGCACTCTGCTTACATGTATGCTCTATTTGTTAACATAATGGCTCTACTTTTTAAGCAATATTTCAAATCTATAGCACAACAAGAGAAAAATCAATGCCTTACATTTGTATATTGGTACATGATTTTTCAAAGTACCTTTGTAAATGTGGGAAACATTTACTTTCCTTTGCCAGCTCACCATCCCTCCCCTACTCTGGCTATAAAACTGCTCTTTTTGTGTGGTTTCAATGGGGCTGACCCTACCCAGAGGGCTGGACGTAATGCTTGTGTGAGGCATGGGTGAATAATATGTGACCCAATTCAGTAAGAATCTCCCACATAACTTTCCTGAGTATGGGGGATAAGCTTTCTCTAGGATGGCTATTTTCAACTTGTGTGCTGCAAGTATTTTTAAAAACATGCAACAGCTGACTATTTAGTCTGGGGCACTGACCTCTTTTCCCTTAGACTGTCAATTTTTTTTTATGACAATAGCCAACACAACAATAGCCGTAAGGTATGAATGAGTAAAAATCATACCTAATTTTTTGTCAGATCAGCAAAAAATATATTGTTTGGTGTTCCACAGAATTTTAGTGATTAGTTGGTTATATATGCCAGGAGATAAAAAAGGTTGAAGATTGCTGCTCTAAAATCTGGACCTAAAAGAGTAATAAAACCCTGCTATCATGTGGGAGTTTATGAATGTTTTTAGGATGAAAAATGCTATCATTCATATCCCCAAAGTTTTGCAACTAGTGGATTATGATAAGAGGATAAAATTTTAACAGGAAGAGCACCGGCTGGCAGCCTAGCCAATTTCCCTGTGAGGGGATCTGACCATATGCTGGGAAAGGAAAGGGTAGGAAACAGCATTCTCCCCTGTCTTCCAAATGCTTCTCCAGGGATAGCACTTTCTCCCCTGAGATTCTGGCCAACTGGGAAGCCAGAGCTCCTGCTGGCAGCAGAGCTTCCCTTCTCATGTTTGAAAAAGAAAAATGGAACCCAGACTAAAGGACACCAGTAAAAATAGCAGGTTTCTTGGCGAAAGACTCACCACCACTGATGTGTGTCAGAAAAGGACAGTATAGCACATGAGATCACGCCGTTTCGGATTCTACTTTATTATGAAGATTTCTTTTTGTTGTTGTTGTTAAGGCTTCCTGTGTATATTAATGCATTAGTACCCAGTGAAAAAGTAAAAATCTGCTTTCTGCAAGAATGTTTTATTGTGCAAGCTGCACAGTCCACGGGAGAACCCTAGATTCATGGTGCTGCCCCCTCCTTCCAAGTACAGAAGCTCCAACAACTAATAACCCTTTTTTGTGGAAATGCATACTGAAACCTGATCACTGAAATTGCTTTGCCTCTTGCTCCAGCTGTAAAAGAACACAGATATTATGCACGTATCCACCCCTCTAGAGTGTGTAGGATATGTACTGTATAAATATTCATAGTATTCATATACTATGAATATTTATAACAAATGAATACATATAGTATTTATCTGTCACTAAGGATCACACAACAAACAAAAATCATTTAGTCTATAATTCCTGTCCCTAACTTGCACATTTTATCGTTCCAAAGTATCCAGTTGTCTAGATTTGCTAACAAGCAGCAAATTAGCTTTTGTGTTTTGTCTTCATTTATTTTTTCATCTTTCTCCCTGAGGAAGTAGAAGTGAGCTGTAAAATAGAAGAAAAGGAGGAATCAAGAGCCTGGATAACCCACATACTGGATAATCCCTTTGTAATTAATTTAATTCCCACTATTTATAAAGTGATCAATAAACAAATGCAACTGGCAGACAGTAGATTGTATGTTCCCTAAGTGCAGACCTACTCTTATTCATCTGCAGTCCCTAACAGTATGCTCTACACATGGTAGACATTTAATAATAAGTATTTAGTTAAATTCCATGAATGGTATCACCAATCTTATTACAATACTTCATAAGTAACTTGAGTATCTCATTTGATACTGTAGCTAACTAGGTATTCCTCTCTTCCTCATCTTCCAACATCCCCATTGTCAGCAAGAATTGTATCTAAGATGGGCCTACTCATCTGTCATCCTGAGGCTTAGAGTCTCAATGATGCTCAAAATAGCATGGATAATGGAGCAAGTGTGTCTATGATTGGTCATCGACAGAGACTTTTTTGCATGCTCAATAATTAGCATATAGAGGCAACCCCTTGTAATCTACATTTGCTGTTACAGTGGCTACATTTTGTTAAAATCCAGCAAAATTGGAGTTAATTTTATTTAGTAGAAATAGGCTTAAAAATAGCTCCCAACTTAGCATAGTTCTGCAGTTTTACCATCCCATAGTGATAATGCAAAAGCACTCTTCTCTTTCATTTGGTTAAAAGCCCCTCCTCCAAATAAAATTAGATTCTATACTGATAGCATAATTGCCGTATAATAGACTTCACTCAACTACTCAACACAAAATGCTTTGCTTTCATAGCATTTTAATATGAGCAGCATAATAGGCACCATCTTGAAAACCAGCCTGCCGAGAAGGGATCTAGGACCCCAAATGAGCTCAAGTTTGTAAAATTTGGTTCAGCTGTTCAGCAAACTAGTTAATTTTAACTGACTTGACATGTGGATAGCAGAACTCTTCTGTTTCCAATCATGTGTCTTGGTTACAGAGAAAGTAGTCTGGCTTCAAATCCATGACAATAATATGGACACCTGCCCTGTAGGTCTTCAGCACATAAGTCGGGCTCATTGCTTCATATGCAACAGGGGAACCTTATCTGCTCACATTCATGGCTCTGAAGCACTGGTACTGAAGAGCCAGACACTCCCCATGATGCATCAGTTTTAAATGAAATCAGACTTTTCTGTTTCTCTCACTAAATACTGCTTTTATGGACTTAATGGCTCTGTGTTGTACACCATACACTAAAGCCATTTACTCCTTTGGGGAGAAGAGATTAACACAAGTAATATAGTGAAACCCCCTATTTACATAATTGAAATTTTCCTTTTGCCATAACAGAGGCTGTTTTGACCTTTTAAATGTCCAATATTGCTAGAATTGGCAGAGTTTGCACTGCATGTCCTCCTGATCCACTAATTTCTCTGAAATAACTAGTAAACCTCCCTGTTGTTTGCTAAGAAACTGCTAAAAGATGCCTGGTTTCTTTTAAAATGTCCAGTGGTTTCTTTCACAAAGCCCCACAGAGGGGTTTTCTTCACCCATTCTCCATAGGGGTAACACATTCAGGAGTCCCATCGGGAAATACAAAATGAGGAAATGAGCTAGAGTACACAGTAGGGAGTGGCATGGCCTGCACCCAACTGCAGAGAGCACAGCCCACCTAATGCATTCAATTATGTATACAAGGACGGTCCAAAAAGTATCTAGCCAGTGGAAAGTATACCACCAGCTACTGAAGAAGATCCAAGGCACAAGAAGCATAGTACATAGGACAATGACACCTCAGTCTCCTTCAAAGTAGGCACTTTGAGACCTCACACAATTCTCCCAATTGCCATCATCTGTCCCATTGTATTTTCCTGAATCCCATCAATGGCCCAAAATCTCCTCCCTTTCAAAGGTGATCTTAGTTTTGGGAAAAGCCAGAAGTCACAGGGCACGAAATCTGAGCTGTAGGAGGACTGAGTCACCTGAGTGATTTGATGTTTCACAAAAAAACTCTACACGACAAGTGATACATGCGCAGTACATTGTTGTGATGAAGCTGCTAATCATCAGGTGCCCATAGTTACAGCCTTCTGAATCATCTGAATAGTTTCTGTGAAGGAACATTCAAGCTTAATGCAAAATCTGATGCAGATTTATTGCTGTATACTCGCTCAGTCATTTTGAATGCCATGACCACACAGTACACATGCTTACTCAATGGCATCTACTGCTCCCACTGCCTAGTATAGTGAAGTAGTCATTGTTCACACATGGGCATTCCAGTCCATTCTCTTTGGCTGCCAGATTACACTGATGGCGTGGAAACCATTCTCGTTGTATTAACAATACAACATTGTACTTTTTCTAGACAGACCTCAATATCTGGCCAGATTTACCATCATGGCTGGGCTATTGTAGCCCACAGGTTCAGTTCATAATCCTTTCCTACAGTACTTCCCAAAAAAGGGGATGCTCCAAAAAAATAACCCTATGATGTCACCTTTCCAAATGTTTTCTGAACTTAAAAGTCCAAAGGACACTTAACACCTCAAAACAGGAGATCTCAATTTCCCTTGCTTGAGCATGTTTGCGCCTAGGGTAAGGAAATTCCATGTAACTATTTTACTTGATGGTTTAAATGTGTTTTATTAATTATGCTGACTTAAAACTACAACAAGAAACATCCCAGGCAGGTTAAGAATTTCCCTTTATTTGCACTCCATAGTTGCAACATTTCTCTTGCCCATGTTTCTAAATGAGACAGAAGGCATGTTTGCATACACATCTGTAAGTATAAATGTAGAGAACACACAGCAATCCTCCCCAAATTAAGTGAAACCATTTAACTGGTCCTAGCCAATGTGCTGTGAAAGGAAGTGGCATGTGTAGCTTCTGGGGCAAGTCTATGGAAAGCCTTTTTATAGCCCTTGAGTCACTTCCCCTGCTCTGGTAACAAAAGGGGGCAGATTGCTCCAAAAGTGTAGCCATGAGATGCTGACACCCATATCAGCCAGAATCTGTGAATGGTAGTATAAACAAACTTTCTCCTTTCCTGCTCACATGCAAAAGAGTATGATTTTCTTAACCGCAATATACATAACCTAGCTCAATTAAAGCAATAACCATATAACTTTGCAGTGACAAGGACTCTGTCCTTGACTGAACTCTAATTAGGTTCCTTTAAGCCCTCTGGGCCTCCGTCTTGGCATTCATAGTAGTTGGGCCTACGTCATCCATTCGGTTTTAGCAAGAATCCTCCCAAGTCAGTTTAGAGAAAATCACCCATCTTCAGTATCTGATCGCCCTCCCTACCTCATCGAACTCCTCAACCGCTGCCATCCCCCAGGTGACGTCTGATCATCCCGGCCTGCCTTCAACAAGAATCCTGTTACGTCTGCTGAACCAATATCCTCCCCTACCCCATGCTTTCTCTGAGCAAGTTTCCATCCCCTGACCCCACCCTGCTTTTTGTCTCTGAACCCCCACTACTCTGTGCTGTACTTGGAATTGAGCCCAGCTCTCTATGGAGGTGTCTTTTGCCCTATTGCAATAGTTCCTGAATAAAATATATTTATTTGACCATTTTCCTCTCACATTCTGTTTTTTCTTGGACAGCAATAAATCTGTATACTGTCTCTTTCTTTGTCCATCCATTCAAACCACCTGGAGTTACTCACAACTTCTAAGCTAGGTCAATATATAACCACAACTACCTTGGCAATTCTGTAAAGGACAATTTCGGTGAAACTCTCTGTTCTCCCAAACTGGTTTATCAACATTAAATCAAATATAGAATTCCAAACTTAGGTTTAAAGAAATGTGTTGCTTCAAACTGACTTATAGGAAGGTGAGCTATACTATCTTCTACTCTTAATATCCTATGGATAATCCTGAAATGACAATCTTAATATACAGTATTGCACCTGCACACTAATGCTTATTACTTTATTAGGAGCATACACACCTGCTCCTAATAAGAGGTGTGGTTATCATTGACACACCTCTTACAAAGTGTGGAGATTTAATCAATTAGGAGAGTAAGAGGTAATTTTATTCTCGAAGTGCAGCCTTCCACTGAGGTAGTATATGTGTCCTATAGGTGCTTCCTGTCACCGCATTGTGACAATCTAACATGCCATTCAGAACTCAGACTGCCTCCCATTTGATTATAAAAGCCAGCAATGTAGGAAGAATCTGCAAAAATATCCACAGAAGAGTGAATTCCTGAGAAATGTTAAACAATATGACAGAGGAGCTTTTGGGGGCTAAAAATAGGGCAATCAAGTTCAAGGAATCTGAGTGATTTTTTTTTTCATTTTATTTTTTAGCCAAATAGTACATTCAGATGTAGATTCAAACAGCAAGCCTGCTGGTTCTCTGTCAGCAAAAATGCTAAATAGGGGCTAACTTGTCTTCCTGGAGTGTGAGGAGCACAGTGAAACTGAAAAACCACCTGAATTTTGAACCAAAAGCCAATTTAGATCAAGCTGAGCAAACAGATAGGTCTGCTGGCCAAGTCAAAACCAAGCCATTAAAAAAAATAAAGTATATAAGTACAAAAAGAAGTTTACACGCCAAAGAAAACCCAGAGAGCAATTTTAGGGCCTAACAGCACACTTCCCATCCAAGCCGGGCCTGGAGTGCAGCCTGTGGCAGTCCCACTGCACCTCCCAGCCCCCATCTTTATTTCGTGCTGGCAAATGCAGAATAAAACAAAAGCCAAAGCCAGCCAGAGGACTATGGGGGCTAGGGAGGAGAGGCAGTTCTGCCCACTTGGCCCAGGTTAAAATGGAGGCTGTTACTTGCTGAGAACAAATTTGCACTCCATGTTTTTTTTTTAAGCTCCAGCTGAGGCTCTCTATCAATTGCCCTCCACACTGAGTCACTAACCAGCCACTGGGCGTGGGGTGCTGGCAGCAGTAGCTCTTATTGGTGATACTCCCCACACCCTCCCAAATTGCCTCTTTTCTCTTTGGTGGCTTTCTTCAGTGATGGAGACAAAAACTTTGAAATCCCTTCAGCAGTTCTGCAAATTGCCTACAGGTGATTTTTTTCTGAAGCGGCCTAGAGTGTTTGCAAAGGACAGTGGGTTGTGTGAGATCTGAAAATGTTATCAAATGCATTTCCTGGTGTGCATGATGCATGTATAGGAGACAAGTGATTTCACTGCAGAATTGTGGGGAAAGCATAATATGTACTTTTATCACATATCTATTCAAAGTGGTAAGTTATACTGTATGCATGAGCACACAGTGCTATTTCTTTAAAATTTACCTTTTGCAGATATAGTCACAACCTCTAATTTTCTACAGTAAGTGCCTTATACTATATTTATGTGAACAAATTGTATTTTCCTTTTTGGTGGCATAAATGCTGTAACACTAATTCAGTAGTTACATCTTCCTGCAGTCAGTAACCATGACTCAGCTGAAAGGGAGATTAGATACCCTGGGGGAAGGACGCTCTCACACACCTGCAAACGCAGTGATGTGTCTGAATACGAATGTCCTTATCTACAAACAGAGTGAACAGAATTCCCAGTCCCTCAAGCTCTGAAAGCCTACAGTTAGCAGTGGCTGCACCACAAAGACAAAACAAGTTGATTCAAAGGGGTTTTTAGAAAAAGTCACTGAAATTGAATTAATTTGGCAGGCAAAAGCAACCCTTCCATGGACCACCCATAAGAGCCATTTGTAATATTAATTTCTTAACTGTCTAAAGAACAATAATGCATGTGTTTTCTCCTTAAATTAAATGGGTAGTTCCTTGAGACTAGGACCAATATTTTAAATTAAGAATAAAATTTCCCAAAACAAAAGTAGGAGATGTCTCTCATATTGCCAGACAAATGGCCTAACAATGAAAGGAGACATTAAGTTCATCAGAAAGAAACCAGGTCTCGGAGCTCCCAGACCAGAGACTGTTTCTTTCCATTACAGTTTTTCTGCCATCAGGAGGTTCAATGTAAGAGGCTTCTAGGCAAAGACAATGAATAACAATTGGGAGGAAGAGATCCAAGAGCATTGTAATAGCCAAGGGCTATATAAGGATGCTAAAATTTTGGCACTGGCTCTTTGGTACCAGCAATATTTCTGCAAGAAAATTCCTCTCTAGCAGTCTATAAAAACCTACCCACAGAGCACTGGGGGATGGAGCCTGAGTTGGTGGACTAAGGTCCCTGACCTGTACAGAGACCCTTCCCTGGCAGAGTCTGGCAGCACCCAGGTGAGCAACGAGGTTGAGTAGCCAGGGCTGGTTCCGTGTTTTAAGGCAGCTCTGGGGACAGTGCACAGTTTGCAGTTTTATCCTGTCAGAACCAAAGGGAAACAGTGGGATCCTCTGACTTGGCCTCTTTTCCAGATGCTTTTGACCAGGTAGGGTACATTAAAAAAAAAAAAAAAAAAGACTTTAAAAGAGAAAAATCTGGCTTAACAAATGCAACAGAGAGAGGGAAAAAGAATTCTGTTTGCCCATTAATTTTAGCTGAGATATGGTCTACTGATTACTGGGGGGAGGGGGTTGGCTATCAGCGTAGCTGTTCTGTTTCCCTGTTGTATACTAGCAGCTTCATCTGGTCCAAGCGCCTGAGATTGGCTGTTAGAAGCCGTGGGTTTTCGTCCCCAGTCACCACCATCTCCTGATCCTGCTGCTTGATTTCTCAGTATTTCACTGTGTCCCTCCATAATGCCATTTTTAATTCCTGTCCTTCCCTACTGCAAACGGATGCTGTGAGGACAAATGAGATGGCTCCACATTACCACCTTCCCTGTCCATCTGGGGCTCTGATTTGCAAGGACCACATTGGGTGCTGGATGAGAAAACAAAAAGGTTGTGCCAGAAATGAAAGGAGGCAGAATGGAGCCAGGCGGAAGCCCAACAGGACACAGAGGCAGGGATCCAGGCCAGGGCTGGAACATTGGACTGGCCACAGCCTCACATGTCAAGGTTAGTCCCAGTCCCCCAGAACATGCATTCATGTGGTTGATTATATTAACATCTTTGAGTCATTCATGACTCAATTATATTATCATTGTTTGAACCCTCTGGTACAAAATTATAGGAATTATGCTACTGAGATGTTCTTCCTTTTACCACAGTACTTTTTGTTTGTGTGGGCCAGCCCTCGAGCCCCTCTTCTGTTGTCCAAAGTCCTGATAGTGACTGAACTCACCATTTTAACTCCCTTGGGTCCAACGAAGGTATTTTTGCACACCTCTGGCTTTGACACATTCTACAGAACTTAGGCAGCCAGGCCACAGGAATGAAGTCCTCAAGGGGGTGTGAATGATGAGGGTCCTTCCCTGCTTTCCCGTGGCACTAATCCTCACACAAACTCCCAGAGGCTCTCCCACTGAGGACAGCCACAGGGAAACAAACAGAAGGGCAGGTCCAGAGCGATCTGTTCACTCTCGGTCCATGTTAATTGTGAGCTGGTTATCTGATCTGCTATGACTTGCTCTTTCTGGAAAGGTTTGCATAATTTGGCAATAGAATTCCAAGATTCTCATTTATTATAAATTGTGCCTTCACCAAGTGCTTTTGTCAGGCCTCCCCTTTCACCTCATGTCTCTGCTCTCCACTTTTCTAAATGCACTCATCTGTGAAAATGAATTAAACAGATTACATAGGAGCTTTTCTTATTTATTGAAATAAAAGTGGCAAATGCATACATGAATAACTCTCATCTGATAGATGTCTCCCAGTTCACAAATTTGCAGAGCAAAAACATTCAAAAGAAGAAAGCGTGCAGATGAGTGTTATCCCCACCATGTGAAGATTCTAGGTGCCATTCTGACCCTACCTTCCAGACCAGGGACAACCTCCACCATAGGGCCAGAGTGTCCCAAAGTATCATCGTGGTACAACATGGGGGCAGAGCAGGTGGGAGACCCTGTATGTTTCAGACGACTGATGCCCCCAAGGGTTCCCCAGCCTGCCATATTTTGCACCAGTCATACGCAGGCCTTGTGTTCGGGGATCTGCGTGCAAACTAAACTGGTGGCCCTGAATGCCTTTATTAAAGAGTTCACACACTGGTTTTCATGTTTATTTGCTTCATATGCTTGAGTAGAAGAAAGGCTAAGAGCAAGCAAAAAGGAGAGGAAACACACTTTGCTACTCAAGAAATAAGCCACTTCACCACCACTTGCAAACTCTAGTTCTTCATTCAAAATGAAGTTTGCAAGGGCTGGTAAGGAAAATTTCCACATCTTTGTGCTGGATCATCCTACCAGCTGCTCCAAGGTTTGTAGTTAAGAATAGAGGGACAAAGCATGAAAATCTGATGGCTCTGTATCCAGAGAAGAGTAGGTGCTCATGTAAGAGTAGTTATTTTTATCATGGTAATTACCAGTATTGTTTTCTTAAATGGACTGAGATAAACAGAAGATGAACCCACCAGTCTCACAAGTAGCAAGTGAGAGTTTCCCTCCTGCAAATGGCTGTCAGCAGAGCTGAAGCCAGTCTAATCACAAGGCAGCAGCTCTCTGAGAACCAGCCCAACTCTCTCAGGAAAACGTCACACTAACATTGGCTTTGGACTGCTTTGCATTTGTTCACCATTTTAGACTTTTAACAGAATGTTCCTTAGCTGTTTGCAATGTTCTTCATTTTGGTTGGGACACATCATTGTGTGGGACTGTCTTGTGCAGGACATTTAGCATCCCTGGCCGTCTCTCACTAATGTGAATAGCATCACCTAGTCACCATGACAACCCAAATAAGACTCCACACACTTTCAACTGTAGCATAGGAGACAGAACTGCCCCACTTCAGACTTTCTGGTAGAGCAAGTATCTTTATGTCCACTTTACAATGGAGGAAACTAAGGTAAAAAGAGTGAGGGACCAAGGTGCTCAGCACAGACAGTAAAAATGAATAGGAAAGAATTTATGTGTCACGACTAGGGATCAAGTGGGGTGGGGGAAGGGAAGTGTGTTTTTCTGACTATACTTGAACCCCGTATAGACAGTTGCCCCTGTGAAAAATCAGTCATTATAAGTTACTGATAATGACAGGAGTATGTTATATTCCTCAGGGTTTGAAGACAGGAAAAAGCTCAATAGTGCTGAAAAGAAGTCCTTGAAAGATTTTTGTCAATGTACCTGGATAAAACAGTGGAGGTAAAGAGAAGACAAAGAAGGCATAGGGAAGAAGGAAGTACAACTCTAAAACACCTCAAAATAAGGACTGTACCATTCACTCGATAGCAGTGTGTCACAAAATGATTTCTATGGATCAGTGCCCAGGTGTGGCACTCATGCTTTGTAATTCTCTTCAAAGCATATTAATATCCTATTTCCTCTCAGTCTCTTATTCTATCATGTGATATTATAGCATTTAGAGACCACATTTTTCTTTTATTGAAAAGTATTTTCCACTGTTTTATTGAAGTCAGTGAGAAAATACAATTCTACATGATGAAATTTATCATGCAGTCAACTCTTCGGGAACATGCCTATCTTAAACAAGGAGAGATACCTGTGTTTAGTTGTGTTCCTTCAACTTCTTGTAAGAGGGGTCAATGGTCTGTTGTGCCTACACAGAAAGCACAGCTGGTTGGGTCCAGTGGCTTTCTTCTGAGCCTCTGTATAAATTTGCTAGCTTGAAAGGGATCTGTGGCTTCTGTTCTGCAGCAGGCTTGGACTTGGTTTTTTGGAGTCTTCACAGCTGCAAACCAGGTTTGACCTGAAGCACTCTGAGCCCTGACTATTCCCTGCATACTTTGGACCCTAAGTATAAAAGAACCCCTGAGTTCTCGCTAAGGGAAAGAGCCTTTGAGTGCCAGAAAGGGCTCAGCTTCCATGCAGGCTCATCTAATATTAGACTAACTTTTCCTACCTCCCCCTCACACGTCTAGCTGTCCTTTTCATTGCTTAGTAAGAAAATTTCAAAAGTATCCAAAATTGGAAACGCAATGCCAGGATCACAGAAAACATTCAGAATGACTTCAGCAAATCCACTCCACACAGGCACACACACACTGACCAAGAGGACGGGGCGGAGGAAGAGAGGTTCGTGGTGATGTTTGCATTTCATTCCAAAACATAAAAAGGAGTTTTAAAATCACATGCCTCATTTTTAAGTTGAGAAATATTTTTGGAACATCAGCCAGCCATGTGCCAACCACTGAGTAAGGTGCGGGAGGAAGAGAGTTGGAGGGGACCAAAGCAATCAAAGGCCATTAATGTCAGGTCCTGAAATACACAAGGCACTGTGTCTTCCTGGTGTGAGAAGGGCTAGAGACACCTCCCCTTCTGCTCTGGGGAGTCTCCCCTACGTCTAGCTGGAGGATGAGAAACACAAAAGTAGAAGAGAGAAACTTAAAAAAATAAACTCTCACGGACAACAAGGGGTAATAGCATAGATCAGAGGAAGGAAAGATTTCCTAACAGCCATTGAGGACATCCATCTTCAGCAGCTCTCAAGAGGCTCCTAATATCTAATGACAAAGGGGCCAAATGACTTTTTTAAAAAATGGAATATGTACCACTTTATTATAGAGAATCCTATTTTAGAGGCAGCAATGAATTTATCAAACACTTACGGGGCACCTATTATGCCAGCACTGGTGACCTACAGGTACATTTGGTTGGGTCCAGGCATTCAAATTATCTACTGGCTTTATAGACAAGTATTGTTTCTATTCTTTACTCCCTTCTTATAGAAGGAATATCCATCCATGCCCTTGGCCATATGACCTAGTAAGAGTATGACAGAAAACTGGAATATATTTCTCAACCCCACGATGTTAGGTTTGGCCACATGACTTGCTTAAGCCAATGTATTGTTAGTACATTTGATATGCACCATGGCTGTAAGTGTATGGGCACAATTTGCCTTGGTTTCTTGTGCTCGCCCTTTCTTTAAGATTAAATTTCTCTAAAAACCATTGTTCAAAGAGAATGATAAAGAGCATAGGAAAAGACTATTCAGTTCATGAACTAGAGTCTACCTGAGCCCAACCTTGAGCAGCCAAGCCATGGCAGACCTCCAGAGCCAAAAAAGAGAACTCTTTGTGGTTGTAAGCCGCTAAGAGTTTGGGGTTGTTTTGTAACATTATTGCAGCAGTAGCTTATTAAAATACTGACCACTGGTATGACTCACCTTAAACTATAAAGTATGCAAAATTTTTGTTAGTGCTTTCTAGGGTGACCAATCCCACCAGGTTTCCCAGAACTGTCTCTGTTTCAAAACTGCAAGTCCTGAATCCCAAACTGAGGCAGTTGGTCATGCCAGTGCCTCCCCACCTCTGATGTCTGAATCCCTTCCACCTGTTGGTGCTAGCCATAGCTCTGCTACAGACATCCCTCATTCTGCCACGGATTTCTCTTGCTGGTCCAGAACCCCACCCGCCACTTCAGCTCCCCATCTAACTATATTCTCTGTGAGCAATTTCCAAAGTAGTAGACCCATGTATCTTCTGTTTCTCTTCAAATCTCACCTATCTGCAGTAGTTACTAATTGCTGGTAAGATTTATTTACCATAAGTGTTAATGATGATGTATTATTCAAAAAGACGTTTCTTTAAAAAAAAAAAAGACTCTTGCCATGGCAGTGCCTTACCCCAGGATTGGCAGATATAGATGCTGTTACCATCCCCAATCTGTACCCATGGTGGACATCAGTAATCAATTATGATACCCTTCCCTTTAAGCCCAGATGTGCATTCAAAATCCTGCTCAACAAAGTGCTTTTGGTAACCACTTCAAATATATTAAAGTTGGAACATAAAATGAATCCATATGTCAACCTGCCTTGGGCCAGAAAAAAATGTAAATTTCATTGTGGGAAAATCACCTGACTCTTCTGAGATGTAGGGTTGAATCATAGACCAAACAGTAATTGAGAATCAGACAGTTAAGAATCCTTTTCTGTGACCTTGGATCAAGTTACCAAAATTTTCCTGGCCTTAGCATCTTCATTTGTAAAAAAAAAAAAGAGAGAGAGAGAAAAAAAGTAAAACAAAACGTTATTAATCCATGGCATTTAGGCTAAGGTGTTTATTTCTGACATGTTATTTTAAAAAAAGAACTTCTCTGGTATCTGCCAGTTCTACAGGACTGTATTTCTATGAACCCATATCAAAGGATTTCCTTTAGAAAGAAAAGATCAAAAATAGGTACTCTAAGAGGATCAAAGGGGACAGTGAATTTTTAACTATTTTGTTTGTTGTAATAACCTCTAGAAGAAAAGAAGGGAAATGATTATGTTTACTCTTTATTATCATTATCATCGCACTGTCTATGCCCCTCCTTCTCATAGGTCCGTTTGACCTTTACTGGTGGTGAGGATGGGAGGAGCCCACTGCTAAGTGAACGGCGAGAAAATTTGGGAAGTCCAATCACCACATTAGGTTGTCTGTATCAGAAGGTTAGTTTGAAAGTATGGCATAGGGAATAGAGTAGCTGAAGAACATATATGCATGACCAACAGATACGAACAACAGTGCAGGGATTGCCTGAGGGAGCTGAGGGGGCTGGGTAGAAGGAAGCAAAGGGCGACAACTGTAATAGCATGAACAATAAGATATAATTTTTTAAAAAGACAGAAATAAAGGATGCAGGAGTTTGGCAAGTACCTTAAACTTCCATTTATGTATTTCCACCATTAATGAACCACATACATCTCGCTTTTAATAAGGCCTAGCTGAATGAAGACATAATCAGCTATCGTATCACAGGAATACACTAGGACTTACCTAAAGCATTTAGCTTGATACCTATCACATTAGGGGTGCTCTGTAAATGGCAGTGGCCATTAACATTAAAGTTGTAACCTCATCAGTTGCCTTGTAAACTATCTGAAGAAAGACCTTGTATAAATGGGGCTGACATCCCTGGTCTGTAGGAAAAGGGCAGTGGAGGGAGATTATCCAGCCCTCTGGGTACTGGAAATGGGTAACCTTGTGACAGTGTTGGCCATCACACTTTCCTTGTCTGAATCAGAATTGGCAGCAACCTAACAGTCATCACTCTTTCTCCCTTCCAGGGAAGGGTGCTCGGCATTGGGTGACCCAGAGGGTGAGCCCATGGTTGAAGCCGCTGCTCCTGGTGAGAGAGAGAGAGACTGTGTGGTGTCCCCAGCTCAGTGACCCAGCCAACTCCTAAGACACTGACAATTTTGGGGTCTAGACCTACCTCTTCCCTGTGAGTGGTCTTGCACTAGGGACATCCCTGCACCAAAATGACCCCACCCCTTCCGTGTAAAGGGACAGCTTGTAAATATGTCATGACAGTTGAGAAAAGCAAAACTACAAGGATAAGAAATATCAGTACTGCCAGGGGTTGGGGTAAGGAAGGGACTCGACTGCAAAGGGGCACAAGGTAACTTTCTGAGTTGACAGAAATTGCTATGTGCTGAACTGTCTCCCCACAAATATGTTGAGGCCCTGACCCCAGTAACCTCAGAATGTGACTGTTTTTGGAGATAGGACCTTCCAAAGAAATGATTAGTTTAAAATGAGGCCATTAAGGAAGACCCTAGTCCAATTTGACTGATGTCCTTAGAAGAGGATGTTTGGACATGAAAGACACCAGGGATACGCCCGCACGGAGCGAAGACCGTGTGGCGACACAACCCGGAAGTGCCTCCGTGAGCCAAGAAGAGAGGCCTTAGAAGAAACCAAACCTGTGGACACCTTCCTGTGGGAGTTCCACCCTCCAGAATTGTAAGAAAATAAATATCTGCTGTTTAAGTCGCCTCGTCTGTGGTATTTCGTAAAGTCAGCCCTAATTAATACAGATATACTTCATATTTTTATCAATGGTGATTACCTGATTAATTACTAATTAACTAAATAGTAAAAATCTTAGTTTTATTCTGTTTAGCTTTCCCAATGCAAACAAATAGTTCTGTAAAGAGGGTGATTACGATATAATGCAATCTCCATTGTTATCTTTTTGAATATTTGTCTACAAACACGTGCTGGTTCACAAAGGACATAATCATCCTTACACATACACAGCTAACCTACTTACTATCTACCAATATTAAATGTCAACCTAAAACGCTCTTTATTTGAACTTTCTTAACTATCCACTCATAGTCATTAATAATTGGAACATTTTACCCTTGCCATAAAAACGTACCTTTTTATTTTAAATGGACAGAGATTTCACATGTAAAACACATTACGTGTAGGATGTTTACCTGTATTTTAATATGATTATTCAGAAGAACATGTTTTCTTCCTATTACTGGTTTTATTCTGCCAAGTATACATGATGATAACTAATACAATTGCTCAATCATTGATCATCCCAAGTTCAGAGATGCCATCTATAAAACTGAAGTAGGACATTTGGTTACTCGGCCTTAAAGGTCATGGTCAAGGTCAAAGCTAAAGCCCAATAGACAATATGATCTAATACTGTACTGAGAGATTGAAGTAAAAATGTAGTGCATTCCTGCATGAATTGAATTGACATAAACTGAATTGAATCATAGTATAAGTTAATCAGGCTGAAAATAAAAAATGAGTCTATAAATAGAAGAAGACATATATACTTCATCATATAGTTAGATGAGGAAAAGTACAGATACTATAGATGTGGAGTTCTCATTCATATAAACAACAAGTCTACAGGTACACATGCTCCAGGACTCATCACTGCAGTGATCCTAAATGTCCAATTTTCCAGTCCCAAAAATTCAGTCTCCCAACTGTAACCAACCCTTTCCTTGGTAGGTTTCTGAAGCTACAGTTCAGAAACTTGGACTCAAGTTGCAAGGAAGTAACTCTGCCTTTTCATTTTTCCTGACTAGAGATTTTTTTTGGAAACCTGATAATTTACGAGAAATTTTCAGCAAGGCAGCCCCGCCAGCAGGACTGGCGCCCTTTCTGGGCCCGCCTGTAACTTCATGACGAATGCTTTAATAATCTGCGCGTTTGCTGCCTCTCACTCTTCAATGCTTCGCTCTGAAGACATTTGTTTTTTAAATCCAGTTGAGGAAAAAGACCTGAACAAAGCTGCTTTTTTTCATGATTCTTTCCATGGCCTGCCTATGGGTCAGCATTTAGCAATGCCAATGCCTCAAAGAATAATTATTAGATGAGCTATTTCCTCCTGAGGCAACACGAGCTGTTTCTTTCTTTCATAAGGTAAAATGTGTGCACTATTCCATAATCAAACAAGTGGGACAAACTGCTACGTAGCATATGCACAGCCCAGAACACAAATTCTAACACCAATTAATAACAATATGAATTTCAGTCAGAATAGCCAGTTTGCTGTTGTGAAAATCTCAGCCAGGAGAATGTTTCTTTCTTTTCTACCATATTAGTCCACGTGCACAAATAATAGGGTACCTGGGAATTAGAGGGCTTCTATTAATATTTTTAATTGCTTCCATGTATAACCATCGCCTCCATAGCAGCATCTACCTAGGGTACAAAAACTTGCCAAATTATTCCAGCGGGCTATCTAATGGGCACCATCATTAGAGCACCAAAAGCTAAGACAGGACTCAGTAGAAAGAGCACTGGAGCTGATCAAGGTCTGGTCGAGCTCTTCCTCTACATGGCTGTGAGGAATTGAGCAAGTCAATTACCCTCTCCAAGCCTTCATCGCCTCCTTGCAAAATGGGGGAAGTAACCTGTGGAGCTAAAATACCCTCCAAAGGTAAGAGATGATCACGGACACAGTTTCCTATCAAGCCTAAATGACAACATGAGCAACACAGCCCCAACTCTGGTGCTACGGTGTGGGGGCGGCTAGGAGTTCAGTGGAAATAGACCCTTACTGTGTTTCACCCCTGTGTCCTTGCAAGAGTAGTTTTCTTTCTCTCGCACTTTAGGCCTTTGGAAATCAACCTTTCCAAAAATTATTTGAAGTCACAGAAAGAAGTCCCAGCCAGAGTATGCACACCTGCTTCTCTGGATAAGTGCTGCTTCTCTTACAGGTGTGGAACTCGAGAACTGGAGGCTGAGACAGGTGGATGTTCTCATATTCTGTGGGGACTATGTAGTGGTATCCTTCATGGAAAATGGATTCTTTTACTTGGCCCCAGTTAGTACAATATTCAGATTTACAAGTCTGTATTTTATTTCCTCTGATGAGTGCATACTAATATATAATAAAGATATAATCAATCAAAGATACTTTCTGACCTTGAGAGACTGAGTTGTAAGGAGTAAAAGTCAAATACAGTTGACCCGCCATATCTGTGGGTTCCACATAAACAGATACAAAGATCTTGCTAAGGAACTTAAGCACCTGTGGATTGTGGTATCCAAGGGGATCCTGGAACCAATCCCCTGCAGATGCCCAATGATGACTGCATAGAAATTTAGATGATATAAGTGAAGTAAAGAGAATCTGGAAGCATTGTTCCATGAAGAAAAAATTATATATTAACTATAGATGAAGAAAATAAGTTGATCTGGATGAAGTAAAACAAAGAAAAATTTAGATATCTTCAAAAAGACTAATGACAAACATTCGTTGAGTAAATAATTATCTTTGAGAAATTACCAGGGTTGTACTAGAGTTTAAATTATTAAAACCTTAAAAAATCTGTGGAATTCAACTAACAAGCCCCTGTGGGAACTGGTTAGAGGGTAGGGGCCCAAGCCCCCTCGGAAGAGGAATGCAGGCAGCCTGGGTGAGAGTGCTGCCCCTTAGCTGCAGAACTTCTGGCAAGCCACTCAGCTTCTGGTTTTCACATCTATCACATGAGGGATTAGACTCATCAAAAGTAGCAAACTGAAGATCAGTAGGCTGATCACTGAATGAGCCCAACTTAAACATTTTGGAAACATACAAAAATCTGGCCTGCAGGATGTTCCTGAAAAATTGAAGTAGCACCTAACTTAGGTCAACTGCCTACCCGGCAACTGGTTATCTGCCAAGATACTCCCCAGTTCCTGCAGTGGTTGGTGCCTGGAGCCTCCAGACATGCCTGCGCACCTACGCCTCGCTGTGCAGCTGTGCTCCATCATCCCACTTAGTTCTCAGACTCCACAGTTCTTCGGAACTCGACACCTGCAATGAAAACTCCAGCGCACTAAATCCTCTTCCTACTGTACCATTTCAGTCACCCCATCAGTTGGAGAAAAGCACTTAAAGATTTGGATCAAAACTGAAACTAACATACTAATGATCTAAAAACTCTAAACTGCTACCTCCCCCACATTGCCATGGTGTTTTACCTTCCTGCTCATCCACTTTGCTATCTGTCCAATTTGATTTCTGTTTTACAGTCACATTTACATAGACTTTCCAGAGTAATTAATTTCAAAGCATAACATTACACTGGCTCCTTGGAGCAAAACACATCAGAAAACAAAAACACTTACTTAATAAAAATAATAGCTGGATGCCAAACATGGAACTCTTGAAGCTTAGGCAACTTGAAGGATTTCCTGCCAACACTAAATCTTTGTCTCTTAGCGCCTTTTACAACCACATTTATAAAAGGAAACCTATTCTGTTTTGACCAGACTGCACACAAACATGAGGTTAATAATGTTTCCTGACACTTTCCTATGCCCCTGCTCCGAATGCAGCAGTTTGTTTTTGCTGCCATATTTCTTTCAAACAGTGTGCTTTGTGAGAATTTTAGATTCATCAGAATACCTATGAGCAAATTTTTAGTAGAAAGTGTTAGCTAGCTGCTTGCATGCTTTTGAATGTGAGATGTTTTACCATATGTTGCCATATCATTTAGATTATGTCTAAGTGATGCCAAAAATCTGGAGGGAAAAAGAGAGATTCTATTATCTACATGCTTTCCCTTCAAGTCACCAAAGAGCTAGTTGCTTCAGCTCATCCGGCTGTGTGGCACCATGCATCTAAAACATCTGGGTGATTAGCTGAATCACTCACTTTCCTCAAGATATTTTGTTCTCCTGTAGACCCTACCTGAACTTTACACATGGATGTGCACAGTATACGCCTGTGTTTACATATGCATATGTTTCTAAAATGACAGATTGAAGTGACTGTTCCAAATATGAAATGCAGGGTCAGACTTCTCCTGGGCAGTTCTAACAATCAATGTCTCTTTTCCACCTGGGCCCCTGCAACCCTTGGGGAGCAAAGGTGAGAGGTCAGCCCAGGCAAAGCTGAGGAAGGGGATAGCACTCCCATTCCCTAAGATCCAGAGCCAAGGGTTCTGACCCTGGGGACACGTGCGCGCGCACAAATGAAGGTGAGGAGGCACCTTTAGGAGAATGTGGAAGGGGCTGGAGGAATCACGGAATTATACAGTGTTATTATTTAAGGACCCTGTATTAGGAACCAGACTGAATGTCTCATCCTGCATGTCTCACTAGATTCTTACAACTCTGTGAGGCAAGATCTACTGCATCAGCCAAAGAGTTTATTCGGTTTTCTGTATGATGGCTCTAGTAGTGCTTAGCTGTCTTTAATTTCATTTGAAACAATTTTGTTAGATTGTATTGTGACAGCTGTCATATCAGTGTGTATTTTAAAAACTTATCAAAATTGGTGAATTTTTGTGTAGCTAGAGATTTCTCTCTGGGCAATGCTCTACAGCACAGATGGTGAACACAAGGCCCATGGGCCAAATCCAGCCTTCCACCTTGTTTTATCTGGCCCAGCACTTTGTTTCTACCCAGCAGCAGCACCGAGCTCTCACTTAACTGTTCAGGAGTAGTTACAGTATACAGTTCTAAAATTACATTTGGCCCTTGGAAGGCAATGGCAAGGCTGGTGTGGCCCCTGGTGAAAATGAGTTTGATACCCTTGGTCTACAGTGAGGTAGACCAGTTGAAGTTGATAGCAATCAAATCAAGCCATTAATTGAGAACAATCAATGTTATACCACACAGGAAACAGCCAACATACTCAAAATATCCAAATCAATAGTTATTGGTGAAATAAAAAATGTATCCTTTATTTCACAGAAAAAGAAGATATACGGACTTTTGGGCCAGCCCAGTATTAGTCCCTGCCCCTCCTTTTGAACAAATAAAGGGACTCAGAATAGTTGAGTAGCTAGTAAGTAGTACTGTTTGCATCTGAAGATGTGTCTGACTTCAAAACACATCCTGTAATGGATGAGCTACCCTGTCTTGTCTGGGTCACACCTGGCCACCCTCCTCCAAGTCACACAGGAACACACTCAAAGAATGCCATCCCAGACCAGGAAGGCGGTCCTCAGTAAGGGCCCTCCCGGCAAGCTTACAGAGTGACAGTGACAACCAGCCCTGGAGGATCCAGACCTTCACTACCAGAACCTTAGTTAACCCCCCGACACCTCTGGCAGGTTCGAGAAGGAGAAGGACCCACAGTGACCCCATTTTCATAGCCACAGCACAGGACACTAAGCTGGGCCGGCACCAAAGTGTCTCAAGCTGCCATGTCTCATGAATTTCCAAACAAGTCTAATCCCAACTGCTATCTCTCATTGTCAGCCTATACATGTGGATTTGGGGTTTATGAAATTAGACTGCTAAACTCCATGAGAGACGTGACCTCATCTACTGTCTTGGTATGTTTAAACTATTTGAGTTATGGATGGCTGCAATTATTTTTAATGCTCACGACAGTACTTTCAATATATCTTCATTAAACTCTGTGGTTAAGGAGGTATTCTCCTGAAGAAAAAAAAAAGCAAGATTTTTTTTTTCTTCTTGAAATCTAGGCAGGCGTGATATATCACACCATGGTACCATGAAGCAGACAATAGGAAAAAATGGAACACAGAAAACTTTTGAAACCAAACAAGCAAATGATTGTCTTCCCAATTATTTCGTTATGGCTGACAATAGAATAACACAAAAGATGGAGTGGCTCCCAGAATGGCACGACACTCATAAGAGAATCAAGACACAAAGAGTATTTCTAAGAGGCGGCAGAATTCCTGCATGTGCAGGAAAACCTTGCTGCTCTGATCACAGCTCTTTTTTCTCCAAATAGTATATAATTCAAAACAATTCCCACTCTTAAACTGTCTAGATTGTCTTATTGTTATTTTGTTAAGCTACAAGCTCATTTTAACCTGACTAATTCAAAGTCAAATTTTGCCAGCCCCTTACATGATAACTATGAGATTTTTACTTCCACTTTGTTCCATCTCCTGGGCTCTAACTGTCCCCAAATTGGTTTCACAAATGCAAGTGTGCAGAATAAAAAAATCACCACACTGAATGGTAATAACGTAGGAAAATGTACATTAAAGATCTGTCCTGGATGTGAGGGCGATCTGGCTGCGACATCTGTCACCCCATTGATCGCCAGGGTTGATTCGGCTGATCTGGCTGGCTAGGCGGGTGTCCCCTTCCTCCCTCACTGATCCATGTGCGTCCCTCCCGAAGCTGCGCGCTCGGTCGAAGAGGACGACCTTCCCAACTAGAGGAGAGGACCGGTCTTCGGTCAAGGGTATACGAGTAGCTGCGCTTCCCTGCTAGAACCTCCAAACAAGCTCTCAAGATCTGTCCTTTTGTGACATTCCAAATCTTCATTTTTTAAACTTCCCTTATGTTTAGATATTAAACTGTAAACACATTCAAAGTATATGATTTATAAGAAGGACAGGCAAGAAAGAGAGATTCAATTTTTCACTAGTAATGAAATCCATTAACATCTAATAATAAGCTCTCAGAAAATAATACACGTTATTGGCACTGACTCCACGCAATGAACTTTAAATATATTATCTTACGAGTCCTTACAGTAAGCACAAGTCAAGTATTATCAACCTCATTTCATCAGTGGAGAAAGAGGCACAGAAAGGTTAAGCAACTTGCCCAGGCCATATAGTTACTAAGTGGCCAGGACTTGAACGTGTCCAGGACAGGAGCGTAGGTCTCTGTGCAGGACAACGATAAAGCTGTGTAAGTCCAGGGCTGTAACTCCATCTTCTTTCCTCCCACCTCCACTCTTTCATCACAGCATCACCACTGTCACCACCCTACCGTCACCACCCTGCCATTACCACCCCAGCCCTGTGGAAAAACCATACCTCTAGGCTTCCCACTCCATCCTCAAGTTGCCTTCCTCATAACATTAGAGAAGTCCCAAATCCCAATACAATAATGATCCCTTTAGTAGTCAAGCCAACTCCAAGAGGGTTTTCCAGCCAGTACTTGAAGAACAAGAGAATAGTGGGAAACCCCCAAGTCTGGAGTCCTATGGAGACCTCTAGCCCCTCACTATTAGCACCCAGGTAAGCCAGATCCTACCAGAGGCCAGGATTCCAGCTGCTGCAGTCTGCTCTGAAACCTACTGTGTTCCACTACTTAGAACATTCAGGGGGACCTCATAACCTTTTCCCCAGCATAGTTTTCATTGGACACTAATTCCCAATACTGAAGCTAAGTTATTACTGGAGCATGGTGGGTGCTTTGCTGCTTGCCCATATTCCTTGCACCAGGTTGATGAACCCAGTCCCAGCTGTTGGCTGCAAAGAAGGCACAGCTATGTTCCTCTCTGGAGACTTGCCCTTGGCCAAATGGAGCTGCCTCCCCTTGGGAGTTATGCCAGTGGCCAATGATCAGCTACCGGGGGCACAAAAGCCTGGCCTTCTGCTTTGAGGGACAATCAACTGGAATACGACTTAGCCCTCACACATCCTAGCTGAGTATAGACTCCAGCTAAGACCACATCCTTCTTAGGTTTCTCTCCCTGCTCTCCAGCTTCCCTTACTCTCCTCCTCCCCAGCGCCACCTCAATAAATCATGTAAACAAGAACCCCTGCCTCGGACTTTTCTTCTAGAAACTGACAATGCTCTTAGCTGCTCTTCTGGGACCCAGCCCCACCCTCTGCCTCTAAAATATCCTTTCTCAAACACAATTTTCAATTCACTTGCAATCCTGCATCACCTCCCTCCTGCCTGGAGACTCCTCAGCCTGGCCCACTCCAAACTTCTCTACAAGGTGTTATGGTCTTTTCAATCACTGTGTAATGTTTTCCCTACCTGTAGAAATGGAAAATCTTCATAACTTAGTTTCCTGAGCAACTTATCCCCAGAACTTAACTAGATTTTGTTCCGCCAAGGTAGCTGCAGGCTGTGTGCTAGGAAGAATGAATATACCTTGGTTTGGGAAGCTTCCTATATCACTCTATTACCTTAGGGCAATGAAGACAGGCCTGCCCCTTGTTTAATATCTAGTAAGATTACCCAAGCCAGGACAATTGCCTAGTGAGGATGCATAAGATTCATTTCCAGGTTAGACTGTGAGCAAAATTTTGTTGAGTCACAAATTCCGCCTTGTTGGTCCTGAGTCCAGGGCCCCCTTCCAACTGTGGAAACAGGTGGACTGGACACTCCTTTCATAGCTTAACTGTAGGTGCTCAGGCATACCTATATGCATGCATGAGAACATGCAAACACATGCATATAACATGTACACCCTCTGGCCCACTATGAACAAGTAGCTTGGGAAAGGACAATGGCTGGCAGGGTGGGATCACTTGGACACTTGGAAGTTTTTCTCTTTCAGGCAGAAGGGCTGACAAGCAATGCATTTCTTATCAAAGTGGTTTGAATATTGCACTGAATGAACAGTGAACATTTAAATGAATCCCATTGACCAGCTTCTGACTCTTGCTGCAATAAAAACTCTATCCCATTGCTATTAAAAGACACATTGTCAAGCCCAGAGAAGGAAAATCAACACTCATAAGAGACAGACCCCAAAACAGCAGATATTTTCTTTTTCACATATGCCTTTCAAATTCCCTTCCACTTATCTTTGAGTGTAGGCGCTCTCTTGCTATAGCCTTGTTAAAAAGGGGGCGGGCGGGGCAGTGGGAGTGAACTGGAATCAGGAAACACAAAAGCTTGGACAAGTCATTCTCTCTCTGCGTCTCATTTCCTCCATTTGTGACAAGAACTGACCAGGGAGATCTCAGGCCCTCTCCTTCTCTAGTGTCCTATAGACTCTACTGTAAACACATGTAGGCTGAAGAGCATGAGATCCAAATCACCTGGATCCATATCCCACATTTGCCACTTACTGTTTACGTCTTTGGGTGAGTTCCTTACTAAGCCTCAGTTTCATCATTGGTAAAATGAGGGTGAAATGAGTACCATCTCATTATGTGGGGGTGAGGATTTAACGGCAACATATATATACTATGTCTGGCTCACAGAAAATATTTGATAAGTATTTAACTGTTGTGATTCATCCTCATTTACCAAAAAAGGCCTTATCGGGTAGATTTACCCACTAGAAGATATGAAATATTAGCAACCCCACATATATTGTAATAACACTAACACTTATTAAGAAGTATGGGCTAGATAGTAAGTATTTAAGAAATTACATAAATTATCTCACTGAAACCACATCATAATCATATGGGATTGAAATATTTACCTTTGTTTTAGAGATGAAGAAACCGAGGAACAAAGAGAACTAGCAATTTGCTCATGGTCATGCAGAATACATATTTTAAAATTTCACAAGTAGCTCCCCACCCCCCAAAAAAGCCCTAATTTGTAGCATGTGCCATTTGCCTCAGTGTAAATCCTTCCACCACGGTCAGTTACAAGCCTCAGAGGTGGCATCGCTGAATGCAGACTGGGGAAAAACTGAGCCCAGCTGACTCACGTGCACTGCTCTGTGGGTTTCTGATACTGTCAGAATGTGTGGAGCGAGCCATCCTCTCCAGGGCCACTCAGGCAACTCCTTCACAGCATGTTCCCATCTTTCTATTCCCACAAGTGCAGCTCTGGAATGCAAAATAAATACGTATTCTTCTTATGAAGTGTCAACTTTTAAAAACTCAAAACTCAGATTTTGCTTGTGGTTCAGTGTCTGAGTTTGAATAGAAGTGTGAACTGCATTATTTATTAACCATGCATCCATTTTTCTTTTTACTAGCTGAAGGAAACAATTGTTTTACTTCACAAAGACTTAGAACTGATTTATTTCTGTTATTTGCTTCTGTGTGTGCCACAGTCAGTGCTGTAATTTACTTGCAAGACATAATAAACATAACGTTAAAAAAAGGATTTTTCTCTTCATTTATAAATTTAATCTAGTCTTCAACAATGTGTAAATTTCGTGGTTGGTTGGTACATTTTAAAATGTTTGGATTGCACAATTACCATATATGATGAAAAATGTATATTATGTTTTCTTTCTTCTTGAGAACTCTATGCAAATTAATGCTTCTCAGCTGAAATTGTTGAATCATTTCTGCTGGCTTATTAATAACACATTACCAGATGTTTCTAAATCTCTCCATACAATTCTGATTTTTGATCGAGCGTGACATACAGAATTTCACCCAAAGAGGCTTTTCTTTCTAGTCTTAATTTAGCATATGCATTGACTTAGCAATTTAAAAATTTGCTGTAAGGATAAATAAATAAGAAGATTCTTAGTTTCTAATCCTTTTGTGGTGGCTGAAATACCATTTTGTGTACCGTAGAGCAGCTATGTGAATTTATTCACAGATAACATGCTGGTAGCAAGCTTTAAAGGTAGCATCATGCATTCCCCGCAAACCATTAGGAGTTTTCTTCTGCCTCCAAGAATCTCTGGCACTCTGGGCTTCAGGAATTGCCATCATGTTCTCTGCCTCAAGTCAGGGTGGCCTCCCCAAGCCATCTCTTGTCAGCATTAAGAAAGGCTAAGCCCCGGGTCCAGGAGGCCTGCCATGATCTTCCCATGCCTCTTTCAGCTCTGCAGGTCAAGGACAACAGCTTGGATAAAGGTCAAGTTTCACTTGAGCATATCCGTTATTGGTATTCTTCTAGCTCCCAATGCTTCCCTCTCAGAGGTCCCCCGCTTTTGAGAGCCTCGAATAAACTGATTGAGACCTGGTGTAATTGTTAATAAGAGAATCCTTAACTCCACCCCCAAATGTCTTCCTTTTAAATGACAACAGAGAAAGGTCCATGATTGGCCCAAAAAAAAAGGTTGTTCAGGCACGGGATTTCAGGGACTATCACACCAGAAAGGCTTTGCTGGGAAGACATCTCCCCCAGCCTTCGAAGTACACCACATGCACAGCTCTCTGCCCATTGAAAGTCCCCACTGAAAGCGTCACCTCTAGCCCATCCCTCCCACTGCACCCTGCCTTGGCCCCTCCCCTCTGCATGAACCTCATAAAGCTAGTCTCCGTGCACCAAAGAAGAGGAGGTATTCCCTCCTCCCTTCAGAGGGGAACGGTGTCAAGCTCTTTCACTCCTCTACCACCTAATAGCAGCTACTATGTATCAGTCACTGTGAGTTAGACTAAATTCTAAATGTTTTACACACCTAAGGTGATGTCATCCTCATCCCACTTTTGTGAAGTACTACTACCCCCTTTTTTTGTGTAAGCAACCAAGGCACAGAAGGTAGTCACTCCCCAGGTGCCCAGAGCTGACAGGTGGCAGGGCCTGCCCACTCCAGCCATCTGGCTTCATACCTCATGCTTTCAACCAGCACACTGAACGGCCCTTTGCTGGCAGTGAGTAATGTTAAGTCCTGAACCTCTCCTCATTTTAAACCAAGGAATTAAACTCCATTTTCTCCCAGCCTATTTTCATGCTGCCGCTGAGTCCCCATTCAAACTTGGTCACCTCACTGCGTCTGTTCACGTCATGGCAGAAACCCTCATTGCAGTCCTCATTTACCACACCGCAGCCTTCTCCTGGTTCACAGGACACACAGCCAGGTTCCCCTCCCCCGCCGTGGTGAAAATGGCTTAATATCTTTAACAAAGCCTTTTGTTTTTCAAAAGAGAACAAATTGGAAGGAGGAGGCTTTTGCTCAGCTTTGTTACAGAAGTAGGTTGTGCCTGGGGGCCCTGTGTCTGTTTCTGCCTGGGCTGTTATTTCTCTGGGGCTTCAGAAAAGCCATGTCCTTCCTGAGGCTGAGTTCCCTTCCCAGGGGAAATGCAGGGAAAAGCACAACTCTCAGACGAGCTTGTCAAACTTCTGCGGAGATGCTGGCTGCTCACACCCATTTCGCAGTCACCACTTAGCACTGGCTTTGCTATTAATATCCAAACACGAGGGGGACATGTGAGGAGGGATATAGTTGGACCGTCTATTTAAAGGAAGTAAAAATGAAAAGAAACAAGATGACTTTTCAGATCAATGCTTTAACTTTACAAACAATGCTTTATAAGTAGAGATGAACACAGAAAGATTCATCTGGGCATACCACAGGTACTGATTACTGAGCTACTTAAGAACCAGTTCAGCAAATATACATTGAGCGCCAATGGTGCAAAGTTTACTAAACGCTTACTTTTGTGCCAGGAACAGTGTTAATCACTGTACACAGATTTTCTTATCTAATTCTTACAAACAAATCTCTGAACAACTACTATTCCCATTTTATAGATGAGGAAACTGCGGAGGATGAGTAACTTGCTTAATACAGTTGATACAGTTCATACAGTTGAAAAGATGGTAGAACCAAGAAGTAGGCCCCAATTTATCTGACCACATAACCTCAACTCTTAATCATTGTGCTTTACTATCCTCTAAATAAAAGAAAGAGATAAAGATAAACATGAGTTTTTTTTTTCTCAAGGAGCTCACTGGTTGACAGGGGAGGTAACACATATTCAGAAATGTCTATAAGGCAAGGCAGAGTATAGACCATCACCCAAGAAAGGCAGGTATCTAAGGGAGTTCAGAAGAGAGAAGGAAGACTTCTGGCTAAAGGAATCACAGTGGACTTCATGGAGGTGGTGGTATTTGAACTGAGCCCTAAGGGATTTTAACCAACAGGTTTGTGTAGAGAGCATCCAGGGCAGAGGGAGTAGTGGGTTTCCAAGGTCCACAAGAGCAGAAGACCTTAGAGAAACAGTGAAAGACAAAGCCAAGTCATGTGCATTAATCTGTCCTCAATATTTATAACACATGCTCAAGAACATGTAGCGTAAATGAATTAATTTGGGAAAGACAGAAAAGAACAGGCTTTGGAAGCCTTTGAATGTCACAATAGAGACAGGATATTTTTCTGTGAGCACTGTAAAATTATCCAATTCAAAACTATAAAGAGAGGGAAATAACCTTAGCTTTACATTAACCAGGAAATTAGTCAAAGGATAGATTGGCTTGTAGGGGAACTCGGGGACCACAGGCCAATAAATGGCCTATGCAAGAAGGAGAAAAGGAGGTACCACTGAGACGGAGAAAAGGCACGGGTCACCTGGGCCAAACCAGAGGAAGGACTTCCGCTTCCCCTAAAATCCCTCCTTCCTCTCCTGATCAGGAGGCAAGAGAAAATTCTTATATTGATTTAAATAGCACTGGTGTAAATAATGCCTCAAAAAAAAAAAAAGGGAAAACAGGTATTTAATCAATTGCCTGAACATTTTGTCTGTATGATCAACCACTGAATATTCCCAGACATCCACCTGGAAGTTTCTAAATATCTACCTGATGGGCAATAAAGACCCAACATTCCAATTTTTGGATTGAGTTTTTTGCTTTTTATTTAAGGGCTTTTGTCTTGGATAGAGAAAGCCACAGTCTCCACCTTTAAATTACCACCAGACACTAACAATTCACAGGTCAGTGGCCATCTATCCCAACCTACTGGATAGACCAAGGGCCATGGCAAAACAGTTGCGGTCACCCAGAGGCAAGGCTGAGGCGCAGCTGGGACTGCCGGAGCAGTTGTGTGGCCCCCAGCTCCCCAGTCGTGATGCTGCCCAGTCTTCTCTGCCATGATCACTGCCCACAAATACTACACGTGGGGCCCACAACAGACAGCCGATTTCCCTCAGCAGTAAGGACCAGAAAACCGGATGCAGGCTTCATCCTCTTTGCTCGCAATACATTTGTCCTCTTCTGTCCAGACGTGCTGGAAAGCAGACAACATTCCCACCCTCTCCCATCAGATTGTGCCCGAGCTGGTGACCACAGAGGCCACTTCCTCATAGCACAAATGCCTGAAACCCAGTAACCTTTTCTTTGGCCAAGTTACAGCGTTCTTCAGCAGCAAACTTTCCGACCAGCATGCTGATCTGTACTCCAATGATCAGTCCGAACATTGGCTTCCTCGTACAATGTATAAAAGCCACATGTGAGAACAAGGGACTGAAAGGACATGATCACCACAGCTGAACTGTCTTTCTCCTCCCTAGCTCACCTCTCAAAGAAACAAACCCAAAACGCTGTGAATGTCTTTCAAGACTCTTACTTCCTTTGTATGAGCAAATCAGTCACAAAAGGAATGCGTCTTAAATTTAATTTACTGATGGTATGTAAAATGAGGTCAGTGTGTGATTTTTCAAAATGTTAAATCATTTTGTCTGTTTTTCACTGAGAAAGCATCTCTTTAACCCACATGCCCATTTAAATCTGTTTTTTTTACTATTAAAATATTTTCTTTAAATAACAGGAGTGATTTATTATGACCTCAATAAAAAGTAGAATATTGACCTATAATTTTTTTTCTCATAATAGGCCATTTCTAAAAATGATCAAAGTGATATGTATGTCATACAGACGGAAAGCTACCTTTTATGAATATGATGGGACTTCAAAAATAAAAAGGAAACCAGCATAGGTAACCCCACTAATCCCTCTCTTTATCTTCATTCTTTGTTGGGGCAAGGGGTCGACAAGGAGACAAATATGATACGAGGCATCGATTCAAGATGCTCTCGGGTTCAGAAAACAGAACCAGGAGAATTAAAGCTACCATATGAAGGCCCAAGGTACCACTGACATGGTTTCCGCAGGCACCCTCTCCAAACTCAGCAGGAAGTCCCACCTTCTCACAGCCTGCTGGGCTTACATCTATCTGTGGTTTGGGCTTCACCCAACAAAAGCATGGAAATTACGTAATCTTCACATGCAGTTGTCAACTGCACCCTCATCTTCGTCTTCATGGCTCCTTAAACAACAACAAAAGAAAACAATAGAAGAATATGCTCTTCCTGTTTGGTTCAACTATGTGCACAACAGTTACCTATCTCACTCTCAGTGAGACCAGCTGGGGTCTAAATATTATTTTAAGAATGGCAGCCACCATCATGTGGAAAGCACAACTATCCTGAAGAACAGAATCATAAGTCAGAGATACAATGCAGAGATGCTAACCTGAATGCCTGCCAGGAGCCCAGCAGGTAACTGGAAGAATGAGGCAAACCGAGGGTAGGGAACAGGGAGAGATGGGACCGAGGGATCCCAGAGTGTACACTCTCTTCAAAAGGCGACAGGTGATTGTGGCCTAGTGTGACAAAGAGTTCAGTGCTGTCAAAACTTATTTTTCCACAACTGAGAGGCCTGTCATTTTCCTCAGGTGTTTAAAGTTAGAGTCACATTAACCTTGGAAGCTCCAAGGGTAGGGGGTACTTTCAGAACAGAGATTCAGTTGACTGCCTGGAGAGCCACACCCAGCGAGTGCTAGAGGAACCAAATCTGAAGACCAGTAAGATATCCAGAACTTTCCAATTTCTATCTTCACATGTAGAATTTATCACAAGGGGAAAAGTTACTAAGAATTATTTTTGGACAAGAGTATTTTGATATTCTTCAGATTATACCAACTAGTAACTGCCTATGCAGCTTGTCCCTAAAACCCAAATCAACTTGCCTCTCCTTAGGGAAGACACCAGCTACACCTGTTTGAAAAAGTGGTAACTGAAACAATTGGGGAAACCAAGAGATCACCATGTAAAAAAGTAAATTTTACGCAAGTCTCTTTAATCATAGAAAGGCTCAAGTGGAGAAGGCTTCAGGCATCTGAATTGTATAAATTCCTTGATTTGTATTATTTATAACACACTAAGTTAATGACAAATCTCTGATCCATTTTTGCTATGTACAGCCAGCCATCCTGCCACTAAACCATTTAGGCAGCTGTTCAAAGGGAATGGTCTAATCAAACCTTTTCTTCCTTACGCAATGAAGTCACAAAAACTCTGTTATTTCAAAAATGATAATTGAGTTCCTTGTATGTGCCAGGCCTTAGATACTGGAAAACAAGGGTAGGTAAAGCAAAGTCCTTATTCCACGTGAATTCTAGTCTGAGTGGAGTCAACCATATAAAAAACTAACCAAGCGACAATGTGGGAAAAAATATGTATAAACAAAACCTATAGTATTGCAGGCCTGAGAGACCTTAATTCTGCCTAGGGGGTAGAGGAAGGGACATTTGAACTAGCCTACAAATGATTGTGAAATATAGGAATGATTGTTCCAGAACATGACACCTTGTCTAGAATTTCATAGTCATAAAACCAACTATATGGTTACTAAGGGATTACCAAGTAAAAATTTGGTTGGTTTTTATCTTGGGTTTTCTTTTTTTCTTTTATGTCTGGACTTTGTTTTTATGAAGAGCACCTGAAAATTCATAAACTCTTTTAGTAACTCCTATATTGTCCTTGAGTTTAGTTGGGGTCAAATTATAAATGTTTCTCACCTCTTTCTCTAGCTGCTAACCTTCTTTAAATAGGATCCCATAAAGTGACACAATGACATTTAATAACAAACTCAATGCATAAAACTGCTGGAGTGTTTGAAAATATAAAAGCTTTATGACAATACATATCAAATAACACTGAATATGAAAAGTTCTAGAACATTAGTGGGATCAGCTGGAAATAAACCTACCCTAAATTAACCTCAGTTTCACACAAGTAGAAATGGCAATTATACAGAAACAGAGGGAGATTTTCAAAGGCCAATACTATTTCTGTTGTTAGATGGGTGTCCCAACCCCATGGATGGCTGACTGTCACTTACTGGCTGTGCCAGCCTAATCAGTCCTTGCGACCTTGATTATGGTGCTTCCCAGGAGAGAGTCTATGGGGGGCCGGGGTGGGGGGACACAAACTTTTTGTACAAAAACCAGCTGGAAAACAAATCTGAGATTCTATGAAAAATGAGAACACACATCATGTATTTCCAGATTTATCATGCCACAGGCCTTCAAGTTAATTATCATTTGTCATTTTGGTTTGTACATGAAAAAATAAAATAAAACATACGAAAAATTAAATCAAATGCTTTTAGCAGCACTTAATGAATTCCCCCCACTAATGTTTACACTGCTAGGCTATCTATTTGTACATCATCTGTCATTTGTTTCCAAAGGGCTCCATTTTCTGATATGATACTTGCAGTATGTCATGAATCAGCTAATTATACAATAACCTTTACTAGAAGCAAAACCAAAATTACATGGATTTCAGGGCAGTTATTTCTAATCCTCATTTTCAATCACATCTGTCTCTTAAATCAGGAGAAGCAGAGAGACGCAGTTGGTAAACAGCCACCTACAGCTAAAGCCAATTGATGGATCTGTTTTGTTAGACAATAAAAGTTAATAAAAGCTGTGAAGCAAAAGACTTCCATTTTCATAAACTAAACGCCTGGTATGAACACATTATTTTCATTCCTAGTTGATGATACAAGTTGGCCCAAATTTATTATCTTTACCTGGTGAATTGCTTGTGACACAGAGAAATAATTTCTAATGGATTCCAAACAGTCTTTGTGGAAAGGGACAAACAGGTGGCTGTGAATGAATAATCTACTGTTTCAATATTTATCTTTGGCAAATGGGTCCAGAACCTTATTTTTTTCCTTTTTATTTAATGTAAGGCATCCAATAATTGCCTCCTCTGTGATGGGAAATGTTCTGCTTTAATGTATTCTGTGACCTTCGGGCAAAATATGTTGACGGGTGAGATGTTTCCCCACTCCTCTACTCCCCCTGGCCCTTCTGCCCTATTATCTGCCCTCTAGTGTTACAGTATTTAGCACACTTATGATTACCAGAGTGCCAGATGAATGTAGTAGGGCAACTGATGTGTTAAAAAGGATATTCTTTGTAATTTTTGGTGTACAGGCCATGTGAGTTAGTCCACACATTGGCTGGTGAACTGATTGTTCCCATCGGATGATTCAGTGGAGATGTGAGTGTTACTTTCCTAGAGGGGACACTTTCAACATGGTTTTTTTAAAAAAGGTGCAGGGCTCTTTATCAATGAGCTCCATGTCAAACACTTCTCCCACCCGTGGTCTCCTCAAGTGATTTCCCAAGGCAGCTTCCCACTGTCACCCAGCTGCATCATTCAACACAATCTGCATGTGAATGCTGATCATTGAAAGCATACTGAACCGCGAATGTGAGCATTTCCACGTTCTAATCTAGCGTTCCAGGACCCGTCCAGGAAGGTGGTGCCTAGACCCACCTCTAGGTGTTGTCCTGATTTCCTCCGCTCACAGCTCCTTCACGGACTCACCCCTTCTACAAAGAGCACACAGTGACCACAAACCACACACACCAACTCCATAGCTCCCGAGTCACGGGAAGGAGAACCTCCCTTTCCTCAGCCCCTCCTAGATCCTTTATTTCAGTCAGATATTTTTCTGGTAGAAAAAGAGAGAAAATATATACTTATTTTCTACATACTCAGCAACCAGATTTCATTTATCAAATCTATTAAGTGCTGAGAGTCTTAAGTGATGAAGAAAAGTGTTAGAAAGAGAAAAGCAGAAGCCAAATCTCTGGCCTTTTAAGGATTTAGAAATACCCTATGAAAACACAGCACTCTCCCTCACAACTGAGCAAACTAGCAGTCGGCAGCCCCCAAGGAGAGGTTACAAACTTATCAACAACCCAAGGAGAGATGTAAGTTTTATAGAGTGGCATGGGCTATCAGTATGTCAAAAGGCTCAGGAAAAAGTTGGTCCTCTTTCTAACCTCCTGTATTTCCCCTGCCTTCTCCCACCCTCACCTACGTGTTACCTGCCTCGTCCTACTTCCGAGCTCATCCCAGCACCTAACTTGCTCTGTAGGGTCACCTCATCTCCAGACCCAGGCCCCTCTCCTTCCCCATCCCCGACCCATCTTCTCCCCGTTCTCACACTGAACAGAGACAAAGACACAAGGTGAATTAATTTTCATTTTCCAACTGCTCATGTTGGCATTAGTCACATAATAAAGTAATAATGCAGACATCACTTAGAAAGTGGTCTCTACTCATTGGGAACACACTAAAATAACACAAACTCAGTCCCCATCAGCAGGCATTCCCCAGGTCTACCACGGGAAAGAAGACTGGTTTAGGCATCAGAAACATGAGCTACTTAATAAATGTCTGCCGTCAGTAGGACATGCCTTTGTTTTTCTGTTCCAAAGTTAAAATGACAAGGGCTTGCCCTGGTGATTTCTGAAATTTTTCCCATTCTGAAAATCCTGCAACCAAAAGAGAGATCAGTTTTATAATTGCTAATCTGCGTCTGTGTGTGTGTGTGTGTGTGTGTGCGCGCACGCGCATGTGTGCATGTTTGTATGTTTATAATTCTCTGTATTTTCTCTGGCAAGAAAAAGGGTTTTCTACAACCATTTATTAATGATGTGGTTTGCTAACTTGAACCAGAGACTGTTCACCAGAAGCTTTTAGTTTGAAAAATGCCTTAACTGTGGCCAAAACCAATGCTATAAAACAAAAGAAATGAGAGCATTACTCTGCCTGCAGCCCACTGACCTGTGGCCGAGGCCGGCTCAGGCCTGGACCCCCAGAAGGGGAACAGCTGGGGCCTGCTGGGACAGCCCAAGCAGGATCGTACCTGCTCGTGTTGCAGGGAATCTGAGGCTCCCAGCAGCAGTTTGGCTGCCCCCCAACCAGATTATAAATTCCTCAAGGGCAGGGAACACATCCTTTATATTTTTCCTGTATCCATATGGTGCAGAAAAAGAAAGAAAGCAAGCATTTTGGGCTCCAGCCCAGCTAGAAGCTGAAGAATGTTATCCACCCCCATCCCAGGCCGCCTCCTCCCTTCTAATCACAAGAGGAAGACATTCAGGAATAGCTTTTAAGAACTGCCTCCCTCCTTCCTGCCTAAGAAGATATGTAGGTAGTTCATGTTCTCCCACACTTGAAGGGGAGACACATGTCCATTGATGTAGTGAATGAGACGTTCCAGCACCGGAGCACAGGGCCAGCCAGCCTGTCACACTGTGTCCACACCCCATTTCAGTGATCTGCGAAGCAGGCAGCAATCCCCTCCCCACCCCATCCCAGTATAAGGCATGTGATTGAAGAGTCTGCCCAGAGACAGACCCTGTTCAGCCACCAGCTGTGTCGCTGGAATCTATGTCACTAGAGATGCCCCAGCCCGAATCCATGGGAGCCCGGCCTGGGCACCTGCATTGTGACAGCAAGGCTGGACAGAGTCAGCTCCGCCAAAGCACTTCCAGTTGTGGTAGCTGAAGGGGTCTACTCAGGACTTGGGAAATAAAAGGACTTACTGAGAGATGAAAACACTAAATATCATACCCAAGTATCCTCAAAATTTAATTCAGTCCCTTCTCGAGCACCTTCCAATGAATAGCACACAGCTGGGTGAACTGCTTGTCACTAAACAATTGTTCAATTCTTCTAGCTGTTCCAACTAGACTAGAAATAAAGTATCAACTTAGCTGATAGTTCTCTTTGTTATTTATTGTCACCACCATTATCATCATTTTCTTCTGTATTGTTGGCACTACAGATGTCCCCCATTTTCACCCACTTTGCCCCCTTGCACCCAGCCCTCATGCCCCTGCCTTGGACTTCACCACACTGCTGTCTGTGTCCATGAGCTATGTATACATGCATATATGTTATTTGGCTAATCTCTTCCGGCCCTCCCCACATCCCTCCACTCTGAGACCTGCCAGTCTGCTTCATGTCTTCCATCCTATTTTGTTCATCAGTTTATTTTGTTCATTAGATTCCACATATGAGTGAAATCATGTGGTATTTGTCTTTTTCAGACTGGCTTATTTCACCTAGCACAATAATCTCCAGGTCCATCTATGCTGCTGCAAAGAGTTAAGAGTTCCTCCTTTTTTACAGCCACATAGTATTCCACTGTATAAATGTACACATTTTTTTTTTTACCCACTCATCAACTGTGAGAACTTGGGCTGTTTCAGGACCTCAGTTATGGTAAATAATGCTGCCATGAACATAGGGGTGCTTATATGCTTTCTGATTGGTGTTTCAGGTTTCTTAGGATATATTCCCAGGGGTGGATTCACTGGGTCAATCACTTTCATTTTCAATTTTTTTAGAAAATACCATACCATTTTCCATAGTGGCTGCACCAGTTCATCATCATCATTATTATCATCATTCCTAAAGTAATACATGTTCGTTTTTTAAAAAATGCAAATAGTATAAAGAGATAAAAGTTAAAAGTTTCATTTTCTTATTTTTTCCTATCCTAGTTGGCCCTACCAGGTTGGCCCTCTCTGACCTGCTTCCTAGCGGAACCCCCACCCCCTTAGTAGGCTCGTGCGAACTTCTCGATTTGTCCCATACATCACTTACAAGTTTATATGCATCAAAAAACAATCCACATATAAATGCATACTGTTACACACATATCCATACATGTACATTTATATCTATATATATCCTTTTTCACAAATTGATCACAACATACTGTCTGCAACATAATGTTTTTACTTAAGATACTTGACATTCATATGAAAACAAATATATCTATATATTCTTTTAAATGGCTGCATTATATTCTCTATACTGCTATGCCATCATCTATTTGGTGGTTCTGTCTTTGCATCATCTTTTGTTTGGGGGCCAAGTTTATCACAGTTTATTCCTTCTGGATTTATTTAAGCTCAGTTTCCAATCCGTGGAGCTGACTGCTCTAGTTGTCGCTGCCGCTGCTGTTGCTATTTATTGGCTGTGCTTGATGTATTCAGTCTGCCTTTGTCTCTTTGCCTTTGCACTTCATGCACTGCTTTATGCAGCTGAGCCATCCCTCCCCACACGCCTCCTCTGACTGTCTCTTGCCCTTCGGGCACTGCATCTGCTGTGCTGGGTGCTGTGTCCACAGATGCGCACTGTGCAGTGGGCTGTGCTGACCATGCTCCCTTCCCATGGTGCTTCTCCAGCCTGCATTTCATCGTTGACCTTCTCTCCCTCAAGGATGGTTCTTGGGCCTTCGTCATTCTCTAGGGATCTGTGCCTGGCTGCATAGCTGCAAGGTCAATGACCTCACTGGTTACAACATTCTAATTCAATTGACCACACCAGCTGGGCTCAGAATGGCCTCTTCCTATCATATTTCTCTCAAAGTCTCTGCCTCCCAGGTGTCATCACATTCCAGAAGTTTATTCACTTTGTCCAAAGTGTCCAAGAGGAAAGAATTTCTGAGCTTAAGAGTCACTAAAGGAGATTCTCACCCTACCCCCACCCTTCCTGGTGCAGAAACATAGGCTTGTTGAAACAACATTATTCTTATCCCTCATTGCAGGGGCAAGAAACAAAATAAATTATGCTAATGCAGAAAGTATAGCTCCTCTTTGAACTGCTGCTATTCACCAGAAAACTCTCCTTAGGATTTTAAGTTTTGTTAACACCTTCCTACAGCATCATGTTTGGATTACACTGGCCCCAAACATATTAACTTCATTTGAACAGCAGAGAGCAAGATGGATAGACTTCCCTGGTTTTAGAAGGTTGAGAAGGATGGTGAAAGAATTGAATGCAAAGTGCTTCTTCTAAGCCTACAATGCAGCTGTATAGCACATCATAATGACTTTGCAAAAAAAGCATGCAAAATTTCCATGATGTCAATCACATGGTAGAAAAAAAATCATTAAAGCTCCCAACTGGCCAAGAAATTCTTTCCTTCTTCTTTAAAGGCCCACAACTGTTTTCTCTCCAGGGACGGAGGCGTGGGGGGGGGGAGGGGTGCCCTTTGCACAGACGCTGCTCCCTGCCTCGAGGTCCCTGCTGCGCGCGCGGCCGCCGGTATCTATCAGGATGCCAGACCATTGCCAGGAAAACTCTGCGACAGGCAGCTCATGTCTCATCTGAGAATTCGATTGAAATTCTATCTCCCTCACCCGTGCAGTTTAATTTAATCGATAGAACATTATACTATGTCACATTTAGTATTAAAAATAAATGATATAGACCAGATATTTGAAAACCGGGCGTTTGTTTTTGTAGGCGTTTTGACTTTCCAGTGGCAAACATCCCAACCTGCAGAGCTGGAAACGCCAGACACAGGCAAGTGTCACTTCGGATTAAGCAGTCATTGCTTTACATTGCTGGGGTTCTGTCCCACACTTCCCTCAGACTTCCAGTCCCTTTCAACCCAACCAAGGTTCTCATTAGCGACCAGGCCTACGGAGATATGAAAGTGCTTTGCGGCGCAGCCTTGCACGTTTATGGATTGCTGTTAGGAGTCGAACATGACAGATGTCTTGAGTAGAAAAGAAGTATTTGCAGCTGATTATATCACCGCTGTTCATTCAAGTAAACTGAAGCGGCATCCCCGTTTAGAATTTCAAAACACAGAGTAGTTATTTCAACATATTAGTGGACTTCTGGGTGATGACTTGTTGTCAGAAATAATAACCCTGAAGCATAAATCTAAATATAAGCGAAATCCGTGGTTGCACAATGTTTTTTTTTTTTTTTCTCAGTGTTTTGAGATCAGAGAATGTCTGGTCTGGAAGAAATCTTAGAGATCATTTCAAGCAGACTGTTAAGTCTGCCTTTGTTTTTTGTTTTTGTTTTTTACAATTGTAAATTTTATTTTTCAATTACAGTTTACATTCAGTATGTTTTTGTACTAGTGTCGGGCGCCTGTCCTCCGTTGTTTTACATAGTTAAAGAGGACCTTGAGCCCCCACAGCCCGTGGGCCATGCTCCAGGTGACACGGGGGAGTTGCAAAGCCAACATTCTAAGCCATCCCTGATGACTTGGTCATCTCTCCTTTCCTGGTCTCTAGAACATCAACATTCCACCTGCTCATGAACCCTGACCTAAATTGTACTTTCACCTCAAGTAAAGGCTTCTAGAACCTTGTCTCCAAGACTCATAGTCTTTCTCCATGTATAGTATAATGTGCATTTTTTTGCCCAAATCTTTGAGGAAAAAATAAGAATGCTCATTATACATGGGTAGTACCTGAAATATCTTTTATCTGTTCTTGTGTTTTGTAGTTACTCATTACATAAAATTTCTTGTATCATAATGTTCAAAAATAAATGCTAAAATTCCTTTATAATACAAAAAAAAGAGCATCTAAATAAAAATGAATAAAACTTGAATTCAAATGAAAGACTTTTTCCTGGAAGTTTGGGCCAAAAATGTGGGGTGCACATTATACACGGCAAAATATGGTACTTTCCCTTTCATACATTCCTAGTCTGCTCCCAGCTCCTCAGTATTTAACATGGATGTCTTCGAGGAACCGCAGTTCCTCAGTCCTGACCCAGATGGTCCTCCGGACTGATTAAGCATCTCTTCCCTGGGCTCTGAGGCAGCTATCACCATGCTCACTGCCTGGCCCACTCAGGTTCTGGTCTTCCAGAGGTCTTCTCTGTCTTCTCCTTCTCCCCTGAACCTCCCAGCCCCTGTCCCGTCAGCCCTTCTCTGGGACATCCTTCTTTGTTGCCGGTGGCTACACCGTCAGCAGATTTTAAGCGGATCCCTTTTGCCCCAGACACACAAACAGGTTCTAGCAATGCTAGGACTTCATGAGTGACTTCAATGACATAGCACTTATCACCTTGGTTTTTATGTGGTTGTTAGACTTTTAAATTAACAATGCTTTTACATATTTATAACAACATCTATTGATAATAAGCACTCAGAGAAATGGAAATTGTCCTATGTTACTGGTGAGAATGTAAGTTATTACAACTTCCTAATGTAATCCAAATAGCTTAAGAAGGCATGTACCCTTTTAGATTGCAATTCCACTCCCAGGAGTTATTCCGAAGAAAGTCATCAGGGATGCGCACGGAGTGCTCGCTGTGGCCGCTTTTGTCAATGGGAAGCATTGCAAACCAGGTGAATGCTCAGAAGTATTAGACTGGCCAAAAAGTCCATATGGTTTTGTCCATAAAACAAAAGACGCTTTTCATTTTCACCAATAACTTTATTGATTTGGATATTTGTGTATGCTGGCAATCTCCCACCCATGTAGTAGAGTGTTGATTGTTCCCAGGTAATGTCTTGGTTTGACTGCTACCACCTTCATCTAGTCTACCCAACCATGGGGCGAGCGTCCTCCAGCAGGAACTCTCCAGCACTAAACTTTGCAACCACGTTTGATGCATTTGATAAGTGTCAGCACCTCCTCCATACACTGCACAAATCATTTTTATGTTCAGTTGCATTTTTGTTTCTCGAAATAATAAAGCATACTATGTCAAAAAATGTTGTGTATTTTCTTGCATCTTCAGTATTAAAATGGCTACACAAAAATTTGCCAATTTTGATAAGCTTTTTTAAAAACGCACACTGAAATGACAGCTGTCACAATACAGTTTAACAAAATTATTTTGAATGAAATTAAAGACATCTAAGTGCTAATAGAGCCATTTCATGGGGAAAAAAACTTTGTGGCCAACCCAATAGAAGAATGGCTGTATAAATTTCATTCATACAAATGAACTCTATAATCATTAAAGGCACTGTAGTACAAGAATGTGTGATATGGAAAAATATTGACAGTATGATGGCATTTTTAAGCTTCTTACAAGAGAGCGCTATATAATACTATTAAAAAAATAATCTACAGTCACAGACCTGAAATAAATCTTGGCAGGATATATATCAAAATGTTTGCCGTGATCATCCTGGGTAGTAGACTAAAAAGTGATATTTTATTCTTTTTCATCTATGGTTTCCAAATTTTCTGTGGGAAGCCTATTGTGGTATAACTAAAATTATAAAATATAGCAATGCTTATTCTGGAACAATATATCCAAGCTGTAATCTATTCACTTATTTAAACCCACTATGTGTTGAGCACTGCTAGGCATTCCCATATATTTATAATTTATACAACAATAAATGAAAGTTCCTGAATTTAACCAGCTCACAGTCCAACAGGAGAGAGACAAACAACAACGTGATGCGTGTTTCAGGAGCACAAGGAGAACATGGTGAGCTCCGCAGACGGGCAGGTGTTAGGAGAAGCTGAAGGGAACAGAGCTGGGTGTGCAGAGGCCACAGGGCGAGCCAGACAGCAGCATCAGGCAAAGCTTGCCCCTCAAACGTCAGACGTTTTGAAATATTTCCATCAGCATGGTAAAGATGACCTCTTACTGAAGATTAAGGAGAAAAATGCTGTTTTTGTGTGACTACAGGTTTTCCTGGCACAGCACTCACAGATCACAACCCTCGGCCGTGTCAGTGGCCGAAAGAACTGCAGGAACACCCAACTCCCACTCGCAAAGCTGAATGAAGATGATCAGCCTCCCTCTAACTCCATCCGCCTCTTCGGGACCGTTAGAGACAACCTCAAAGCTGTTCACACAGCACGCTGACTTCCTGTCCCTTCCTCCCGTCACATTAGGACCACAATGCAGTATTGTTGTGGCCATCATCTTGAATCTTCCAATAGCCTACTATTATCTAGCTGTTTATTTGGGTAGGGGAAGGCATGGAAAGAGCTAAAAAAAAATCCTTTATTAGAACTCTTTATGTGCATTTTGCAACCATTTGAACAAACAGTTGTATATCAGATCACAGGAGGAGGAAAGGGAAAGAACTGAAAATGCGACTTCTGCTCAACTTCATAGAAAGAAACAGACTCAAACTGGATGTTCTCTCCTCCTAAGCCAGCGGCCTCTCCCGATGGTTCCAGATGCTGCCACGTTGGTTTAGAATGAGCACTGAGACTGTGCTGATGCCACTATAGCCCCCAAGGCTTCATCAGGTCTAAGGGGCCAGGAGCTTCAAGCACATTTTTAGCATGGCCAAGGAACCAGATGCAGCTCCAGAAGCCTGCCATGGAGCCTACTGTGACAAGGACGTCACCGCAGTCCTGTGTCTTCACACCCTCCCGTCTGAGAGAGGCCCATGCTCAGTAGATGCTCAAGAGCTTGAAGACTAACAGGAAATAGAAACAAGCCTTGCATGCCTGTGGCATTTCCAATAAAGCTACTGACTGAGTTCAATTGGTTGAACTAGCAAGTAACTAGTTCCATAGCTGTCATAAATTCAAGGTTTTTCTCCTCCAAGAATCAGCTTCCTCAAACCATTTTATGTACAAGGTCTTGTCTCTTAGGGTTAGTGAAGCCTTTTGCTCTAAAATTTAAAAATAACCCATTTCCAATTATTGCCATTCATTGCCATCATTGGAAAATGTCAAATGGCTAGGAGTAACTTCCTCAGCTTCTAATAGCACTGAAACATTGTGTTCTCAGAGTTGTTTATAACAGACAGGAAACTTAGAATTAGGGAATGTTGGGGATTTAGCAGTCCCCTGTGTTGCAAATACTAACAGACAGTGAAGCTGACAATGTAACCTTTGAGTGCACCCGACAAGCATGTGATAAAATTGAAGTCCTAGCAGTGTATCCCCCGCAGGCCACCATCAGCATTCCTAGGCATCAAGTCTTTACGCCTTTTGATCACAGGAAAACATGAGGAGTGATTTTGCTTAATCTTTAAAAAGCAACTAATAAAATGAGGGCTTGCTAATAATTAACTAGAGCCTCTGGACTTCTCTGCAGGGACTTTTAACTCTTTCTAAACTCCCTTACAGAATGAATATATGATGGTTTTATAGAGTATATGACATATTTAACAAGATACATTTCAAAAGAGACACAGTGGTACAGCCCACTTAAAAATATTCTTTCCAACATGTAAAAAAATTGGTTACAATACATACCTATCTACATGTTTCCCAAGATGAGAAAATTCTCATTTTTCCATGATCTGCTGGCATGGTCAAAAACTGGCAGAACCTTAGAAGGTTAGTTCATGAACTGCCGCCCTAGGAGTCAGTGGACTGATGAGCTGTGTGAAGGGAGTGTTTTCTATGCCACTGATTGCTAAATTGACACAGTTACCGCATTTTGAAATTGCATGTTGAGAGAACCTTGAAGAAGCCCTGTAATGTTCCAAAAAATACTAAGAACGCTTTAACACTGGATCTCTTTTTTGTTCCTTTCTACCCTTTGGCTTCCAAAATATTAAAAACATGTAATTATCTTAATGTTCATGAGAACTTTGCCTTCAAACAAAGCTTTCAGTTTGAACTTACAAGTTCGTCAAAATAAATTTTACTGGTCGTGAAAATAATTGCCTGCATGTTGTAGAGAATTAGCTTCATAGTTTTATCAAATTAGTGGGGTTTTTTTTAAAAAAAGCAGATGATATATACATATAAACAAGCATACATGCTCAGGTTACTGGAGCCTGCAAAAGAGGCAGCTAAAATTTCCATGGAACAATAGCATAGATGTTTTAGATCTCCCAGCCCACTACTACCAGATGAACAGGTATTAGCATAGCTTGGAGGTGATATGGGTGCAGATAACAGATGATTCACATCCGGCACCCACACTCTCTCTAGGTAAAAAATGCAATGTGACAGCTACTCTAGTAGGTACATATTAACAAAAGATAACTTAAAAATAAATAATACTCTCCATGATACATGAAGTTCATCACCCTTAAGAATTTTCAAGTTTAAGATACCTATTTGCCTCTACTGGCATAACACTCTGTTTTAGGACTTGAAAATATTGAAATAAACCATACAAATACCAGTACCTTTTTATTCAGTGGCATGGTAAACAGAGAAGACACTGAACTATCACTTTAAGGATACCCTTTAACATATATATAGAGATACATATATGATGTTTTGCCCCTCCCTGATTCTAGTCCTGGGTAAAAGTAATCTTTTATGGCCTCCCCTCCCCCTAAGTAATTCCCATCTTATCAGTGCTGTGACAACTCCCCATTTAACAAGGCCACTGAAACTGGAGCGAGGCAGCCTGAAAGCAAGTACTGGGACTGCCCCTATCTAGCTGTGTGGCCCTAAGCAAATTGTTTATCGCGTATGAACCTCAGTTTCTTCTCGGTCAAGGGCTTTTCAGCTGCCCTACTTTCCTAAAAGAGTTTCGTCAAGATCAGATAAGTTTTGTATGCTTTTCTTTCATAAGTGAACATCACACTATGTAAGCTCTTCACTTAGAATCAAGTTTAGCTGATGTGACAGACAATGCAAAATGACAGCGGCTTAAACACTAGCTAAGACACAAGTCAGAGCTTCTTTTTTTTCCTCATGTGAAAAAAACTCGGAGGGCAGCTTTCCAGGGATCAGTGGAATGGCCACAGAATGCTGAGACCCAAACTCCTTCTCTTTTTGATGTTTTTTTTTTCTCTCTTAATGATACACCATCTCAGCACCTGAGCTCTGCCATCATCTCCACGTTCCAGACAGCAATGAAGGGGAAGGAAGGGGGCATTCGCCCTTCCTAGAAGGAGACTTCCCAGAACTGCACTTGACACTCCAGATGGCATGTGCCGGCCAGAGCTTAGACATACAGCCGTACCGAGCTGCAAGACAGTTCGAGAAAACATGTGCCCAGGTGAGTATCAGGAATTCTACTACAAAGAAAGAAGATGGTGGTGATTGGGTATCAATTAGCAATTACTGACAGAGACCATTTTTTCTCACTTCTGTTAGAAGTCTTAACTCTACAGCCACCTCATTTTGAACCCCTATTAAAACTTCCCTGCCTGGGTCACGTTTCTGTGCTCTAGGTTTTAGATGATACTGACCACACAATAAATGGACTGTACCAAAGTCTTTATAAGCAGATGGTGGTGAATTATTGCCAAAATCTCTGAAATGGTAGCTCTTTACAAATTCTTCCTACCATATCTGTACTGCTCATTGCCTCCAGAGCCCCAAATTTATCCCTATAAAGCACAAATCTAATTATATAATTTCCTTGCTTAAAGCCTGTAGCAGCACCCAACTGCTAAGGAGACCATATGTTCCCATTTGCCCAGGACAGTCTTGGATTATGCCTCTTGTCCCAGCACTTGTTCTGCATTTTTATTTTATTTACCAAAGTGGTAATATTAACATTCGCCTGAAAATAAGCCGTGCTGTCTTTCACGGACCTCCACCTCATACTTCCAGCTCCTGTCATAGACTCTTCTGGTAGTGTGTGAGAAGCATGTGCAATGAATAGATTTCTTTGACATTTAATTAAATCTGACAAAGAACCAGTGATAATCCAACCCTCTCTTCCCAGCCCCTTCAAAGACCCAACTTAAATGACAGCTCCCTTTCAAGGACAACACACAGGGCTATTCACGCAAAAACCGAAGTGCACTTTGACACATTTGGGTAGAGTCAGCTAACTCCTTCTAGTCCAGTGGCACCACCTTCAAGGTTTAGGAAGTCACCAGTCTGAGAATTGGCAAGGCAGGTGGAAACATGAAAATTGTAAGTTAAATATAAGTAAAAATACATGTGGGAAATAGAGACTGGGCGATTCTGATAAAAAGTATGTACAGAATAGTCTCAATATTCTTATTACAAAAGTCTATCATTTACTGTATAGTATAAATCTATTACTATATATTTTATTGTTAATGTGCTTTTATTTTGCAACAAGCCATTTAGCTCTTTCAGCAGCAATAATCAAAAAAAGAAACAAAATTCAAGCTTAATGAAAATTCAAGACTGAATTTCCAATTTCTCAAAGTTTGTGACTAAAAAGTAACTCAGACCAAACATCTGTTGAGAATACTATCCTCTGTGTGACATCACTGGCCACAAAGAACTGAGAAGACATCGAGTCACAAAACTTCTGCAGAACAACAGCAACTCCTGCAAAAGGTGATAAAAGATTTTGCCCAGACATGGTACTTCAGTACAGGCAGCCTTAGGTGTGTTTCTGTATACACTATAAAGTGTGATTTTTCATTTAGATCTAATGGCTATTCTAAATTACACTGCCCTTTTATACTAAGTTTTCTTGTGCAAGTATAAAAATAAAGTGATAGTTGTCAGCATGCTATGTCCATTAGCAGGAGAAAAACCTTAAACAGTTAAATGGTACCAGTTTAACATTAGAGACTTCAGCTTTAAATTAAAAAATCAGTTAATTCAAAAATGGTTCAATTGCTCTTCTTGACTTATGAAATAAAGTTAGTCCGTTCTGACATAGAATATTTTTGTGAATGCTATTATAAATCCAGTGAAAACTTTAAATATTAGAAGTAATCATTTGCTTTCCTTATGGAAAAACAATTAGAAATTTTGATGGAGCCCTCTATCACAATAAAAATACAAGGATCTGAAGACATATTTTTAAAAATAGAACCTATGCAAAATTCTACTTGGAACTGCTTGTGGCACACATGTAATTCATATGCTTATCAAGACAAGCTATGATGCTCTTCTATTCAAAATAGTACAAAAGTATTTGAGACCTGTACTTCTCAAAATTCACATCTACTTACATACACATACTATGTGTATACTTATAGTTAGTGTATACTTATAGTGTATAGTTAGAATAGTTTAAAAACATCAAATTTGTAATGAAATTGATACTAAAGACAAAAGAAACATGCATGGCAATAAGTATATTCTCACTTTGCTGCCTACAATCAATTAAATATTAGATTTGAGCCTCTGAAAAAAATTTTACATCAAGTTAAGTGTTTTACAATGGAATTAAATATAAACAAGTCCTTGAAATGTTGTTTGCATTTTATTTAAAATTAGTTGAGAATATTTATTTTAAAAGATTTTACTCATCCATTCTCAGAGAGAGGGGAAGGGAGGGAGGAAGAGAGGAAGAGAAACATTGATGTGTACATGTGAGAACATTGGTCAGTTGCCTCTCGAACATATGCCAGGCCTAGCCTGCAACCCAAGCACGTGCCCTGACCCAAAATTGAACCAGTGAACTTTTTGCTTTGCAGGACAATGCCCAACCAACTGAGCTACACTGGTCAGGGCTAAAACTAACTGAGAATATTTAATCAAAGTACTCAATGGATGGAATGTCAAAAACGCTAGTGTTTGAACTTCTAATGAATTTTGATTACTAAAAACAAAGCTTACAACAAGCTAGACATAGAAACTTATTCCTCTAAAAGCAAAGGGAGAACTCAACAAACTAAATGACAAGGGTTTGAAGAACATACACATTCAGCCAATCTGGTGTGGTTCAGTGGATCGAATGCTGGCCTGCAAACCAAAGGGTTGCTGGTTTGATTCCCAGTCAGGGCACATGCCTGGGTTGTGGGCCAGGTGCCTAGTTGCGGGGGTGTGAGAAGCAAGCACACATCAGTGTTTCTCTCCCTCTCTTTCAACCTCTCTTCCCCTCTCTCTAAATATAAATAAATAAAATTTTTAAAAAATACACAGATTCAGTTTTGAAATTCTATAATTATTCTTTAGAATACTTGCAGAGAGAATCATTTAATAACACTACTATTTTTATTGGATAAATTTATAGTATCCTATTCTGGAGTGAACGAAATGGAGAAAGCCTGTAATTTTGCAGTGTTTATATTTGGCAAAAATACAAAAACATCATAAACAGAGACAATTTATTTGATGAGTCTTGTCTTATAAAAATGTTTGCTAAAGAAAGGTACACTGAATAGAGTGGAGGAACAGCCTGAGATGTTTACGCATTTCGGTATGAAAAAACTGAATTGAGAATATGCTCTTTAGCATAATTTGTTTTGAACATTCCTCAAGGCATTTAGGGACAGTATTTTCTCAAATAAAGTGGAAGAGTTCACCGGAGGTATCAAATATTATAATCTATGTACCATAAAATAGAACTTGAAACACTGTTTTATTAAATCATGAAAAATAAGCTCATACTGAAATATATTCTTCAGAAAAATGCTAATGAATGGTAGTAAAGATATAAATAATCAAATTAAAACATGTGACTATACATCAAAAATATAACTTTACTCATTTTTATTGTCTACTGAAGTTTTTATTTTTGTTTTAAAATACAAGATGAATGTTTTTATGATTTAGAAAGAATTTTATGTTCAAAAAGTTTAATAGAATTAATTTGATGGTCAATAAATATCCAAAACAATAAATTCCAATGATTTTTAGCACCTTCTTTTATTCTTACAAGTGTCCCATTTTGGACAATAAACCTTATGGCCCCCCTAACGTAGCCAGTAGGATAAAGTCACACTCCTTGCGATGCGGCCCTCTGAACCTTGCCAGCCTCCTCTTCCACATTTCCACCCCACCACTCTCCACAGCTCAAGTCACACACTGCTTCTCACTGGCCCAGGAGCAGAGTTCACTGACACAGTACTGCCCACATGCCTCCCTCTGGCTGTAGTGCCCTGTGCTCTCATAACCCTAGTAAATTCTAACTCAACCATTAAATCCACCCCTAATGTTTTCTTACAGCTTTCCCTGGCTTTCTCCTTCTGTCTTCCCACACCACTGCTTTGTTTCAGGTTCTTTTTGGTGGAATGGAGACAGCTGAGAAGTCATGGACTTGGACTTCTCTTTGTGCACCCAGAGTTTGACGAATTACCTGACACACAGGGCTTAGTCAGTAAATATTTGCCCAGTGAAATGTGTTACATTGAAAAGATGACCTTTCAGAATCTCTCTGTTCTATGTCTGTGCGTAAAGCCCTCCCAGGATCTGATCCACTAACTACTAAGCTCCAAAGGGCTTGATTTTCTCTGGAGGAGGATGGTAGGTTTATGATGATCTACTGGCATGCTCTTGCTAGGTCTCTGGGTGAGTAGGTAATTAACCTCAGCTGTCTAGAAATTCATTTAACTTCATAGAATCTGAGATAGCGATACACTGTGTATGTGCACATGTGTGTGAGGGTGTGTATAAAATGGATAAGCCAAGAATAGGCCTACACACAAAACTCAACTAATAAGTCTGTAACAACCTTAAAGGATAATGAGTATAACCTAACTCTATTCCCTAAAGCTGGCCACAGACTCCCTTCACTAGGTAATAGGGTCGTAAGGAAGACGTTCTATCAAAGTGAACCTATGACATACACCATGGTGGGACTCCACATTGTGTTATGTCTCCTTCAAACAAGGCTGGTTTTCATTATGTGTATAATTTAAAGGTTTCTATAGGAACATATGTGTGTATATTATAAACACTTGAGTAGGTAAAAGAAAGACCTTGGAGCTAGGCAAATCTGTCACGGAATTTTGACTTTATGTTTCCTTGAACCTGGCTCTTCTCACCAGTCACATGTGGATAATATTGCCTGCTCTTGAGGGTTGTGGATAGACTTAAAGAGTAGGACAGTGTTTTTCAGAACAAATGGTAATGTTGTTATATTTCTCATTCCAAGATCTATTCTTGTTTGACTCCCACGTAATCTGCTAACACTGGGTAATCTTAATTCTTATTCTCTAAAGTCACCAAGTCCACATAGCTGCCAAATTCTCTTTCCAGTGGCATTTTAAACACAGCCCCTCCCCAGATCCCCAGGAAGCTCTCCTGACCCAGGCCTCCTCCGCTGCCTCCCGGCAGGCAGCTGCCCTAAGCAAGCAGGAGGTGAACAGGATTCTGGAACCCCACCAAGATCTGGCTGGACTCCACATTCAGCCCCGTGACTCATGTCCTTTGAGTTACTGAATGAAGGTAAAGTGTTGCCAAGAAATTTTGCAATTCACAACCAGTAGATGCAGAAATTATAGAATCACTTTCCTCAAATTAGTGACCGTGGATATCTGTGCCCACAAGAACGAGGGCACCTTGGAAAGCTCTAAAGCAAAATTTTCTGTATACGTCAGAGAGGACCCCAAAACACCAATGTCATTTTAGCATTTTCTAGTGCATGTGAATGCAAAAAAGAAATGCATAAAAAGAAAAACCTCATTCCAGGCAGAGGGTCCAAATTCACAGTCATCAACAAATGTCTTACATCTTTTTTTAATGTGAACAGCAAATTGATGTATATAAAACTGAATAGAACTGACAAATGACTATATTATTCATCGACTGTTTAAAAAATAAATAAAAATCACATCTAAGTTAAAAATTGTATTTATTTATTTTTAGAGAGAGGGGAAAGGAGGGAAAAAGAGAGGGAGAGAAACATTAATGTGTGGTTGTTTATGCATGCCCTCAACTGGGGACCCGCCCCACAACCCAGGCAACTGCCCTGATTTGGAATGGAACCAGCAATCCTTTGGTTTGCAGGCCAGCACTCAGTTCACTGAGCCACACCAGCCAGGGCTAGATGTAACGTGTAAGTCTTTCTTTCAAAAAACATTTCCTTCTCCTTATCAATACAACTGAATGCTTTATCACTCTGTGATGCATTCTGGGCAATTTTCTTGTATCTAGCTTTCAAATTATCATTGTTTGAAATGATAATGTGTTTTTTTCTTTGTTTTTAATCAGTTGATTAAACCAAGCACTAGCTTTCAATTTCATTAACCCTATTTTGCAGTTCTAGAAAATTTGTTTCGTTGTTTTTTTAGTGTTTTTAAGTATTACATTTGAACTTGTTTTGGTGTTTTGGCTATGTAATATTTTTTACTGTTGCCCCAGGATAACAAACTTCATATCTCATTTTTACATTCCATTTTGATTTAATATTTTGTCACTACAAGTAAAATAGAGAGACCTTATAATCATGTGTCTCGTTACCTTCTCCCTTTTATGTTGTGGCTATCAAAATGTTTTACATTTGTATATATTGAAACCCCAGTGAAGTAATACTATTTACTCTAAGCTGTCATAATTTAAGGAGCTAAAAGGAGAAATGTAGTATTTGATATTTACCATTTTTACTCTTCTTTCATTCCTAAATTTTCAAGTTTCCCTTCAGCCTGATTAACTTCCTTTAGTATTTCTCTTAGAATAGGTCTGCTAGTAACAAATTCCTAGTTTTGCCTTCCTTCCTGATAGAGTATTTTCATAGGTAAAATTCTTGACTGTTTTTTTTCCAGGGCTTTAAATAGATAGTTCCTCTATCTTCTGACCTCTGTGATCTCAGAAGAGAATTGTCAATAATTCAAATTGTTCTCCTAAATATAATGTGTTATCAAGATTTTTTTCTCTATTTTTGGTTTCCAGCAATTTGATTATGATGTGTTGAGGCCAGTTTTCTTTGAGTTTATCCTCTTTTGGTTTTATTAAGCTTCTTAAATCTGTACATTTGTATCTCTCACCAAGTCTGGGAAGTTTTCAGTCATTATTTCTTTAACTATTTTTTTCTGCATCAATTTCTTTTCCCTTTCCTTCTGAAACTCAAATGACAAAAATGTTGGCCATGCTGGTTGCCATGTCTCCAGTGTCTTTACGGCTCTACTTCATTAAAATTTGTTGTTGTTGTTGTTCAGGTTAGATCATTCTTTAGCTTTCAGTTCACTAATTTTTCTCTTTGGTCATCTGCATCCTGGATGTTCATTTGTTAAGGAAGCTTTTTGGGGGGGTTTTGTTTTTGTTTTAATTTTTGTTTTTGTTTTTTTCCAGCAAGAGTTGGAGGGGGAAAAAAACCTTTCTTGCCAATAAGCACTTTGTCTAATTTCTTTTTCACAAGGGGTACAGCAATTAGCAGAGCACTCAAAGGGTAGAGAATGGATTTCAAAGCCAAAAGTAAGTGATCAACATCCTTTCTAACCCAAAGCAGCTGAGGCCCCATGAGGCACTTTGCTCTTTGAAGCAGGTCTGGGGAACCCAGCTTTTCTTACGATCTTTCTGCATTTGCCACTACCAACCTGTCACTTGAGATTGTTCTCCCTCATACCAGCTACAGAGTAAATTTCCTCTTCCATCAACTGGAAAGAATAAATATGTACTTTGCTATTTCACAGCATCACTGTAAATTGTGCTGCTCAGAGATCTCAACGATCACCAGCTCCCCAAAGCAATATGAAATGACAGACACACTTGAACTAAAGGAAAAATAAATTTGTTTTAAGTTGCCTTTGCTACCCTAGTGATGGGGACCACCCTGAAGTTTAGTCTGGAGGGGAAAATACACAAATTCGAGCGATGGTGCATATTTATCTGTACTTTCCCTGATGTGTACAGATGCCATGGCCCTTTAACCCCTGGCCAAACCATAATAGTTGTTTTGTGGTTTCTTTAGATATCCTAGAGAATTTTTAAAACATGCAATACCTGACTATTCAGTCAGGGGCACTGACCCCTTTTCCCTTAGACTGTCAAAACAATGACAACAGCCAACACAACAGTAACTGTCAGAGTGAGTGAGTCAAAATTATACCTATTTTTGTTTGTTAGGTCAGCAAAAATATATCTTTTGATGTGTCACAGAATTTTTGTAATTAGTTTATGTGTGCTGTGAGATGAAAAAGTTTGAAAATCGTTGCTCTAAAGATTGAGGATTATTATTAGGAGACAATTTTCCATGGATCTCTCAATATTTCTGCACATCTTGTAAACAGAGATACTAGCTGACCTTTGTTCTGAACCATCTTTTTAAGGATATTCATATAGCAAACAGCCTGGAAATAGAGACATTGCATCTCCCTCCAGAGCAAAGAGCAGCTTTGATTACGGTGTGGGAGATAGTGTTTTCCTGTCTAGTGTAATAAAGAAAATCAATCAATCAGTCTCTGAATATCTCTCTCTCTCTCTCTGTCTCTGTCTCTGTCTCTCTCAAGCAAAGGTCAAGCATGCTGACTGCACATTATACAAAATTTGGGTTCCCTACTTTCAGGATTCTTCTTCTCTAGCAAACCCATTCTGTTTGCAGGTATCATCTGCCCCCTTCAAGACAGCCTGTGGGAGCTGGGACTTGGAGACTGGTGCAAAAATGCTGATTCTCTGGCTCTTATTACTGTCACGAGTAATATACTGCCCTTTGTTCTGACTCAGGAGTCTCAACTCTTCTACCAGCGTCATTGCATCTGGTGGCAGCCTGCCCTGCCAGCTTGCAAAGAGTAAAATTGTAGACCTTCAGAGTTCTTGGCAGTTACAGAATGCCTCTCTATGCCTTCCCAGCCTTCCTATATCATTTCTTTCTCCTCCAAGGGTGGGCCAGTTGCCATGCATTTACATAGCATCTGGGCACGTGCCCATTTCCCAGACCCTCTCAAGGTTCTATCCCAGAACTGTGGGTCTTAAAACACTTAACACAGATGCCAACAGTGGTCACTAGTTTCTTTGTTTCATCCACAGTTACACATAATTCCTTGCTATATGTGTGCCCTATCACGTATCTCAACAGCTGCAAGCAGAAGTGAGCACACATCAGACCACTCTGTTCTATGGCCACAGTCGGCCTCTATGCTAAGCCTATACAAATGCATTAACAAACCCCACTTGAGAATAAAGAATGTAAAAACCCCATGTAAGACCATCTATAAAGTTTTATTATTATGAGCTCCTAAAATACAAGAGCAAAGGTTGGCCACCCCTGTTAGATTTTCCTTATTCATAAACAGAACTGAGTTAGAAGTAAATCAGTGGGCACCCAACCAAAATATTTATTTCAGGCCAGTAAACAAAAGTTTGTTTGTTCTACCAAAGGCTGAAAGGGACCAGGGACCATGTTTAATCTGTCAATATAAACATTGTGCCTCCATGTTTGGGTTGTATTTTACTGTCGATCTGGTTACTAAGTTGTTAGATACCAGAACTGACTCTTGAATGAGTCCACTTGGCCTAGCAACGCATATTAAATTAATGAACAGGAAATGAGTTACATAAATTCCCTAGCTATCTTACATTTCTTTTGTATTATTTACATGGTATCAAACTCTGTTCCAGTTACTATGGATGCATAACAAATTACCCCCAAATTCAGCAATGAAGCATGCTCACTAATACTATGGGCCAGGAATTTGGATGGGGCACAGTGGGAACAGCTGGTCTCTGCTCTATGATGTCTGGAGCCTCAGAAGGAAGACTCAAAGGCTGGGAGCTGGACTTATCTGAAAGCTGCTTCACTCGCATCTGACGTTTGGTGATGGCTGTCAGCTGGGCCCTTGGTTGCTCGCTACATTAGTCAGTCTGAGCCTCTGCACAGCATGGTAGCTGGTTTCCAAGGGCAAGTGTCCTGAGAGAGGGAACAGATGCTAACTGTACCCTCTCTATAACCCAGCCTTGGAGGTCAGAGAGCACCACTTCTACCACATCTATCCATCAGAGAAGTCAAGTCTGCCAGGATTCAAACAGAGAAATTATAGACCTCAGCTTCCAGGAGGGAGGCTGTCAGTCACAATTTCAATGCATCTGGGGTTGGGATGTGTGTATCAGTGTGGTCACCTTTTGAAATACAATCTGCCACACTATGTATTTGTGGGGAATAATCACAATAATTCTGCAAAACAGGTGCTTTCACATTCTTCATCTTATGGACTGAAAATGACATTCAGGTGAGCTAAGCAACTTGGCCAAGACAACACAGCTCCTGGTGGGCCGAGCCCACCTTTAACACGCACGGTGCCTGAACACTGGATTGAAGAATCACCACCAGCAAACTTACCCAGACATGAGCTTGTTTGGGCAAAGGCTTCCTCCTCCTATAACCAGAGATGGTTTCGGTCTCCACCTGGAACCATGGTATTCAGGACTCTGTTGACCCGTCTGGTTGACCTGGCCATCATCTCTGAATTGTCAGTGTCTTACATTTGGCACATGACTTAAAGACCTGCCCTTTTTAAGTTTCATCTTGTTTCAACAGCTTCTGGGATCCTATTGGCAGTAGGAACAGAGACCTCATACAGGAGTGGTAACAGGAATGAGCTCTGGAGACAAATAAACATGGCTTTAAATCCTGCCTCCAACACTTCTTTTGATGCAGTAAACATGTCACTTAAGTTTGCTAAGCTGCAGTTGTTTAACTCCTGAAACGGGGACAATAATAAGTTTTAAGAAGCTGTTCAGAAGGGCATAGTAATAAAAATAACAGTGATACCCGTCCCTACGTTCTTACGTAGTCCCCTAGGAACTTTCATCTCGTTGTGACGAAGTTCTCAGGTTGTCTCACAAGCGTTTACACAGGAATCACCATGTGGGGCACACCTGAGGCTTCCTCTTCCGACTCAGACCGTCCCTGGTGGGTGGTTTCAAGAAGTCACCTGTTGTAATAACTATGGATGGTGCCAGGTGAGTACTGGAAATATCAGGGGAACACTTTGTAAAGTATGTGACTGTCTAACCACTATGCTATACACCTGAAACTAATATAAAATAATATTGAATTAAATATATATACACACACACTTTTGATTAAATGGGGGAAAAAATGAAGTCACCTGAGGTAGTGCCCTATCACTAACTCAGCTATAGGAGTTCCAGCAGGAAAATGCTCTCTTCTAATGAAACAATGGCAGCAATCCCGCAGGGATGTCTGAGAGGCAGAGTACTGAGTTTATCACTGGGAGGACCGCCCCCTCCACCAGTCCACTTGAATCACAAGGAAAAACAGTTGTTTGGTTCTGCTTTTGCTAGCAAGTTCTCTCTCCAGAGGGCTTGCACATTGGTCTTTGGAGCTAGAGTAGAACAGACACCATTTTTCCCTGTACAACCATCCCCCTCCTCACCCTAACTTTCCTTTCTCCTTCTCCAGCCAAAAGTTAAAATGCATGCAAACTTATGCAAGTCCCTTCTTCCCAGATCTGCCCATAGTTTCACAGCCTCTCCTGATCACATGACCCTTTACATGCTCCCTCTCTTCTGTGTGTTCCTTTTTCTCTGATTTTACATCTAGTCAGCCTTTCTCATCTCTCTCTTTTCCCTTCGTCTTTTGCTTTTATAAGTCGTGGTACACACCAGTGGGCATTAGCTTCATTTAGTTCCTTTCTGTAAGGAGAGCTATTAGGCCTGGTTTGCCCACTCTGGATACTCAAATTTTATTTAGATTCTCCCAGTGAAGCAAATGTATGTGAACATTGCAAGTAAGGATCTCTAACTGGAAACTTTATTAAAACTTCGTTTTAAAGAATGCATTGAGAATGACTCTAGTCCCATTGCAGAAAAAGAACTGTATATAATTTACATTCCAATAACTTAAGCCGGATGTTATTGCAGTTTACTTTATATTTAATTCAATACAGTGCTGACGATAACTTGCAATCCCTCATCACTAAGAAATGTTTTAAATCCCTTGACCAGAGGTGGCCAAGGGGAACATATCTCTGCCCTGGTCCTATTTACACATCCTCCCTCTAACTTTCAGATCCAGCCCTTCCTTTCCACTGCCCAGTGCCGAGTCCCTCTCTGCCAGTGTCACACCATCTGCATCAAAGTGACCATTCTCCTGGGTCAAGACTTTTCACAACAATTATTTAATGCTGTCTCTCTCTCTGCAATTACTCAAAGCTCACTTTTAATTCAAATTTCCCATCAATTCCATTTGTCAGAGGCTGCTTTCTCCAAAATCGGCAAACCGCCACCTCTGGCTGCCGGCTGCCATAAATAGCACCTCAGTCTCCACATCCGGTGCCATTGCAAAAAAAGGAGTGCTGTACAGCCCCAGGCGTTTGGGTGGGAAAAAAACTACTTCCACTTTGAATGCTACAAGAAAAGCTTCCCTTGTTGCCCAGATCTCTGATACTTCCTGTGTTTCCATGGCAAACTTCCCTCCTGGATGCAGCTGCTGAGGAGGGTTGAGAGAAAACTATTTAACCATGTTGTTCCCTCTATGGGCATTTCATACTTTCTATTTCGCCTGCATGCTGTATTTCACTTTCTGTCCTTGTTCCCTCTCTTCAAGCACCTCCCCCCTGCCACCCCCAACCTCCACATACACACATTCCTTTCAGCTCTCTCAGTATGTGGGATTATTCACTCTAGCTCCGAAAACCTTACCCTTTAGGCAGGAAAATACTGGACTTATAGAAATGCCACTAGAAAAGCATTTTTTTAAAGAATTCCTCCATTTCTAGTCTTTTTTTGTCCCAGTGGAATCAGGAGGGCCCATGAACCCCCAAGCCAGGGCTCTTGGCCACTCTAGAAAGTCAACTGCAGCTGTAAAAACAAATGTATGTAATGAGGATAGTATTTTTGCCATTTTGAAAAGATATATTATCCTTTCCCCCTTAAATTATGTTCCTTCATAGCTTCAGCAACCCAGCTTAACCAAAAGGCTTACTGCTGCAAAGAATAAGGGGCCATCGATCATCTTTGAGTCATAAATCCGACTTTTACAAATCTTCATTAAGATAATCATCATGAAAGCCAAGCTTTGGGTAAAGAGAAGAGAATACTCCAAGTGGCCCTGGTCTCATTTAACATAGTAAGAGCCAGGCAAGCTCAGGACAGAACATAGAAGGAGGAGGCTACAAATGCAATGGAGCACCGTGCCCTCCCCATGACCCCGCCTTCCCTGCAAACTGGGATGCGATCCTAGAATGCAATTTATACAGGTTGGTGGGAAAGCCAAATGGAGAGGTGCTTTGGCCTCCTTGTTGCTTTTGGGACTTGGAGCAAGCTGCCACAGAACAGCTGCATCAGAAGCACATGGGTCATAGAATGCAACTGTGCAGGAAGAGGGAGTGTGCTAATTCCAGCCCCCCAGAGGCTCTCTCAGCCCTTATGTGGTATCAAAAGTACCCAGAAATTTCCACATGCCCTGAGAACGGAAGCAGGCTGTATCTGATGGTACGGGGTGGGGAGCTTACCAGAGGGTCACTACACGGCGCCACAGGGGCGCCTGCTGGGCTAGGTGGTCAGGTGGGAGGAACAGCTTGTCTCAAGAATGGAAGTAGCACCAAATCAGCAAGAGGACAGTCAAGCCCAACTGAGCCAAGAGATTACGGACCATGTGTCCATCAGCTGCCAACTTCAGCTGTTGAGCAGCAGGGCAAGCAGTCACCAGTCATAACAGGGGCATCAGTGCAGGGAAGAGAAGGCCAGGGCTGTAGAGAGGGCTCAGGCCTCCTTCCCACATCCACATGCTCTGCAGGTCTTCTTCCTCACATCTACTCAGAAACCACCTCAGAACAGGAAGAGAAGGAAATCTGAGATTGTGAATGATTATCCAAAAGTTACTGTTACTTGCATTGCCAAATTCAGCTAAATTTTGTTTTTTTTCTCCTTGTGGTAGGTAGTTTCTAAGATGGCTCCCAATAATCCCCATTTCTTTGTTCATGTCCTTGTATAATCCACCCTCACTGAATGTGATTTGGACCTAGTGACTTGCTTCTAACAAATGGAAAATAGCAAACGTGTTGGGATGTGATTTTAGAGATTAGGCGCAAAAGAGACTTTGCTTTCTGATTTGGTCACCTCTCTTCCTCTCTCCTTGCTTGCTGTGATGAAACAAGCTACGTTCTGTCAGCTGCCAAACAGAGAGGTCCATGTAGGAAGGGACAGAGGGAGGCTTCTGGCCAACCGTCAGAGCAGAACTTAGGCTTTTAGTCCCCCAGTTCACAAGGATTAAATCCTGCCTGATGGCATACATGAGCTTGGAAGATTGTCCCTCAGCCTAGACTTCAAATAAAACCCAGTAAAGTAACCAATGCATTCCAGTTCTCCAGTGTTGGCGCTGAAAGCCACATCCCAGAAACCACTCAGTCTCGACCAATCTTGGATACTTGGTCACCCAAGATCTAGTCCTTGGCACCTTGAGCGCAGCCTTCTGAGAGGCCCTAAACCAGAAGACCACACCCAGATTCCTGACCTAGAAATTATAAGATAATAAATGCTTGTTGTTTTAAACTGATAAACTTTAGGGTAATTTTTTTTTTATGCAGCAATGGCTAATTAATACATTCATCAATCCCCAACAGGTTAAAAGTTCAAGAGAAAGATTCAATGAGCTATAGAAAAAATAAATAAGCTGCATTTTCTGTGTGCATCTGCCTGCAGTGAGTTAAATTAGCAACCTCACTGTACGTGTACTATACCTCTCAACAACTGATTTAAGGAACACAGCTTTCAGAAACAATGAAGAATTAGGTGTGCCCCTTATCTTCAAGAAGTTTAAAAGCATATCAACAAATCTGAACATAATCACCTAACAAAAATTTAAAAAATTCTATCTCAAACTTAATCTCCCTTTTAGAGAATCTTTATGTAGATTAAATGAATTTGTCAAATCATTCAGTGAATCTGTTTTATAGGTAGAACCAGAACCAAGATTTCTCCCTGTCTAAGAAAGCAGGTATATCATCAAGACAATATAGAGTGTGAGAGTGGAAGCTCTTTAAATTTTCCCCTGTCCCAAGAAAGTCGTCTTCATTTAGCAAATGTCCTGTGCGGAGATCAGCTCCACACCACGCAGACTGGCACTTAAACACTAGCTCATTACTATAAGGCCTATAATACAGTAGGTTAAGATCCTAAATATATTGAGTGATAAGTCTCCATCTACCACGGGATTATTTCAGGCATGGAAAAATATACTACAAAGGCCAATATGAATACTCCTGTCTCAGTTGAAATAAATACAATATCCACAACCATGAGCATTTGTAGTGTCTTGTAGCTCAGGAAGACTTACACACATTTTAAGTCAAAGATTCTTACACTTCAACTCTGAAAGGCCACGTAGAGCTGAAAGCATTCTTATCATTCTCATTTGATAAAATGAAAAAAGTCTAAGTTATTAAGATTTAAATAATTTTCCCAAAGGCACAGAACTGGGTTTCCACCCCAGACATCTTCTAATGGCAACTGCTGCTCGTTTCCTCCCCCTCATCGGTGCAGATAAAGTGGAAATATTCATGCAATATCCAGTTTCCTACTCTTTCTGGGAAATGATCTCAGAAGCACTGTGGAAGACAGAGAGGATCTGTAAGGTATATTTATGGAAACAGCAGAACCGTTACGCATCACCACGGGGATTTTTTTCCCTTAAGTCCTGCAGTCCCTGACACATGGCTCTAGTAATAATGACTATGTAAGTCCAGATGCAGAGTCAGGTTTTTTAGTTGAAGTATCATATGAACAGAAGATCTAAAATTATGGAAAATAAATTATATTCAACATTTGAAAAACAGAGAAAACGACATTTAGTAAGCGTCCCGAAGAAGGGAAATGTTCAGTTCAACTCCACATCAGAGACTGAGTCTGCTTCCAGTAAGCCACGCAGTAGAATTCCAGACCAGCCGCGCCCAGTACAGTGGCCAGTAGCCACTCAGGGCTACCTAACTTTATTAAAACAAAATGAACTAAAATCTAGTTCCCAGTCACACTCGCCACACTTCAGGGCTCTCGACAGCCACATGAGGCTAGTGGCTAATTATACAACAGTTCCATTACCACAAAAACTTCTACTGAATGATGTTATTAAACTCCTGAGAAGAAATAACCAAGTGGCTCCTTAAGTGGCTCAAATTCTGATGAAGAAAACACTCTACTTCACAAGTACCCTAAAAATACAGAGGTATAACTCTGGCCAGGCTCTCTGATGGTCTCTTATGAGAGGTAAGAAGTTATTCCACATAACTTCTGGAACCCTCTCAAATCGGCACAAGCTAATTGTGCATTTTTCTCACTCCTTAAAGGTGTTATGACATGTATTAAATGTCATGCCTCCCATTTTCCTCAGCTTACCAATATTCCATAGGAATGCATACGGCAGTTAACCTAAAATACTAGATAGATTCTACTGCATGGCTGTCCTGGAGAACACGCCAGTCACCACAGCCACCACAGCATGAGCTGCCCTTTAATCCCTGGGAAAGGTCTGCCGGCTTCACAGAGCTCACTGGCTGACCCAGTCATGGGAGGGGCGTGCCTGGGAACAGGAGGATAGAAGGTAGGGGAGCAAGTGCTGACATGACCGGAAGAACCAGTGATCAGAATAGCTGTGTGTCACAGCAGGGAGCTCTCAAGACCCACCCTTTTTAATTCGGGGCGCTGGCCTTGAGCAGGCTTGTCTGGCCTCAGCTCTGTGTCAGCAGGGCAACCCAGCATGCAGCTCAGTGGGCTTATCGGCCAGTCTCACTGTCCCTTCCTGATTATCCATGAAAGGCAAGCTCCTCCTCCCCTCTGGAGCATCTCTGGGGAACTGGACAGAAATGGTCCCAATATTCAGTAGGGACCAAAGTAAGGAGGGAAACTGGGAAATCATCTGAATCTTACAGATAAGTTGAGGCATAGAGAGGAGAAATGAGGGATGTAGGTTTCCAGAGCAAAACTACCGGTTTCTGTTTCTGTGAAAAAGAGATAACATTCATTTCACACAGGGACGCCATGGCGGCTATCTCACCAGCACATCAAGTCACCAATGCTGAGTTCCTGGGCTATGCTGGCTCTCAGCTCCTCACATCCTGTACAGTGAGGGTCCAGCATTTAACTGTTTTTCTGTGGGCAGGCTTGTGCCCTCTGTACCACATGTATCTTAATCAGTGAAGTCTATATCAAAGAACAACTCATTGACTCTTGGTCGTTCTTCATAGGAAACATCCCAGAAGCCTATAGTAAGTATAGATCCAACAAGATCATTTTAATTTGGTAAATAAGGATCAAATCACTGCTATCATAAAATTTACCCAGGTTACCCTGCCATTATAATTTTATTCTTCAGGGTCTTAAAGTATTTTTAAATTTCAGTCACACAAGCTGCAGGTGTGAAGAGCCAACACATAATGAGCTATTAATGCCTTAATAAAAGTTATAGTACAGCTACCCAGTTTTAGAATGAGACACTGGATAAAAACCTACAGATTTAGATCTCTGGATGTATAGAAAGAGCCCCACAAGGGGAAATTTAGGGTCAAAGACAGAACTTAATCTCCATTGAAACTGCGTATAGGGCAGGGCTCATTATCCAATGGTGAAAAGATGAAGCTTTCTCAATAGGTCATTGGCTCTTTAAATCACAGTCTTAAAAAATCAGCCACGGAACTAGGTTATGGATCTGTGGGTACAGCACAGTGAAATATTTAATCAGGGAACAGAAAACTTTTTGGAACAAATAAACCAAATGAATGCCTAGAAGTGGAAATGTTAACTAGCAGTGTGAGTTCAGAGTACAGCTGTGTCCCGATGGGTCAGGCTTCTGGCCCAATGAGCAAAGTCTGTGAAAGATACAGAAGAATTATACTGTTTTTACTAAACTCAAACTGTGGACTTTTGCCATGTTAATTTAGAGTTTCTGGATGAGACACAAGAAATAAGTAAGCAAGATGGAATGGTTTTAAAAGAAGTATTTCTGAGGTTATTGAGTTGAAGGAATAGGGTTGTGGGTTTGGGTTTTTTGTTTTGGTTTTTTGTTGGTTTTTTTTTCCTTTTGGCAGAGGAATAAGTAGACATCTTTCAGGAGAAATGCCTCAGATTTATTTCAATGACCTTATAGTCTGAGTATGATGGCACCAAAAATACAGTGAGTTTATTAGTTAATATCAAATGAATCACCATTTTGTGTGTTTTAGGACAATTCATAAGCTCTTATGGCACATTGGGGCCACAAGACATTGCTGAACAAACCACAACTTTAGTGCCGGCATGGGCTGTTTCACATTCGTGGTGGGAGAATTGTTCTAAGAAGCACACAGGACATTACTTTGTGCCAAACTAGTCATCACAATCATCCAGCAATATGATAAAGACCTCAAAGCATCAGTCATTACTTATGTAGGCTTTGGGTAAAAGATAAATCCATTTCAACAGGCTCTGATTAAAACTGTTCTTAATGGCTATCACATGCTGAGACTTACATTTATAAAGCAGAAAGTGGTTCTAATACGTTTTCCCTTCTATGTGCCATAAGACAGGCACTATTATTTTCCCCATTTTATAGCTGAGATTTAGGCAGCTTTTAAAACTTAGATATCTGGAGTGGCAGAGCCAGGGCCTCTAGGAGAGGCACTGCTGGAGACATTATGCTACAAGTAAAGTAGATCTCAGTTGAACTGGGGGGGTGGGATTGGAATTTTACCAAGTCAAATAGTTAGCAAGCAGTAGAAAACTGTATGTAATAAAATGCTGAATAGTGAAAAAGCTATTCTGATGTCCTAGGCAGGTAAGGTGCAGGGAAGGCAGCAGTAGAAGGTGCAGAGTGAGCTGGCCTTGGAGGGTCTTTGATGGTACACATACTGGAGCGAAGGCCTAGACAGCACAAGGGAGAGATCGGAAGGTCTGGGAGTCAATGAAAAGGCCGGCCTGAACAGCTATAGGACAGAATTAGTTGTCCACCTTTAAGCTTAGTCCCCCAATTTTTAAGCTCTCAAAGAACTCAAAGGGCATATGGATCAACTCATGCAATGCACCATGGCTGACCTCAGGGGGAGCTGGGCTGGAATCTCCGTTGTCCAATCTACAGTGCTTCCCATGGACTACCATGAAGAAAGGTGGTGCTCCGTCATCCTACCTCAATAGGACGTTGATTGAGCACCTACTATAGACAGACACGGTACTAAATATTGGGAAGATAAGGGTGAATAAGATGTCTGGGCCCCATGAAACCCATGCTAAAACAATGTAAGTGCAACACTGTTTGTGGAATGAGTGGGCCCAGGAAGGAGGGTGACCATAGACACATAAAACATTAAAGGGACAAAAGGAGTATTCCACCTCTCTTCAGGCACAAAAGACTTCTGAACATTTGATATGGCCCTTGCAAGAGAAGTGAACTATGATAGGTGAGGAAAAAGAGGAAAGGAATTACCGGCAGAAGAAACATCAGGAGCAACTGCCTGGAAACATGGAAAGGTCGCACAGACTCTATTAGAAGCACAGGCAGCCCGGCAGAGCTAGCGCTGGGAGGAGTCAGGTGCAGGAGTCCGGGAGGCAGAGCTGGCTGCAGCAGTGTTCGTCAGATGATTCGGATGAGGAGTAACAGAGTGTGTTTAGACATAATTGAGGAACCAAGGAAAAACTTAGACATCACAATGAGATTATTTGATCTCTGATTTAAAATAAAAATTTGGCAGCCAAGTGAAGAATGTACACGCATGGGATGAGCTCAAAGACTCCTTAGCTATCCAATGATGTAACGAAGGAGCCTGGACTCAGCTGATAATACAGGGCCAGATGAAGGATTCACAGGGCACACCAGAAGTAGACCAGCCAGGTTTACGGACTAAAACATTCTGACAATTCCTAACTTTAATTACTTAGTGGGTGGTGGTGTCACTAAATAGAACAGCGGCATCGAGGCAAAAAGCAATCAGAAGTAAGTGCTACTTGAATTAGAGAAATACTGATAATTTTCCAAACACACGCTGGCAGCATCTCAAACAAAACCAGGAGATGCTGTTTCTACAATGACTGTGTAGTCTGCCGTGGCAGGTGGCTCCGGGGAGTGCTAACAGGGACACAGGACCTCCAGGTCACTGGTTCAAAGTCACAGTTCTCAAGTGTCCGAAGCTTGTTCACATATCTGACAGCTGTCCAATGACTTATGTGAAAGGAATTAGAAGTCTTAGTTTAGGTTCTAGCAAGACAGGTGTTCCTCTTTATAACTGGCACCCTTGTTGATAGAGATTTTTAAAAAAGAAATTAAACCACATCTAGTCCCTGGGTTACCTGCTGAGGTAGTTTTGGACTAATCAGAGATTTTTTTTTCCCCAAGAGCATTCAACCACGGCATAACTGATTTGTTGGAAATATTAAAAAAAATTTTAAGTCAAGGATGGGGGTTGGTAAAAAGAATGAAAAGCAATCATTTAATATAGTTTTTTCTGCTTTCATCCGTCTTTTATTCTTTCACTGTCACATCCAAAAAGTTGTCTACTATATTATAGGTCTCTGTTCCTCTGATTTCTTTATCAACAATTTGGATCCAAATAAAACATCAGGCCTACAATAGTAAATCTCTCTGCCTTTGGAAGATGGCACAGTGAAACACACTACATATTTTTTAAATGTTGCCTTCCTTGTACACCCAAGTTCCCAGTAGAAGGACAAGCATCCTGAGCATTACATGGGAAACACAGGTTGTTCCCACACAGCAGGGGACGCTCCTTAAGCTGTAGGGGAATGTAGGACCTCCATGGCCCCATGTTTATTTACCCTGTCCCTGTGTGTGGACTGGCCCATGGCAAACCACCATAAAAGAAGAAAGGCTCATAAGAATTGTGCTTCAGTTTGTACATTCCTTGGTGTCAGTTAAAGCCACAGGAACTTTGGCTGTATTTTAAAGTTACACCCATTCCCCATTGCAATGCAGGTCTGTGAAATAATGCCTTAGCTTTGCCAAAAACCACAATAATTATCAACAGTGTAAGTAATCAGGTAAAAGCACTTTTTCACAGCCCACTGATCAGATAGTCAAGAAAACAAAAAGTAGTAGCAACAATTGATTGCCGTTTGCAAAGATAATTTCTATCTGAATTTTATTATTGTCCTGTCACAGTGACGCATAATGGGTGCCTGGCATCTCTGCAGCAAACATTTTAGGTTTAATTTAGAAAACTGAGTCATTAGGAAAGTTCTTTCTCATCATGCTGAAGGGCCCACCTTGGATTCAGCACTATTACAATTCGAAGAGAGAGAGGGAATATAAACCAGCAAGCTACACATAATAAAAGTAGAAAGCATTACCTTTGGGCCAAAAGAATGGGAAGAAGTGCAAATTACAAATTGCTACTTTCTATTGAACAGTTAATACAAGCATGGTTGTTTTGCATTAAGTGGCCTTGGTATTTTCATTATTCCAATAGAATGTGATATGGTCATCGATTTGTTGTTGTTTTAAACCCTTCATCTAAGAAGGAATTCAAATTGTAGGAAACAAGGCCAAATAGGTTAACTACACTGACCTCCACATCTCTCACAAATACCCCCTATGCCACTTCTCCAAGAACTGCTAGCATCAATTCTTGTTCAACTTATGCTGCTGGAAAAATCTTATTTAAAATGAGATTTTACTACTCAACTCTTAATGTTAGAATCAGGAACGTATCTGGTGAAAAGCATCAGGCCTTACTAAAAATTAATGTAGCAGAAACATAATAAACTTGGGCTTCAAGCCTCCTTCCAAGAGTAGTAGGTATGAATCAGTGGTTTGAAACCTACTTGTATATGAAAGGAACGTAGGGGCCTTTCTAAAAATACCAATGTTTGAGCCACCCTCTCTGGGAGCCATTTTAATAAAATATCTGGTAAGAATGGGGCCCAGGCATCAGATTTAAGATCTCTGTTTCATGTTCTGGCATTCCTGTGAAGACAGGATTTTGTGAGTCTTTGCTTAGAAATACTTGCAATTGTTTACACTGAGAGTAAGAGGTGCTCAAACATGCATGTCCTTTGGAGACACCTGGGGGATTTTAGGAATCCTGATACTGTGGTCTCACCCCCAGGGATTCTGATGTTCTGTGCACAGTCACTCCCAGGCAATTTCAGAGCGTAGCTAAGTTTGTGGACCCTGCTCTGCAGCTCCGAAATTGATGAGTGCTGAGTCTGAGCGGGGTCTGTGATGAGTATTTACAAGACAGGACTCAGTGTAACCAGTAGATGTTCCACTAAAAGAACAGGATCCCTTCTGCTGTTGTCAGAACTGTCAGGAGCTGACGTCTAGACTGTGCAGAAATAGCACATAAATGAATGTCTATTTTGAGTAATAAGATAGAGTTGTTTCCATAGAAAGAACTGACTAATAATCATAATGGCTAATTAGATGAGTGATTTCCAAAACCTATTTGGATGATAACTGATGTAATAAACTTCAAATTTCTTATACAGTGACATATTTTTTTCTTACATCTCTTAATAGTCTGTCAGGCTCAGCATTCGAGTCAATAAAAGATGGGTTTTTAAACCTCAACACCTCAACGAGAATCACCGAGTGAAGAGAAAAGAAGCAAATAACAATGAGCTTGGGTTTTGGAGTTAAACAGACCAAAATTGGAATCTCTTGCTCTGCCGTTTATTAAGCAGCTAGCCTCGAGGACACAGCTGAACCTTCTCACCCCTGTTTTCTCATCAGTAAAATGGAAGTCATGCTGTCCACCCCACAGCATCATAATGAGGATTTGAGATAAATGATTTCTCTATTAAAATGCTTTGCACATAGCTATTACGAGAAAAATCATACCAATGATTATTAATACCATCATTGCCTAATCTGTGGTCTGTTCGGGGTTAGTATCATACCGGAGTTCAGTCTCTCCAGACAGAATGACCACATATAAAGGTCAAATGACTCTGCCTTACTGCCCTCTCCTCAGAATAGTCTTGCAGTAATTGGACCTAGTTGCCCTATTTTTTCAGTACTTTTCGGATTTATTTGGACCGGGGGCCAAGGAATTGGGTGGTTATCCCCGGTGCTATTACCAGTACTTCCTGGCCACACTGGTTCCTTGGAGTGAGAATGACTGGACTGTTCTCAGAGTTCTTTCATTCCTCTCTTCCACTTCTGCCTCAGTGAGGCTACCAAACCCATGTCTCACTAACATGTTTCTGAAGCTTAATAGAAACAAAAGATGCTGCCATCAATCTTACTTACTCAGCTAACCCAACAAGCCCATGGGGTATGTCCAGAAGCATCTGTCACCTCCCACCTTGCCAGAGTCAGAGCATCCGAGACCCTGGGAAAGTAAGAAGTTCATTGCTCTGATGTCTAGTGTCATATGTCGATGTGCCACAGTAGCTACGTCAGCAGAGGGTCCACCGTGTGCTTTCACACACTCAGGGTGCCTCTGAGCAGCCCTCAAGGGTGGCATTGCTCTAGAAGAGTAAACGGGGGCCCAGACAAGGTGGAACTTTCCTGTGGCCACAGCTGGCAGAACTGGACGGAGAACTGAGGCCCACCATCTCCTGGCTCAGTCTACTGCATGTGAGGCAAGTCTGCTGCTTTCCAGGTTTTTCTCAGGCTGACTGTATGGAGCGCCACCACAGTGGAAGTGTCATCCATTTATAGCACAGAGGTGACATGATATTAATTTTTTCCCTGAGAGACATTCTACCAGATAAAAATTTTATGGGCTCTGGCCAAGCACATGACTAACAGCATTGAGCCGTCCGGCCAGGACCCATCCTGTAAAGCAAAACAGAGTGCTCTCAGGATGTTCCTGATCTCCTCCCCAACACTGAAACTTCAAATTATATTACAAAGGAACTTTATGAGCCACTAGTGAAAGAGCCAAACCCACTGTTATTGTCTTAAAATGCCTGGCACACGTGATCCACAGCCTGGGGAATTGGTGTAGCATCGTGTGTGCCTGGGAGAGGGCATGTTGGAACACCGATCTGAATGGAAGCCCAGAGGAAGGGACATTGTTCCTTTGAGCAACCATTGGCCTTGGGATAGAAATATCAAAGAGGCAGTCGGTGTCAGATTCTAACAAAGGCAGAAAGATAACATCACTGGCCAGGGACCTGTTAGCACTTTGGATTCAGCCTAAGGAAGCACTATAATGTAGTTTCCCAAAATGCGGGACCTATCCTCTGTCTCTGGAAGTATTTGAAAAGGAACAAGGACCAAACCCTTCTGAAATTACATGTTATTTTGAAATTACATGTTATGTGTTTGAAAACACACAACCTGTACATTAAACCCATGCTGTACCCATCAAATAAGCTAACATAAAGAAAAATATTGAATAAATGGAGTATGATTGGCTCATGAGTTTGGTAAAGACAGTGACATTGATACTAAAAGGACTAATATTGGGAAACATCTGTGTACTGGTTATGAGCACGTTGGGCTTCAGAGTTACAGGCACTTGAGTTTGAATCCTGGATCTGCTCTCCTGTAATTGAGTAGAGACTTAGGTCAGCTCCCTTATCTATGAAATGAGGAGAATGATACTGACCTTAAAGGAGAGTAGGAAAAGATTCGATTAAATGAAATACTGTAGATGAAAAACCTGGCATATCTGAATAACTATCACTATTATTGTAACTGTCTGAACAAATTCAACAGATTGAATAAAACCAGTCCTCTCAAGCAACTTTGCTGATGTCAGTTAGAGAAGTATCACATTTAGACTCTAGACGAGGGGGCCAATGCCACCTTCGGCCAGCCTCTAACCCTGTCACAGCTCCAGGACTGTCGTGAGCTCCCTACAGGGCACAGCCTGCTCACTGCTAGCCCGCACTTCATCAGCTGGTGGGCGTCAGAGCTCTTCTGGAGTATTAACTGTCACAGGGGTGCTGACACTCTCCAGGCGTGAGGGCTGACATGCTGCAAAGTCGTCCTCTTCAACAGTATGGACACCTAACAGCACATGCGTATTGTGAGCACACAGCTGACATCCCTGCTCCATTGCTAGGCCAGAGCAGAGACAGCCTGCTTCCTGCCCACAATGAGAAACATGAGATGTCTCAATAAGGGCTGCCATAGGCTGTCTTGCCTTGCCTTTCAACTACTGCCATCCTGTGAGGATTTCTTCAAGAACCCTGTGCCGGCAGACAGCTTAGATAAGTTGAAGTGCCCTTGCCTCCCCAAGAGAAAGGTCCAAAAGGATGCAACCAAGCCCAGGATTGTCAGCTGCCTCTGAGGCTCCACAACAAGGCTGAGTTCTCAGCGATGAAATGAAGAAAAGCGTCTGTCTCCCCAGGCAGACTTGGGGCCCATGCTTACTATCATTCTTACCATAAACATCACATGTACTCACTGTAGAAAATTTAGAAGGTACAAAAACAGTAAGTTCTCCAACTGCCACAACTCAACTATTAATGTTGACATTTCCTCCCGGATTTTTTTAATAGTTGTTTCTTCCTATTTCTCCAGCATCCCCTCCAAATACAGGCTCAAAAGTACACAGCAGGCAACACTCACAGATTAAAAGAATGTAGGTGCTGAGTACAGTCAGTTTAGGAATGTGTCCATTGCAAGGCAGGGCTGGGTATTTGAGATATCTCCTACACCCCCAGCACTAGCATGGCTGTCAGTTCTCCTCCTTTTCCGGGGAAGAAAACTGCAGAGTACAAGAGAGCCCATATTGGTCCTGTCTCTGACACTTGGACAACATGGGCCTATGCACACAGTACAGAACAAATGAAATACAAATATGAAAAGCGGTATCTATTTCTTCTTACCCCATCTAACCCCCAAAATAAAATTTATTTTATTACAATAAAATGCAGTGTTATTGTTATAAATATTGCTTATGATATATAAAAAATCCCAAGTATGTCATTTTTAAGATTGTAGCTGTATTTAATATTATTGCATTTTATCCAATGAATTGGTAAAATAAGGAGAACCTTCCAGACTTTTCTATTGAAAATGTTTATAGTTGTTATTGTGCTATTTGTATATTTATTATATCAAAATTTTCTAGTATCAAGTTTTCAAGATGTTTTTCATAATGGCTAGATTATTGCATGATATAGATATACTATAATGTAATATTTAATCCCCCATTATTGAATATTTATATTTTCATTTTTATTATAAATAATTCTGCATTAAATGTCTTTAGACATATCTTTCCCCATATTTCAAATTATGTCCTTAGGACAGTTTTTCTTTTCTAGATATGGAATTACTGGGTTAAGGGTTATAAATGTTTTGGGGTTCTTGATATGCTCATACACCATCAGATTAATTCCTAGAGAGATTATACCACTTTAGAGTCCCACCATGGCTACAGGAAGATTGCCATTTCCAATTCCTACCAGTAGATTTACTCTTTAATTCTTCGCTACCTTAACAATGACAAAAAAAATCTTGTTTTTCTCCACTTCTCTATTGCTCTCAATTTTTTACATGACTTTTGTCACTTGTTTTGCCTCTTCTGTGAACATTCTGATCACACTCTTTGCCCTTTTATCTTTGTATTTTTTTACTAAGATCTATAATTAAAATATTCACTTCACTTCCACTCAAGTTCATTATAGCTAATTTTCTCCCACTGAAGGAACAGTACATTACCTTTTGTGTTGCGGTTTTAAAAAAAAAAAAGGCTCATCTGTCATTTTATTCCTGTGTAATTGGAATAGAAAAACTTTTCTTTATGGAATGCAACCCAACACTTTAACTTGTTTAGAAAAATATATAATGGGTCTTGCTTCTTTCAAATTGCCTCGTGTTTGTTACTGTTTCAGAATGTTTTACTTCATGAATTTTAATTTGATAGACTACATATAGTTTTGGTTTAAAATACAAGATTATGCATCTCTGGAGACATTAAAATAAAAACAGAAACGATGGTCAGTTGATCAACTTTCAAAGATTATATCTCTGCATTAATTTCAGACATAAACTATGCTTGAGGTGACCAAGAACATAATATGTTAAATTTAACTGAGGCTTTAAAAAAAAAAAAAAGAGGCCATCATGTTGGTAAAAGAAGTATCTACAGACAGGTGGCCCAGATCAGATTCCTTCTTCCCCAGGAAGCCTTCTCGGCATTTCTCAGCACAATATCCTCTCTCCCTCCCCAGTATACCCACAACGTGCTGTCTGTGCCCCAATAATATTAGCCATTAAGTTCTACCTGGAAGTGCTGATATGTGCGTACACGTCTCTTTCTCTATCAAGGTGATTTGTTTCTGGAGAACAGGAGGGGCATTTTCTTCATCTGCGCATTCATTGGGGACCAGTGTTTTAGGTACACGATAGCCCGCCTCCCCTCTCCACAGGGGACATATTCCAAGGCCCCCAGTGGACACCTGAAACCACAGGTAGCACTGAACCCTATATATGTCTTTTCCTATACATACATACCTAGGATAAAGTCTCATTTATGAATTAGGCACATTAAAATTTAAATTTAATTTATGGATTAGTAAGAGATTAACAATTAATAGAACTATAACAATACACTATAAAATGTATGTGAATGTGGCCCCTCTCTCAAATATCTATTGTACTATACTGACCTCACCCTTCTTCTTGTGATAATGTGAGATGAAAAAAATGTCAGACCTGTTCTTGAATTTGTATAACTTATTTGCAGTAAATGGCTTGGTGACACTCATTTCAGGGGATCCCTTGCTGAAATCTTTGTATAGAATCAGTGCTTTCTGGCCCAACATGTTGCTGTCAAGTGGAACACGTTTTCTGTTTATGTCTTCCACCCACAAATTTAACGCCTTTTTCATCTTAACTAAGCAATTATCACCACTTGTGGCCATAACTTTGCAGTTTGAGATGCAACAGCAAAACTAGCACAATTTTTTCTTTCCTTCTTCACAATGTCACAGATAGAAGATTTGTTCCTACCACAGATCTTAGCAAACTTAACCTACGATTGTTAATAAGTCAAGAACTTGCACCTTTTCATTTAAAGCACTTTATGACTTCTCTTTGGCACATCTGAATTGCCAGAATCACTACTCCTGTGCTTTGGGGCCATTATTAAGCAAAACAAGGGTTACCTGACCACAAGCACTGTGATGCCAGCACAGGGGATCTAATAATAATAATAATCAGGAAGGCTACTAGCATAGATGCTATCTGTTGGAGCATACTCAAAAAGGATGATTCACACAAGGATGATTCCTGGGTGGAGGAAGCAAGATTTCATCATGCTACACAGAATGGCCCAGAATTTAAAACATGAATTATTAATTCCTGGAATTTTTGGACCATGGTTGACCTTGGGTAACTGAAACCACAAAATGTGAAAGCACAGATAATGTAGGGTTCCTGTAGTAGGGGCTTAGGGAACAGACTGAATTAAACTGAACTTTGACATTTTAAAAAATTGGAATAGTGGAACTCATGGGGGCTTTTGAGTCAGATGGAGCAGCTTGAAATCCACCTCCAGCACCTAACAGCTATGTGACCCTGCACAAGTTAACTGAGCCTCTTGAGCTGCTTTGTCGTCTAATCTGGAAACACCGACATCTGCCAAGGCAGGCCCTCCACGCTAGCTAACCCAACACCCATTTTGGCCACATTCCTCCCTTGCCTGCCTTGACTATAAAGACTAGAAAGCTAAGTCCTCAATTTCTCAGCTTCCTTCCAGCTGGAAAGGTCATGGCCACAGTTCTTACTAATGAGACAAAACAAACAGCTGAGAAGGTTCTAGGAAAGCTTTGCTCTCTAGATAAAAAAGGCTCACATCCCTAGATAAAGCAAGATGGCAGCTCGAGGCCTACAGGTACAGTGCCCACTTCAAAAACATGAGGCCGAACATGAAGATAATTGCTAAAGTGTAAAGGTGGAGGGGAAAGCTAGAAAGTCTGGAGTCATTATAGGATCCCCAAGACCCAATTCAACAATTGCTGTCCCTGGACCTTCTATGTAGAAAAAAATTATCCATATCCGTTTAAGCCTGTGAGAGGGTATTTATTATTTACCCTCAAACACCCTCCTAAATAATACCTCTACCTTACAGGATTACTGCAAACAACATAAATCATTTATATCAAGCATTTAGCAAAGAACCTAGCATCACATTGTTGGCATTCAACAAGCGGTCAGTTTGAACATCACTAGAGTGTGTGTGACATGCTAGTGGCTGGCAGGAAGTTCTGAAACACAGGGTGAGTGAAAATTCTAAACAGTGCTTTGAACAGTGCAAGGCCCCAAGGAGGGGCCTTGTCAGTCATGTTGTGGCCAGGAATCCATCCTGAGGGCAATGGACATGAAGCCTGTCAAGGACAGGCACTGAGACTGGGTGGCACTTAAAGGTCTCCTGGTCCTCAGAGTTCCTGGAGATCAAATCCCCTTGACCATCAGTCCTGCCCTACCTCTACTCCTCAGGGCCAAAGCCGATTCAGAATCTCTGCTTGATTTGCATGAACACAGAAGTCTCATGTAAATTGCTCCCAGGCTAGACTTCTATTCATAGTTAGTCCACTCTTACCTTGACATGCAGTCTCAGACAATCTCTGATGTTGCTGCCACCATGAGCCCCAGTGGCCAGGTGCATGGACCCTCAACATTGCTCCTGGGTGCTAAAGACCTGTCTCTTACTCGTCATGGGTACCTGCGTTAGGCACCTTCACTGATCATCAACCCAGAGCTTCATAAACAGTGGGCTTTTGGGGCCTTGGCTACAGACATGGGTCTGACCTGTCTTCTCCTCCTTCCAGATCTACTTTGACTTTGCATATCCCTAGAATAGCATTTCCCAGAGGTGTGATAGAGAATGCTAATTCCTTGAGCTATTAATAAGGAACTCAAAATACTATTGTATTATGGTCAAACAAGTCAGGAAAAAAAACTGTTAAATAGGTCCCTTTCATACATCACTTGTCAAAGCTTCTATAATACTGTGACTACACACACACACACACACTGTAGTGCTTTGGAGTGTTTCCTACACTTGTTTGTCTGCAGATCTCTCTTCATCCAAATATCTTTAATATTTTAAAGGCTAGTGCATTATGGGACATACTTTGGGATATTCTGTCCTGGAAAAACAGACTTTTGACTTCACTCCCATAGTTGAACATCCCCTCCCCTATTGCTAAATTTTATCTTCACCCTATAGATTTTCCCACATCCCTGGTCCCAGACTGCCTTTTCCCTTACTTTTCTTCTCGCACCCCTTGAGCTTCAAACCTAGATGCCAGTCCCACTGGCCTTTGTCATGACCTAACCAAGTCATGCTTCTTGTACCCATAGGCCTTTGCACAAGCTATGTCCCCTGCCCAGAAAGTTTTTCCTCCTCTTTTCCACAATGGTAACTTTTATGCATATTTCAAGACTTAATGTGAGTAGCATATCCACTGTGAAATCTTCCCCAATTAGTCAGGGCCAATTAATTACCCCTACCTACCTCTATGTTCCAAGAAAACTTTGCAATAGCTTCTGCTGAAGCAGTTATTATGATGGTAACAGGTTTGGGCTAACCTTCCTTTCTCTGAGCAGATGATTAATACCTCAAGTATTACTGATCCACAAATCTGCTCCAAGTAGTCAGCAGATCTTGAATAAATGTAGGTTTTATGAATGAATAAGTGAATGACTAACTTGAAGTCCGTAAGGACTCATCTCTGTATCTTTATCAAGGGTACTATAAATTAGTGTCAAACTGATTACCACTGCAGCTACCAAGGTCCTACTACAAGCCCAGGGGTAAGATCAGGGTGCCGAGTAAACTCCTATAGCCCCCACTTACATTTTTGCTTTAAGAGGGAAAAATAAATTTTATATTTAATGGCTAATAAGACAGAACCAAGCAATTTCAGTTATAATATAAAACTAGTAATAGTAGTCCCTCTACACTTTATCACGTGAGTGGTCGGGATAACCTTGTCTATGGTCAATCCCTACAGCATGGTCTCCCAGATGAGGAGTAGGCCGCTCACATGCAGCCATGGAAACCAGACACTGCTATGGATTCAAGGCAATCCTTTCCAGCCAACTGCAAGGCTTGGGTCATAGCCTCACCAATTGTCCCAGGAGAGAGGCAAACTCTTCCCCAATCATGAAAACTGGTGAGTCATGTCTTAAACTCACCATATCATACCAACTACAACCTTGAGGCTTGGGCCCCAGCCCCCTAGTCCTGCCAAGGGAGGGGCTGATGTTTCCCTAATCCTAACCACTGGGCTGGCAGGGTAAGGATGAAGTCAAGATCCTGCCAGATAATTCTGCATCTAATTCCAGCCCTGGCTCATGCCAGGGGATGAGGCTGGTGCTTCCTACTCATGTAGCTGAAAAGCCTCAGTCCTAGAACCTGGTTCCCAACCCAGGTTCTGATTATTCCAAGCCCTGCTCTACCATGGCATGCTGTCCTGGGGTGCCATGGGCAATGGGGGCCCAAATGCCCGTCACAGCACCCAGCAATGTGCTGTTTGGCCACTTGCCCTTGTTCGCCCAACAAAATGTTGTAATGATTTATTGTGTATTTATTGAGGAGGAAAATCAGGTTTGTTGGATTAGTTGGTTGTTCCTCTTCCTTCTTTAGTGTGAGAAGTGCCAGGAATACTGAGAAATTGTTAGCTACCCCTCCGCCCAAAACAAGTACTATGGCCACCCCAGGGGCAATGCACCCAAGCAGCCATAGATACCCAATGAGTCAGGGACCTAGCTCACATCACCACCTCACATTCTACTTACTCATGTCGGCTTCAGCAGACATCCACAAAATACAAACAACTTAATGCCAGAGGCAAAGCCTAAACTTAATCATTTTTCCAGTTGACTTTTCAGGTTGGAGATTGCTGCACATCATTTCCATGCAATAGATTTGCATGAATCTGTGACCCAAACTGCCTACTTAAAAGTGTTTTTCAGCATGAACTTCTAATCAATGCTGTCTGTTTTTTCCTGGTTGTAATCCTGTCCTTCTATTGACGAAAACTGATTATGCACATCTAAATACGAACAGCAGAAAAGAAATGAAGAAAGGGCAACAGCAAAGGCAACCAGAAGATCTAAGAAATGAGAAAACTGATCTTCATGAACATATTAAAAAACATAAATAGAAATGAATGAAACCTTCTACTTCAAGGTAGGTAACACCTCTCTACTGACGTTAATGTGGTAGATAATTCAGCTTAAAGACAACATCTACTCACAACTCTTAGTCTGTGCATCATCCTCTCCACCTTCCTTAGACATGTTTCAAGGCATCACTAAATCATAACTCCCAGGTTTCCATGCTGGGCTACTGCCACGTCCTCTCTGTTTCTGTAGCTCCCTGGGCATACACATGTCACTGTCATGACCTCTGAGGTCTCTAACCTGTCCTCTTACCTGTGAGCTCCTCCCAAAGGGAAGGGCCTGAGTCTCCATCATATGTTCACTCCTCAGCACACAGCTAACCTATGCCAAAGCTAACGTACCCAAACCGGATATTTTCATCTTTGTAAATAAGTACCCAGATAAATATTTAAAATTGGGACAGAAGATCGTGATTTCAGTTACTGTTTTAATCTACCTGCAGAAAACTATGCATTTCAGGCAATGACACCCAGCTACAAAACCTCAGAAGGGCCCGACCCCAAGTTGGCAAAAATAAGGCCATTAATTGTAAATCAATGATACCTCAGACTCCTGCCCAAAAGAAAGTTGGTTCTGTTGTCTTTCTGTATGTCAAACAAAAACTCTTCAAGTCCCAGAAGTTTTTCAACTGACTTCAGTATTTGGGTCATTCAGCACATCCTGAGCAGGAGACGGGCATACCTTTTCCTTAGTGTTCAGTGATCCTGAGCAATTCTAACCTCACTCTGCCCTAACCAGTCCCCCCTCTCCCATTTCTCCTGAAATGTGATTTTAATCTGAGGCTTCCCCTAGAGCTGTTTGGCCCTAAGCAGTAATTTAACATTACAGCTCAGTTTTCTCTATTTGACCATCTATAAACTGCCTTCATGGTTTCACATGAGAAGCTACAGAACTCCAGACCATGCCAAGACAGAGGCCAGCAGGACTAACACCGGGATGATTCAGGCAATAGCAACCCAGCTTTGCAAATTCCAGGTACAATGCATGTTGCTCAGAGAGTATTTCAGTTTTAAATAACAAATTGAGTCCTTGTGGGATGGTTGCAAATGTTATAGAAAATGTCAGCCAATTGCAAAAGAACCAATTTCCTATTAAGAAAAATTAGTAGAATTGCAAGAATAAGAAAGATCAGACTCTATTGTAAATCATACCTTTAGTTGTCAGGCGAGTGTTCATAGCAAACTTACGAAGCAGAAGGGAGACAGAGCACAAGGAAATCAAAAGGAGAGGATCAGTCAGTTAGGAATCCCTGGCACTCACTTCTGAGGAAAAGGAGTTCCTTCCCTCACACTCTTGGAGCCTTGGGAGTTCGGTAACATGCTGGGATCTTTTCTGAAGCCTTGTTTTGTTGAGTCAGTACCAGTTACTTCTGAGAACATCCCAGAAGAGTTTCTTCCCCATTAGTTCCATTTATTTCCCCAAAGCTACAGAAGAATGCCAAAACACCGGCAATTATCCAAGACCTGAAAGTCTCAAGTAACAGATCTTGCTGCCACATCCATTCTCTGGAAACATGAATTTTATCATGCCATCCCCCGCTCAAGGACTTACAGCAACTCCCTCCTGCCCTTAGAGCCATCAATCAGCGTTAGTGAACATTCTGTTTGGAGCGCAGCCCTCCACTGCATACACGAATACCTGAGCAAATCCTTTTTTTATTTTTATTTTTATTTTTTAAATTTCAATGAGCACCTACTAACTGTCCATGCTGTGCACAGATGGCTAAGACATGGTCCCCATTCTAGAGTAGCACTGTTTCCTGGAATTGACGAAAGGGGAAACAATAATTACAACACATTGGGGCAGGTCAAAACTAAAGATATACGCATAGAATTCTGTGAAGCCTAAGAGAAGGCATCACGGGGCAGCAAACACACACATCACCAGGGCTTTCAGGAATGACTATGCATTTACCAGAGGGTAAGCAGAGAAAGAGTACCCCAGGCTGAGTGAATAGCGTGTACTGCCTTGACCCGAGTAAAGCACAGAAAACAGTGAGAAAAGCTGACTATTGCTACACAGCATTTGGTATTTCATTGTGTGTTAGAGATGACATAGGTTTTAGGATAGTAGAAATCCAGAAGGCAGAACCTGGGATAGTCCATCTATGCTCATGTGATTCCGTAGTTCCCACCAGGTAGAATGGTGGAGAGAAAAAAGTACAAATCTGAGAAAGCTGAGTCAGAACCACAGCTCCACTAAAAGGTGTGTCAGAGCCAAAGGAAAAGGCAGAAATTTTCACCACCTTTCCCCAACCCACCCATTAAAACAGGCGCTATCTTGTCTTGCTTCCCCATAAGCCCAAGGAAAGACTTACTCTTCAAGACCAGTTATTTTGGGCTTAGGAAAGCGAGTCAGGATGGGGGCAGGGAAGAAGACTCGCAAGGCCCACCAACCAGGCCCTGAGCCCTGAGATGAACAAGGCTCGGGACCCTGCAGGGTGAGATCCGGGGAAGGTCCAAGGATTCATCTTCATGGCATTCTACAAACCCAAGAAAAGAAATTCAATTATTCTGAAACTACTTTTTATTATACATTCCTGTGTCATTGTATGTTTTGCTCTTTTATTTTTAACTAAAACATTGCCCGAGACCAAGCTACATGGTCACAGCTTCACAAAAATCGTATTAGCTATGTTAGAACCCATTAGCTATTAAAGAAGGACTTTACCCTCTTCACTCTCCTTATCTGCACACTGTAAACATACATATCTGAGAGGTTTGAGGAAAATGAAATGAATAATTAATGTAAAATTCGGTAATCAAAGAGGATATTTTCTTTTCTGCTTCTATTCATATCCTTTCATTTAATTGTTCATTCATTCAATTTGTTATTTTGATCACCCGCTACTGGCATACCTTGTTAAACGCTTTTTGTCCATATACGCCCTGCCCGTCTTAAGTACTCAGCATGCTTCTGTCCACCCAGCCCCATTCTCCCTCTCTTTTCCCCAGCTTTATTGACATATTTTCAAAGTTTGAGGCATGATGTGATGATTTGACACGTGTATATATCGCAAAATGCTTATCACAATCAAGTTAATTAACACATCCTTCACTTTGCATAACCACCATTTTTCCATTGCTGTGATTATGGTGAGGACATTTTAAACTTCTCTTGGCAACTTTCAAGTACTCAGTACAGTACTGTTAACTGCAGTCACTGTGCTGTGCATTAGATTCTTAAAACTGAAAACTTGGACCCTTTGACCAATATCTCCCTATTTCCCCCACCCCCAAGTCCCTGGTAACCACCATTCTACTCTGCTTCTATGAGTTCAGCTTTTTTAGGTTCCACATATAACTGACCTTTTACCCTCTTTCGGTAATAGCGCCCCCTCCCCCACCCCGGCTGCAGGTGTGGGCATTTGACACAAGTCAGTCATGATTTCTCCCCTGGGCCCAGTGCTCCAGCCAGGGCAGAGTGCTGCTTAGGATTTTTCAAAGTGGAGCTGGAAGAGGGGCTCTTTTCCTTCTGAACTTAAGACTTTAAAAAAAGGACGAACAGCTAGCTGCCCTGATTCTAGCTACCAGCTTAGAGAATTTTGAGAGAATGCAGCCAACCCTCAGAGAGATGAAAACAGAAGAGACAGAGAATCCCCGCCCTTTCTGGGGACTTGTTAGAGGGATTCATAAATGTAACCCTATTAGCTAAGTTAATTTTAGGTGGTTTCCTCTCAGGTGCTAATTAAAGAGTTCTTGCTAACACAGCATCTTCTGAGACCTCACTCAATTCTCTGCCTTCTGTCTAGGGCCATCCTGACTCCTCTCCTAGTGCCCACAACACTTTGCCTCTGCTACACAACTTGCCTCTGACTGTGTTCGCCACCGTCCTGTGACTCTTCTTCCCAAATGTGCTTCTCGGCGCCAAGGGCCTCATCCCGAGCACCTGGTGGGTACCCACTAAGTGTGTTGAGTTCAACTGAACACTCTTATAAACTATTAGAGCCAGAAAGGATCTTAAATAATCAGTTAGAAATTCTGCGGAAACTCAGAAATGCTTAATAATTTTTTTCTAGTAGTATTCCCTGTGAGGAACTAGGAAGAAGACGGCCATATGAATGTGCACCACAGTTCTTCCTCAGTAATCACAAAGTGGCATAATATCAAAACTGCCCGTGTATAAATGTGTATGTGTATAAAGGCACCCAGACATACATTATTATAAGGTAGTATTCATGGTCAGGATTCCTGAGTCCAACTGAAATTCATCGTCTCTAGAGAGACAAAAACATACAATTTCAACTGCACGTGAATTCAGCAACAGATACTAAACACCTAAGAAACACAATTACCTTTTGACCCAGCGATTCTGCTTCAGGAAATTTTCTTTAAGACAAGAATTTGGAAGTATTTACAGAGCAAGGGTTTTCATTATAACATAGAAAAAATGCAAGAGATCAAAAAATAAAAAATTAGCTGTACGCAGGGATTAGTTAGAGAAATTGATGGCCTATTTGTATAATAAGCCATCAACAAAGTTTTTTTAAAAAATTATACAACAAAGATGTTACATTATTGTTATGTGGGGGGAAAGTAGGTAGCAAAATGGTGCACATATAGAATGATCCTGTATTTTGTGTGTATATTTAAATATATATAGGTATATGCATATGTGAACGTAAGGCTGGAAGACTATACACCAGAATGTTAACCATGTGTCTTCCTCGATTGTACCATTATATATATATATATATATATAAGTTTTACTTTCTCTTTTTTGTCTACTTTTGTTTTGGGTGTTCTCCACCATGAAACACACACACACACACACACACAGCGGTAGACAAAAGTAGGTTTATAGGTGTAAGTACATAAACACAGTATATTCTTGTGTTGTTGTATTATTTCTTATTATATATATTACTTTTATATAATTAGAAGAAGACAAGAAACAGGAAAACGTTCTCAGAGAACCCCCATATTGCAGAGGAGGAAACTGAGATCCAGAGAAGTTAGCTGGTTTGCCCTCGGTCCTACAGTTAGTGATAACAAAACTAGCACCACACACCCAGGGTCCCACCACCTCAGGCCCCCACCACCATGGGTATTGCGCTTGCAAATGCCAGAGCTGATGTCATTCTGCATTTGGAAACAACCACCCTACCACAAGCACACTTACATGGGAGCAGTAGCAACAGAAACACACCTTGAATTTTACGTCATGCATTGGTTTGTGTGACCTAAAAAATAGTTCTGACATTACCTCCTGACATTTTTCCAGGAGGAGATTTATTATGAAACTTGGACCAGATTCTTCAATTGATAGAGGAAACAGGTTTAATAATAGTGAAGTCATATTTTTGCAGCTGCTCTAGTTCTCAACTCTTGCACAGTTTAATTTGCTACCTTTGTGATTTCAACAAATGGAAAGATTGTATGTGTTCATTTATAATAATTGCCTATGTGCTTCCACTAAGTTGCAAAGATTCAGTGATTTTCAGGAATCATAACAGGCCATGACCTATAAATTCAATTTCCAATGGAAAAAATCCCCTGACCAAAGTGGATGCTGATGATGAACCAACATGCTCTGTAACAATCTGTTTCAAGCATTGAATTGACCTGTAAGTTTTCCAAATACTGCCTGATGAAAATGGGTTTTATTATTTTCCATTAGCAGCTGCTGCAGCAAAATGAACGGCCAGTCCGCAAGGGAAATAAAAGTGCTTCCCTCTTCGCAGCAGCCTCTGCCACAAATGTGAGCAAACCCAGCTCCGCCTGGTCCTCCCCCCTCCTCCCAGCCTACCACGCTGAAATTTCCACACTCCAGGGCCATCTGGTCAGCAAATCCTGCCTGAGTCCATGACACCTAATTAAAGCTTAATGGCATTTAATTAAAGTATATACAGAGCACCTACTATGCACTCAGCATTTTGCTGATGTTGGTACAGTGCAAGTGGGAGATAGCACAGGGGAAGGAAAACACTTAAAAGGCACTTCCTGTCCTGCAAACCAACACTGAGCCTTCCAATTGGTTCTTTTCCATTAAAATAATAAGCACCTACGTTGTCTCTCGTGCTCAGATCAGTTTTACAAAATAGAGCTGTTTTATACCTGTGGGGGGTGGGGGAAGAAACCTGAAGAAGTCAAGCAAAGGACACAGCTTTGAAAGGCGACAGAGTCGGGCTTCAAACCTGGGTCTCACGGGCACTGTAGCCTGCACAGTGAGCCTGCCATTTCCCTGACTTGACCCTGCAGCCTGTGGATCAGAACTACCAAGATGTGATGCAGTGTTGTGGTTAGGGCCCAAGATTTGCTGTTCAGAGACATGGGTCCCAGCCGCGGCCCCACCATCTGCGAGCTCCACGCGACTTCAGGAAGCATCTAGACCTCAGTATGAGAGTGTTAACACCTCTGTCATGTCAAGGATGTGAATTTTAAACAAAATTAAATAAATAGATTAAAAAAATTTCCTGATACACAGTAGTGCCAAGAAATGTTACTTACATTTTAACCATTAAAAGTACTTTAAAGTTGACTAAAAATAAGTAAGGTGAGAGGATGAGAGAGGTTTTAAAATGGGAGGGGGGACTGTATGTGTGTCCTCCAACTGGATGTAAGCACCCAAAGATGTTCCCCAGCTAACTTCACCTGCCACCTGTGTGCATGTCTTATAGGAAGTCTCCTTTGCCATCATAGTGGCCTGCTTTATCCTCGGTTGTTTCTTGCATTTACAAAACGATTCAATGGTTTTTTTTTGTTTCTACAATTAACCATAAGATCCCTCACAATCTTTCCACTTTTGGCATTTGCATCGGGCAAAACAACCCTCTTTTTGGCAAATGCATACACACACACACACACACACACACACACACACACACACACACATATAAGTGAGGTTAATGACCATCTAAAGAAATCACTTCTCCAAGGACTTACATTTCCTTCCAGAGGGACAGAGTATTATACAAACAAAAACCACACCTCCCTCCTCTGCTGGTGGGTTTTTTTCTTCTAGCCTGCTAAATTAAGGCTTGATGCAGAGCTCTTTTCTGACCTCTCTTCCATCACTACCGTCTCCCTGGTGATCTCATCTAATTCCATAACTTCAATACTCAGGTAATAGATGGGATTCCTACATCTCTCTTTGTGACCACAGCCTCTCTTCCCCAGTTCATGACCTGCATTTGCAGTGTCTGCCAGGCAGCAACACCCAGACACATCCCCGACACCTCAAGCTGAGACCTGCTAATCCAAAATCTATGTGTCCTCCTCTGTGCCTTGCATTCCTATTCGAGGTACCACCTCCTTCCCAGTCTAGATCAAAGCTAGTAGACATCTTTACCTTTTTCTTCCTTCATGCCCTTAAACCTATCAATTCTCTCTCTGCTACTGTAGTGATATCTGCCCCCCTTTTTTGCACCATTTCCACCACCATTCTAATTAATGCTCATTTGGACTCCTCTTAACAGAAGTGAGTTAGAAGTCAGCCTCCTAACTGACTTCTTTTAGCCTCTCTCCACTCTACTTCATTCCATATATTGCTGATTAATGAATATAATTCCTAAAGTATAGTTTAGATTATGGTTCCTCACTAACCACTCAACAGCCACTGCCTACTGACAGAAGAAAACATAACAATACGTGAGGTTCTGCATGCTTCAGTGTCTACTAACCTTGCTAGCCTTGTATCCTCTGCTCCTGTGAACATCCCCATAGCTCAGCCAAACAAGACAATTTGCAATGAACGATGCAGGCCTTTTACATAGCCCCCTTTTTCCATTAATTTTTTTCCTGCTACTCCCTCACCTTGAAGACCTTTCTTCCTTAATAATGACCTTTTAAAATCCTCCTTCCACCATTAGGTCCAACCCAAGTGTCATTGTCCTATGGTACTTTCTCCCTTACTGCACTCTTACTGAATAGGACTGAGCTGAATCTCTCTGTATATTCTCTCTGTCTGAAGCCCCATGAATTATCTGGTTTTCCAGTCTGGCTGGCAGGAGAGGAACAATTCCCTGACCTGTGTGAGCTTTGAGGGTTGTCCTGGAGTAGTTGCTTGCTCCTTTCAGGTGGTTCTTTCCCCAGCCTGAAGGCGGTTTGCTCACACGTGTGCACCCATCAGTACTCCTTTGGCAGAGCTCTGCAGTCCTTCCCTCTCTGTCCAGCTCTCTCCTTCCCAGTAACCCGCCCTAGCTACCATGGCCTCTCCAAACCCAGTCGAATTTCTCAACTCAAGGTGAACCTTGGTCTACCTGGCTTCCTCTCCCTTCTCATGGCCTGGGAACCTCAGGAAGTAAGGTAAAGCAACCGGAGGGCTCACTTCCCCTGCCTGTTTCTCAGAGAGCAAGGCCCTTCCTTACCTTATTCCCAAGTGGTGGAAACCATTTTCTGTACACTGTGATCCGTCTTCTCAGTTGCTTCTGGTGGCATAGTAAACCCAAATTCTATTACTACCCCTGACCAGAAGAAGTGGTTTTATAGAGTCCCAAATTTAAAATCCCTTTCAGCTGTTACTGGAGGCAGTCCCTGAACCAGCTGTAACCAATCAATAACTGCAGGGAAGATTCAGGTGCCAGGCATAGGTAGGCTAACTTGTAGATAGTGCCCAAACTAGGGCTGGTCCTATGTGGGGATTCCACGGAGAAATCAGCTGCAATTTTCTCTAAGAAAACAGTTCATGGCTTAACATAAAGATCTTTGGGTAAATATCAGAACTGAGCGACCAAGCCTGTGAGATCAATTGTGCTGTGTGATCTGAAGACCTCAAGCTTAGTTAAATTAATTACAAAGAATTTTTACATACAAACTATTCAAATTATTCCTCCTTCAAACATGTATCTAGGAGGCTATCACATCTGTGATGCATATGTTTTCCAAAAAGCCAGAATCCAAGAGGGGAAGTGTATGTATACACACTCAGCAGGTTGGGCCTACACAATGAAAGGAAACCTTTCCTGATGCCTTGCCTAATTCCTTTACTTCCTTCCATCTATGCATTGTAGCCTCCAGTTTTATCCAAAACTTCCAGTTCCTTAGCCTTTCCTCTGGCACACCTGAGATTGTTATAATGGGCAAATAACACAAACACACCCTCTGACATTCTGTCCTCATCTTTTGACAAGTTTCAAACCCAATTTAAATCTACTGAAAACCGTTATCTCCTAGATCTCACCTACTGCTTTCACTCTGTGATCTGAATAAAAAGTGCCATGGTAGACACTTCGAGACACTCATAGACGAGGCTCCCACAGTTTTCGTGAGAAGGAAAGGCAGAAATGCAAACAAAGGGAGCCAGCAGAAAAAAGAAAGCCAATGAGAAAGGATAAATTATAACTCCTCTGGGAGCTCAGAGCAGGGATAAAGGATTTTACAGATGAGCGATCTAAAACTTTACAAAAGCAGAGTAGACTTGCCCAAGGTTAATATGCACTGAGTGTCAAAATTAAGATTCTAGTCCAATTCTGTTGATTACCAGAATCCATATACCATAGTATTCCCAAGCCCTTCCATTTCCACTATGGTTTGGGCAATTCCAGATGATGTCACTTCTAAACCCTCCACACAGTATTGAATGACAGAGTGTAGACTGAGGAGTTCTAGAATTTTTGGTTTTGAGGTTTAAGTTGTGGCCGTGGTGGTAGTGGTAGTATTTTCTTGATGATCTTGATGATCTGAGTTTAGCTGTGACCCTCTGGTTATGTAGTAATCATATGTCTGGCTAAAGCACATTCGTTTGGAGGGACCCCTTTCTCTTCCCAATTAGTTAATAATAGTTCTTGAATAATGACACCAACCCAGGACTGAAATGACTTCACCACAAAACTGCCAGGTACTTCTGAGTCAGGAATGAAGGTCTGAGAACCAGGAGTGAGGACCTTGGTTTCACTCAAAAGCCAATACAGTGATTATTCATTCAGACTTCTTTGATTAGATCCATGTTTCAGTTTTGCTAAAGATTTCAAGGCCAAAGTCATAGTAAGTTTATGAAAGGAAGGGAGGGAGGGAGGGAGGGAGGAAGGGGAAAGAAAAAAGAGCAAGAGAGGGAGGAAGGGAGGGGGGAAGAAGAAAAGAAAAAAGAAAAGAGAAAGAAAAGAGAAAAGGAAGAAAGGAGAAATATTCCTGCCCAAGGTTTCAGAGTAAAGGGAAAATCCCTAGGATCACCGCCAATTGTCATGGGAGAAATTTTTCTTCCTGATCTATTTCTGGCAGTCAGTTCAACTTCATGCATCATTGTTTCACTTATGGCATGCACAGTAGCCAGAGAAAAACCCATAATATCTTTTCTGTCTGGTGGGAATCTTATATTCCTATGCACAGTGAAAAATGGCCTGATCACAACAAATTTTTTTCTCCAAGCATCATAGTGTTTTAAATATCTTCTGAATCCATGGAACACATTTAAAAAGAATAGGATTCTTACACTACCGGACACAGAAACACAATACAAATCAGCAGAGAGCGTGGAACAGTGGAGGGGCATCATTTTCACAGAAGCTGTTGATGAAGACACAGCCACGAAGTACGAAGACTATGAAAGAGAAGGGGTGGGGCGCCTAGGCTGTGGAAGCACTCATTTTAAGGAATACAGTGGTTTTTTCCCTCTGAAAGTATATGAAAGAAAAGGGGTGGGGCACCTAGGCTGTAGAAGCACTCATTTTAAGGAATACAGTGTTTTTTTTCCTCTGAAAGTAATCTAGCACTTAAATACTTGAGCAGGGTAAGAGCATTAGATTTAATCATGGGAAAATAATTACAAATGGCTTAGGTTAAGATTTTCACCACTTTATCCTTTATTTGTATTTTAACCTTCTGGAAAAGGCCATGCTTCATGGTAGTAGCTGTTGAATCACACTAATTCAATGCTTCAGTTGTTTTTATCCTTTAGTGGAGATTTTTCAAAAACTTGAACTCTTCACAGGAAAATATCTGTGACATTAGAAACTGACTCACACTTCCTAGTTTTTCATGAAACAATGACATTTTTTTCCCTTTGATGCTATCATCTAACTCCACAGGAAATTTTACTACCAAGCTGCTTTCATCTCTTTCCTGGTTTGAAGATAAATGATCCTTGGTCTCCTTTAGACCTGCATAAATCACAAAGCAATCTACTAAGAGATGCCTGTGGCAAGCAGCTTCAACTAGAATCAAAAGGACAGTCAGAAATATTCAGACTGTTTACACAAGGAGTAACCAAGGCAGAGTAATCCAAATACTGTGATCCTTTTCTTACATGTGCAAAGCATGGCACTCAGGGTTGCTGAAACGCATGAATTAGCTCCTGTCTGACATCAAGCACCATGGCTACTGTCACAGGTGAGTTCTCTGCTCCTCCTCAGCAAGAATATGGCCTGCTGGGAACCAGATTCTTACAATAAGTAGATTGATCACAAAATCTATTTATTTGAGGGTTTTTTAAATTGTTTTTTAATTGTATTGTGTCTTATTACACAGAAACATTAATGGGATATGAAGTAGAAGAGAAAAAAATATTATCATCCACAATCCTCGCATCTAATGAACTAAAATATTTCCATTTGCCTATGCATATACATTTTTTTTAAAAAAGACCTATTTGGGTCAGAGATATAATTTTCCATGGCTCTCTTTTTTCACTTAACAAAGAAAATGCATCCGTTTTCTTTTTTGCATGCATAATCTTCCTATTTGTCCAGGGACAGAATTGCATCAGTTGGCTACACACACATTTGTTTAACTTGCACCCTGTGGCACAATGAGACTTTAAAAGATGGCCTGAAGAAGTGGTTACAAGCCCAAGCTCTGCAAACAGGTACTTTGAGTTCTGCCATTACTAGTCCAGGGACCTTGGATTGATGATTCTGTCTCTAGGCCTCCAATTTTATCTATATTTAAAAATGAAAACAAAGCCAGCATCCCTTTAAAGGGGTATTGTGAGAACTACACAAGACAGAGCAGGCAAAATCCCTAACATATGGCCTGGCTTTTAGAAACAACTCAACAGATGTTGACTGTTTTTTATTATTAATAATAAAGAAATGTATTTTTTAGCTGATACAATTATGCAGAAATATAAAAGAAAATTCCCTCAATGCACTTAAAAGGGGCAGATTCTGATCTGCGATTTTGTTTATTGTAATGTAACTCCCCCATCCAAGAGTATAAACTCCCTTCTCAGGCACAGGGTAAATAGCCAAAGGGCCTGCCCCAGCAGCCAGTGGTGCAGGACCTGAGCTTTGAGCTTTCATTAGAAAGAGGGATCACTAGTGGCCTTGTCACCCAGAACTGTAGCAATGAGAGGGAAACCTAGGCATCGGTTAAGGTTAACTACCATGTCGCGTTGAAAGGAAATTGAGGCCTTGAGAAGTGAAGTGATTTGTCCAAGATTGCTCTGAACAGGACTCAAGCACAGTCTCCCAGCGCATTTTACTTCTGTTCATTGCTTCCCTTCTGCTCCAGGATATTTACATGGATTCCTGCCAGGAACCTACCTCCCAGCCCTGAAGTCTTTCTCAGCCTCCTTGCTTTTAAGGTGAGGTCACCTTTCCTGGAAATACCTATGATTTCTTTCCAAAAGCCCTCAGCCATGAGTGTGGCAATGAAATCAGCAGAACCAAAACTAATGATTACATTTTAAGCATAAGTGAAATCTTTGAGCTGTCAAAACCACATTCAAATCTAGAATGTCATTTTCTTAGACTTCAAAAATAACACAGGAAACTGAAGGGAAGCAGAGTTTACCACCCCAAAATATGCCTCTTGGAATGCCGATTTTAAGCTGTTTTTTTTTTAAAGAAACAAAAGACTAAGGAAAAACCTTTGACCCTCCCCCTAACTGCCTAAAAGGATTTTAGACAGAAGACCTGACCCAGAAAGGGAGATATCATCACAGATAACTACAGTTTCACATACACTCCTGTGTGATGGAGAGGAACCTATCGAGGCCCGCTTGTTCAAAGCCCTCTCTGTGTCCCATTGTTAAAGATGGTTCAACAAACATTTATTTACCAAACATTTGCTTTTTCAGTTCCATGTGAATTGCCTTCTGGTTCTATTAAGTCTCAAACCACAACCCTTCCTTCTCATTAGCTCCAGGATGGCATATAATGCCCAGTCTGTTCTTGGGTCTCATTCTTATAGCACCCCAAATGCACATCCATAATATACACTTTTGACATTTTCTCCTGTTAATCTGCTTCTGTTATATTTTACTATTAAGTCAACTAGAAGAATTTATAAACTGGGAGGAAAGTTAGAGGGCTTTTCGTGCCTCCAACAGACCATACTGTTCTTCTGTTCCTTTCTTTCCTAATCACTTTCCATATCTGTGTGTTTAATTATTCATTCCTTTCCTTGCCACTAGAAGAACCCACATTTTCCTAATAGATTATTTCAAGGTAGTTACAATTTGACCTAAAACAGGAAGCGCTCACTATTTCACAGTAAGGAAATCCGTTCCCAAGAACACAATCATAACATACCAAGGTTTATTAGAGTATGAATAAGTAACTGAATTACATTTTATGTACAAACCTATCACTATTGTTAATTAGAAAAAATACATTTCTGATAAAGTGTGTCATGTATAGTAATCTTTACCCTATAGATGTCTGTGCCTTTGTTTTTACCTATCAGTGTGTTAAAAATATATTTAGGTTCTGTCTGCCTTTGACAGAGAAACCTCAGGTGATGTGAACATAATTGTTTTTAGAATTTTAAAGAAATATAGCTTTAGACACTTCCAACACCCTGCATCCACTACCTCAAATTAGCTTAGCTGAGTATTGCCAAACAGAGAGAAATGGATAAAAATGAGGAGCCAATTAGCCCAGCTTTAACATGAAAATAATTGTTTCAAAAAGCAGCTGTAAATGCTTGGTTCTCTTGAAGAGGCTAAACATTACCAAAGTACAATATAACTCAGCTCACATTAAATTTCCACGAGTTTCAAATTAGTGTGAGTTAATAGGATGTTTACTGGGTTTACTTTTCTTCTTTTTATAACAATGTTAGGTTTATAAGAAAATATTATTTCTCATGCTTGCTCTTGGGAAGGCTTGCTTCTTTTTCTCTTTCCGTATGCCCTATATTCTCTGCCATGCAGACTCAGCCTGTGCTGCCATCCCCATCCACAGCAAGGAAAAGAGAAGCTCTGCCTTGCACATTGTAGTTAAACAAAATTAATGCATATTTACCACGCAGCCACTGTGTGCTCCAAACAAAACAAGTTGCTGTGAAAAATGAAAAGCCTCATGCCTGAATTATGGGATTTACGATCCACATCATACTTCATGGTGACCCAGGTAAGTATAGCCCAAGCCACGAGCTCCGTGCAGAACGCAGCAGGGGAGCAGCTAAGGAACTACTGTTGGGTCTTGGCCAGGCTCTTCCCCATCTCAGACAGCTGGAGCAGGCTGGGGCAGGCCCTCGCTGAGAGAAGCCTGTTCCCAAATCTTTCACATAAGCACCTCCCAGTAGTAGCTACCAATTACTGAGCTCGTGCTTTGGGCCAGGCTGAGCACAGTCAGTCTTTGTGACAACCTCAGAAAGTAGGACTTGGTAGAGTAGGACTTGGGATCCCTATTTGACAGAGGTGGACACTGTGGCACAAAGAGTTCAAGTTGTTCAATTATTTTTTTAATCACTAAAAGGTGGGGGGAGCAGGAATTGGAACTCAGGACTAACACCAATGCCAAACCCCTAAATCAGACTGTGATCACCGACTGCCAGTATCTTGACCTCCCACCTCCACCTTCGTTCATTCCCCAAGTTCCTTTCGGCCAGAAAGATCAGACTCATAAAGAAACAGAAAGGAAAAGCGTGGAGCCAGAATATAAACCTTGGGTATGGCCATCAACAACCTCTGTTTCACCAGTATTATTGCACTAAGCTACATAACATGAAACGTGGTTGCCCAGAGTTGTACTAAAGATACATTGACTAAATATAAAACTAGCCCATTAACTTTTAAAAATGTTCTTCTCAAAATTCCATATGGAATGTGCAGATTAATTAAGCTCTAGTGCTATAAACCAAAGATAATCAGCTTTAACCAACTGAAGAGCCTCTATGCTATCCAATAGCCAGAAAACCACCAAATAATTAAGCACATTTCTGATATAAAAAGGTACATAAATGTTTTATTATAAAATAACAGTACACTTGTCCTAATAGGTTACATAAAGGCTGTTGCCTGATTCTCAATATTTTTCTACTCGGAAAAAGGTCTAGAATTAATATGAGCTTTCTGGGGTCCATCCAGTCCTCTGCTGCTGGCCAGGCTGGTGATCCGATGTCAGCAAAAACCCTTGCTAACTCAATTTGAAAACTGACCCTTTCCAAAGGGCAATGATTATTGGCAACAATGCTAATTTTGATTTGTGTAGTAGTTAAGAGGATTATTTTGTTGTTGTTTTTTTAACAAACCTGTGTATACATTTAATTCTAGAACACTGCAGCAAATTATTTAATCTCTCCAAGCCTCATCTGTAAAGTGGGAATAATAAGGACTTTCTATTTTTGTTTTTTTTCTTTTATTTTTCGCATTACCATTTAACTTCCTTATACCCCCCCTCTCCTCGCAATCACCTCACTGTTGTTCACATCCATGGGTCCAGTAAGGACTTTCTCACTGGGTCATTACAAATATCACTTAAGATCCTGCCTTTGGCACAAGGTCTGGTACACAGTGAAGGCCATTCAGTAAAGGGTAACTGTTATTTGGAAGCATTCATGGAAAAGGGAAAAAGGTCACAGGAGAATTCAGGTTTGGGTTTCTTGGGAGGACAAAGATTGGCTTGCTATTCTTTAATTTCTTTCAGAGGTACTTGTATTCAGTATTCATCCATCATAACCCTGTGAGCACGTTGTAGGCCATTAACCCATATGGTTCCGGCTCTGGTACAAGAATAGGGATGGATTGCTCAATAGGAATTGCTGTGTTTTTATGTTTCAAGTGCTATTTTTCCCTGAGGCTTTCAGCATGTCGCTTTATTTCAAAAACAAGTAGCTCACGTGTCTAGAAAACCATGTGCTGAGGCTCACTGTCAGAGATTCTGTTTATTCATGGAAAGGTCATCTACTGGGAGAGGACTGTATTTTCACTCCAGGCTGGTGTGCAGAACTACAAAGAGTCTGGGTGCTTAATGGTGCTTATTGCCAAGCCGTCCCGCAGTCAGCGATCCTTTCACTGTTAATTCCCAGGCCTAGCAGGCATTATTGTGCTATGTTGCACAGTAAACACCTCTAGGTTCCATAGATATATTAAATTTATGCAGTGCCACAGGCCATGTAAACTGAAACACAGAAGAAAATATTTTCTTGTGATTCCACCAGGAAGGGCTTGTGATTTTTGCTTTTTGGTCTCTTGATTGCTATTACAGAGGCCCCTTTTTGTTTAATGATGCAGAGTCTGCCTGAGCTCTTTGTTCGATTGAAAAACAAGCCCCTGATGAGTTGGGAACAAGGAGATGCTGGGTTTTCCAACCAGGGCTTCCTACCGCCTCGTTCCCTGTGAGGATTGCGTCATTACTGGAGCGCTCTGAGCCTCGAATTCCCTATTCATGAAACAACAACAACAATGACTATGTGACCTTTAAGAGACTCCATCCTAGCTCTAAAGGTCTATATTCTATTACCATCTTTTCATATTTACCCCTTTGCCAAGTATTTCATTCTCTGATGATGAATAGTATGGAAGAGAATTAACTGCTACCTAGGAAATATGTGTGATTAAGTTTGTGTATGATTTCTCTATAACTAACATGCACTGGATTTTAATTTTACTCATAATTACTAACTTAAGGCTTAAAATATCTGTGGATTAAATAGAAATATTGTACCATTTTTATAGCCTCTTCTTCTCATATTAATAAAATCACATAAAACACCGCCCACACAGATGATAAGCCTCATTTTATCACCAAGAAGCATAATTAACAAATTAAAGAGTTGGACTTAAACTTGTATTACAGGTTTTTGCTCTCATTTAAGTAAAGCACTTGGTCTAAATCACAGTGATTATTATACGATGCTAACTAAATACGTCTGCTTTTCACAATTGCGTTTTTATGCCCTGCTTCACATTTTCTAATATAAGGCTAGGTTTTGTTTACACTTTGATCTACTACAGATTTTTCTAAACAATACCTGCTGAAAATAGAAGCACAAATGTGTATGTCATACATGAATTTTTGCCCTCTGTAAACATGAGCTTGTACCCAGTCTTTGCTGGCGGCACACCAATAGAAATATCAGTGCTTCCAATTTAGAGAATTTCATACTTTCCCCATTATCTTCAAAAATATTCTTTGAAAGAAAGGTTACTATCTTTAGTCTGGTGTCTCTGCACATTTCTGGAATAACACTATATATAAATCGGCCTCAGAAGCAGTGCTCAGAAAACACAGGAAACTTTGAAGGGAAGGGCAGACACAGCACCTAGGAAAACATTCCCTCAGCCCTACAAAGGCCAGCTGGCTGAGTCCAGGAGACGGAAGTGTATTACAGTTGAGTACACAAGTTGGATCACGCAGATTGAAGTTCGACTCCTAGCTCTGCCTCTTACTGGTGGCATGACCTTGGGCAATCATTTAATCCTCATAAGTTTTCATTTTGTTATTTTTAAAATGAAGAAAATACTGCCTACTTCACAGGATTTGTGCAAAAATTAAATAAGATAATATACATATCGTGCTAGTACATAACAATAGCCCATACATAATGGTGGTGGTTGCTATTTTTATTATCGTTGTTGTATCTATTTCTAGTATTATTAATATATCAGAAAGAATATGACCATGGGGCTGGGTGCACACCATGGTTTTGACTGTGACATTCGGGCTGTAGCAGTAGTTTCTCCCAGAGGGTCCTGCTCTGCCCAGGGTGAGGGAATTGGAACTCGAAGACACACATAGAACTGACAGCATTGAAGACCTCTAAGGAAGCTTAAAACATTCTTCCTAGCCCTGCCCGAGGCTGCATTACTGCTTACCAAGCTCTTTTCTGACCTCCGGCACTTATTCCATTCCTCTGTTCCCATGGCTGTCTTCCTAAATTACTTCATTTCCCTCTTGCAAGAATCCTTACAACATCCCGGTTCAGTGACAGAGAAGTCGGATAACTCCCGTCACGTCGCTGCCCCTAATGGGAGAAGAGCGAGACTAGGAGATGAGACTCCAGCAGAGAAGAGTTGAGCTTGGCAAGTCACACGCATACACACTTCATTATTGACTGTAAAATCAACTTAGCGACTTACAACATTTTTCATGAAATAGAATAGAAGATATCAGTACACACTTCATGCAGTATGCAAAGTATTGTTTAGTTAACCTTTCATTTCAGTTATGTGTCTGTCTGCGTCTATGCATACATGTGCATGAACTGGGCTGCAATGTAAAGCATATTTCGTTTTGTTCTCATTTGGAATAGGAGACCTTTAAGGTCCCTTTGAGCTAGAAAGCCTATTTGGTTCTCCAAAATCTGTAGAACTGAGGTCCAAAATGGCAGTATATGGGGGCTTTGGTTTCATTGGGTTGGTCTATATCTTTTTTTCCAGTAAGAAAATGAATTGTCTCCTCATCAGTAAATAAATGTTTTGAAAGAATATAAGTAGGGTCTACAATTAATCCTCCAAGAAGATGACTTGTCTTCTGGGAATTAGATTACCATGTAAAGTGAACCCAGTGATTGGTCCCTGCAGCATGTGTGGGACTCCATGACCCATCTCCTCCCCTCAGTAGCCCACTTTTCTACACAGTCCATGGGAGCTGGGCCTGCTAGTGAAGACCTGAAGCGGGGAGATGAACTGCTGGGCGGAAGGGATGGGGCATTTCCTCCAGCATGCACACATGCCTGGGCTTTCACACTGAGACATAATACACACCAAGAAGCCAGAAGATGTGCAATGCATCTGTCACGCTTCTACAGGCCAAGGGGAGTATGCTATGGGCCGGCAAGACAGCTGCCTGCCTGGGATTCCTGAGCTCTCCGAAACCAGTTTTTCACTCTGCATCTCTTTGGCGCAGAATAAGCACTTCATTCTCCCCTTCACACAGACAGTTAATTTACATTGAGAACTATAACTGCCAAGATGATCAGACACTCCAAACATAGGTCAACATAGATATTCCCCGTTTAAAAAATGTAAACAGGAAAGTTGTTTATACTGAGAAAGTGCTCAGCAAATGTGAAGTAAGTGCAAGGGTATCTAGTCGAAAGATGCAGCCTATTGGTTCTCCAAGCCATCCAGGTTAATGAGTCCACACAGCTGCAAATGCTCACGCTGCAGCCCAGGCCTTTTCCCTCTTTTCGACTCCTTGGCTCACCACAGTCCTATTAACACATTAGTTCTTCAGATGATGAAATGTGGTCAGCTTGGTTTAAGCCACCAAATTCCAATTCTATTGTCCTACAGTGAGAACACACCCTAACCACTTTTTCTGTCCCTACAGGTTTCCAAATCGTAACCGCATGTGTAGAGACTGATCAGTCTCTTGGTTACTACTGAAAGTGGTTAGTCTCAGTCATCACTAGCGTACTTTCCATCTCAGCCCCAAGAGGAGTGCCATGACGCAAAGTCTGAGGCTGTCAGCTTTATCGTCAGGTATGAGCACAAAGCCAAAAAGGAGACCCCCAAAGACAGCATCTTCTTTTCTACTGGATTTTGTGCAGTGGGTTTGTACTAAGGTAACTTATTTGCTTTTAGTATTATTTAGCTGCTATTCTAGTTTATTTTCCATATAAATAATGTATTGGTAGTTTGAACACAAGCTCTAGGAGAGGTGTGCAATTGGAAAAAATTTTAAATTAAAGAAATGAACACTATAAACATGGCATAGCTTTTTAAGTAACCTTCCAAGGCTTGTTGCAATTAGTCACAGGCTTAAGAACCCAGGTCCGTTATCTTTCTATTGAACAGGAGTCTCACAAGCTTTGTGGCCACCATTCCAGTAACAAACACATTGCACCTTCCTTTGTATGTCTTCGGTATTAACAAAGTCTTCTGCTTCAGGAATTTTGATTATTGATATGTTAACCATAATTTTCAAATCAAAACTCTAGACACAGGTTTCTAAGATGAAATTTGGATTGACTTCATGATCTCTTACAAAATGTCTCACCTGGTCAAATGTTGACCATCCCTTAAAATTTATTTTGATGTTACAATAAAATAGAACTTTAAAGGAAAACAATTCGGATCGAATTTTAAACTACTTTCTAATTACCTAATTACATCCACACCCCTTGGGAAGATTCACTGTCTCTCACCCTCGTTCAGTCCATCACCTTCGTATTGCTTCTGAGGTAGCAGGATCTTAAAATATTCTCCAACTTTCAAATGAAAACAACAGCACATACACACACATCCTTGTATTCAATCTGGGCTAGCATGCACACATGTGTCCTCATTAATCCCCAAATTCCTTCAGCCTGTGACTCAATTTCAGTGACACATATGCTTTACTGTACTTCTGCCGAGTCATTCAGTTACTACTTATCAAACACTAGGATTTCTCAGTTATTTTATTGATATGCGGAGACAATGGGTCAGAATATCTGAAACTGAGACTGTCTCAGAAAAGACCTATAGTCCAGGAAAGCAGCAGGCGTCCCTAAGCAGGAGTGAAGGTAAGAAAGAGGCCCGCCGAGGGCACGGTGCCCTGAGCAGCACCACCCCGCACAGCTATCAGTTAAAAGAGGGAAATTCCAGTGATCATCACCGTGATAGTTACATTTTTTAAGTGCTTACTGTGTTCAAGGGTCATGCCAAGTGCTTTCAGTGTGTGACTCATTTAGCACTCATAAAAGCCTTTATTAACCTGTTTCACAGTTGAAGAAGTGGGCTTGGAGAGATCACTTAGAACTTACAGAACCTAGATCCAAACCTGTCTTTCTGATTCCAGAGACAGTGCTCTGGGATCTGAATCTGCTCCTAGACTGAATGTAAGGCCCATTAGACCTTCAGGAAGCTTCACACCTCCTGAGTACAGTTCCAGCCTGGGCCCTTGAGTGAGTCTTTACAACATTCCCACCTGTTTCAGAAAGAAATGTGTCCTCTGGGTCCTAAAACCAGGAGCATGTCTTCAGTGGGATAAGTACTCAGAAGGCATCTTTTCACTTTTTACTTTGTATAATTTTCATACCTAATATAATTTACCATTCCTAATTCCTCACATGTTCCCCTTCAACAGGTTATTTTTGACTATTTATTATTACCACAATTAATATTTATTGGACACATCCCTGTGCAACATACAGAGAAAGACAGACTTCCTCCCACCCACTTTGGCTTTTGCTTCAAATATTTAGATTTTAAACACAATGTTTTTTTGGCTGGCTCATTCTGTATGAAGCAATAGAGCCTTTGCAGGAAATGTCAGATGCTTGCTTTGTGATCAGTGTGAGGAGTAATGTACCCCACACAAAGACTTGGACTTGGCAAGCAAGCTCTGTGTACGTACTGTCATGTGAGGAAGGCAGGGACAATGATTCTTTCCAGCCACAGTTTTTAGGAAATGGACTTTTCTATCTCTCAGTAAAATGCAGTGGCAGGAAGGTACAGGGTACGTGGGTGCTGGTGGCCAGCATGGCACCTGGGTCAGGGGCATTAATAGAAGTCTGTGCTTACCTCTCCTTATAGTAATGGATAAATCCAGACCAACTCTTTTGTGCTAAACATTTTTAAAAGACATGAAAAGGTACATATCCAGTCTACTTATTCCTCTTTCACAATCTTCCAAATAAGGCTAGCAGCATGTAAAAATACCTCATTCTAGCATGCTAGCTTCAAAACTTTCTGCCTGTGTGGCATTTCTACTCTAGAGATATAGTCTGAAACCCAGACTTGCAATGTTTTCCATTTAAGAAAATGTGCCAGTTTCATGTGGCATGACATTGAAGACTGAGATAGAAGAGAACACTAAACACCGGAGTGACAAAATTTTTACTTAATAGCTCTCAACCACCTAAAATATGGTCTCATGAAGACAGGAGAAAGTCAAAGCTCTGGGGTAACATTGCATAACAATTGCAAATTTCCACTGAAAGAAGACAATGCACTTTCACAAAAAAGCTGAAAGGTTTGTTAATGACCAATGAGCAGGCATGAGTGTTAAGCCTAAATGAACCATGGAACAGAAAGGGACTTGGCCCACTGTCTTCATCCTCTAGTTAAGTGGGAGATCCGTGTGTATTATTCACGGCCACGCAGATGGTAAGTAGAAGAGTTGGGGTATGAATACAGATTCTTTTGGTCATTTAATCTAGAGCTCTGGCCAACATACCATACTGTCCCCAATTTTTTAACCCATAACACAAAAATATACAGGAATGAATATGTAACTCTAAATCCCCAGATTCTGAACCATCTGAGAATCTTCATAAATTATGGGAACTTAGAGATAAGGACTCCAAGCCATTAACCATGGACAGTCCTCCAACAGTCCCAAGATATCTTAACAGAAGACACTTTGAAGAGGGCTTCTATTCAGCCTGCAGGTAAAGTGTCCCATCCAGGGTCCAGTCTGATTGGTTAGAACCTGTGTTCTACTGGTTAGATATTTTGAATATCATCCCTGCTTACTGGGAGATCCTGAAGGTACCAGAGTGTTGAATCCATACACACTTTAATTATACTTACAGGAGGCAATATTTGCAGCTTGTTAAGCCCAAATTATTCAGGTATTATGTAGAAAATGTTTAAATTACTCTGAAGAAAGCAACAGACCCACCCCTTTTAGCTGCCTTAATTTTCTTTCCCATAGCTATAAATTCTAGCCATGTAAGAATAAGACCTCTGACAAAGGGTAGCCTTTTAAATGCTTGCTTAATAGTCTCAAGTAATTCGCTAAACCACTGTTGGAAGCCATAAAAAGGTCATGCTCTTTCCATCTCATTCATCACATAGTTTGGGCACCTTGTTTACAAAGACAACTGGAATTATAAAAAGAGAAGAATCCACTGGGTTGCTGTACACCTGATACAGAATTGCATTATTGTAAACCAGTTCACCTGAAAACAATCACCGAATCTCTGTCTATTGATGAAATAACAAACTCCTACTGCTCTGTAATAAATATTGTATGTGTGAAATTACAAGAAAGCTTGGAATTTTTCCCCTTGGCATATGGCATGGTGCCTCAGACTTAAGTTTCCTCATCTCATTTTGCTACAGCAAAACTGTAGTGTTATAATCTAAGGGCCGAAAGTTTTTAATTAGCCCTTAAGCACAAACCCACAATATCGGCAAGTGCCTCTAACAGCAGGGACCTTTACAGATGATGTCACATTTTGCATGGAGAAGATTAGCTTCTGCTGTGACATTTAGATGATTTTTTTAAAAAAGCTACTCCATAAATTTAGCAATATATGACTTATAGAGTATCTTAAGCTTTGAACATAAAGTTCTCTTTTTCTTTACATCATTGGTGTTTCATTGTTGGGTTTTTGTTTTTGTTTTTTAGTGACATCTCATTTTTAGTTGACTAAGAAATGTAATGCCTTTTTGGTACGTTGTGTGAGTGAGCTAAGGATAACCTGTCCCCTTCTGAGTCAGCCACTGTGTGGCCTGCCAGGAGGATAGATGACCCTGCTCGGGGCTGAAATATATGGCTTCTCTAAAAGGCAGCCTAGCATTTTATTCCATGGTGTGCTCTGATCAAAGGTCATGAAAGTTTCTCACCCATTTCAATCAGTTCTATTTGCAAACTTACTCCATTTGTGAACTGGCCTGCTAAAAGATGTGATGCTTCTTCAGATTTTTACTCCATCTTCTATTTAAAATCAGTGACATCATACCTTTTTTCTCCGATATAACTAGTGAAGGAATCCTTGAGAGAATGGCCCAGGGGAAGGCTATCTACAATTAATTTCAGAAAGGCCAAATGTTGAATCTCAGTGTTTCCATCTAGTCTGGGAATTTGGGGCACCACTGCTAACTATCTGAGCAGAACATTGCCCAGTTTGCTCTGGTTATTTTTTTTATCATCACCTGAGGACATTTTTTTCATTGATTTTAGGGAAAGGAAGAAAGGGGACAGAGGGGAGAGAGAGAGAGAGAAAGAGAGAGAGAAACATCAGTGTGAGAGAGAACATTGATTGGTTGCCTTCTTTTATGTGTCCCAACTGGGAATTGAACATGCAACATGGGTATGTGCCCTAATGGGGAATTGAACCCATGATTGTTCGGTCTATGGGACTACACTCCGACCAGCTGAGACACACTGGTCAGGGGTCCTTTGGTTATTTTTCTGGCTGAATATTAGCCTGACTTCAAACAATTCAGGTCTGCAGACCCAATTCAGATTCAAAGAGAAACATAACTACATTCTCTAAGTAAGGGAAAATGAGAGCAAGAAGTCAGGAAAGTCTGACTAGTCTTAGATTTCTTAGAGGAAATGTTAATCTTCTCAGTTAAAGAAGGTTTATAATGTTAAATAAAGTTTAAAAACTGAGTGACGTCAGTGCCAGGTGACAGGGGTGTGGCCTGTGGGTGTAGTGGGGCTCCAGTAAGAGTCCAGGGGTTTGCTCCCACCCCTCCACTAACTGACTCTGTCATGTTGGGCAGAGTATTTCTCTTCCTGAGGCTCGACTTTCTCATCTGTAAAATGATGGAGCTGGCCTTGGCTCCCTAAGGTCCCATTCAACTCTCACATGTTGAGGCTGTGAGTCAATAAAATGTCTGAGATGGCTAAAGTAAGAGGAGGAGGCAATGGCATATTGGGCTCAAGAGCTGTGGCCAGGAAGAGTAATAGGAGTCAAGATGGAGAAAAAAGAAGAGACAATTGCATTTAAAACAAATAAAATTTTTAAGAAGACCTGGACAGTAACTAAAGAAGGTGAAGACTAACAGCAAAGTGCCTTTCCAAAGGTGTGGAAAGTAAAATTGACAAATAAAACAAATAAATAGGAGGCAAAGAGCATAGCCTTTAAAACATGAAAATATTGGTCATGATATGAGTAAAAAAGAGAGAATGCCTAATGAAAATCTAAAACATGCTATATTCATACTGCCAAATTCTTAAAAAGAAAATCTATACCTAGTGATAAACCCACATTTTTAAAAATATAAACTCATGTCATCCTTTTTTGTCTATTTGTCTGTGATTCCGGCCAGGCCAGAGAACTTGGTCTTATATGACATATGTTATAGAATCGCAACTAAATAATGAAGTAGCAAGATAAAACACTGCCTATAGCTGCAGAATGAATGTTTATGTCCCCCAAATTCATCTGTTGAAACCCTAACCCCCAATGTGATGGCATTAGCCAGCAGGGTTTTTGGAAGGTCTTTAGGAGATCAGGGCGGACCCCTCATGAACAGGATTAGCACCCTTATAAAAGCAGCCCACGTGGAAGGACAAGTGGGCAGGCAGTCTGCTACCCAGGAGAGGGTCCCCACCAGAACCTGACCATGCTGGCATTCTGATCTTGAAGCCCAGCCTGCAGAACTGTGAAAAAGAAATGTTTGTTGCTTAAGCCACCCAGGTTGTGGTATTTTGCTATACCAGCACAAATGGACTGAGACAGAGATATAGAAAAGTCAAATAAATTACCCAGTGTCACAAAACAAATAAGAGACAGAGCCAAAATTCAAACGTGAGCCACAGATTCTGGGGCCTCTTTGCGGATTCTTGGCCACAAGGAAGTCTTTAATAACAGTAAGTGCTGCAAAGGGAAGGAAGCTGGTGCAGGGTGTCGGGAAGACCGCCCTGAGAAAGGGACATTAGATAAGACCTGAAGAGCCGCAGCAGCTCAGCCAGCACAGAGCTGGGGGAGCTGCTCCAGGCTGATTACCAAAGAATTATAGTTTATTTTTATCCACAAGACTATCATACTATTATCACATACGAATACTGCAAATAACTTTAAGTATGCATTTAAAAAATTACTTTAGCAATCCCAGTGGAGTACAGAATCATCTTTTTATGTAAATTCAGGATTAGATGACCCTTTCTATTTAGATTAAGCTGCAGAGACGTTCTCTGAGTGCCATTCCTGTGTGGCCACACCAGGATCCTGGAGGTTCTGGTAAGGAAGCCCTTGGTTTGAAATGATGCAAGCTGGGGAGCTGGGGACAACGGGTTTTCAGGTTGTTGGTATAGATGAGTTCTCCCGTAAACAGAATAACAGGAAACCACCCACCTCTGACCTTTCCTCTAACCACCTGCTAGGGGCTCACTGAGAGAGGGCAGGCACGATTCCTAGTCCTGTGGGTAAGAAGAGGTTCCACAAGTCAGAATGGAGCCAGTCTTGGTCATAATGGAGCAAAGGGAGCAGATGAGGTAGTTGGCTTTGGCCACCACTCCTGATGGGCAGCCTACAACAGACTATGATGGGTGGGAAGCATGATGTCTCAGGACGCGTGGGGCTGCTGAGCCTGAATCTGGTATGTCCAGGTGGGTCGTGTGTGAAGAGAAGGAACAAAGGTCGACCTCTGTGTTGGGTGTATATATTGAAAGCTAGATCTAGACTAGTTCTAAAATATATTTTACCATTCTGGGTCCAAGAGAGATTTTCTGCTTCCTGTGATATCTTCCAAAAATTATCCTCCTATTCCTCAAAGAAAAGATAAAAGGGCATGTCCATAATTCTAGCCTTAAGGTTCTTTTTTAGAAGAATAAAATGGCCATTTTAGGACAAGCTTTCCCAGGAAACTATTCCTTTTGCAGGTTACATTTCAGTTATGATTTCCATTTCCAAGGATAAGTCTAACAGGACGTTATGTATCAACACTGCCAGAAATCAGGACTCTACATACTTTCCACTGGCCCACCCCTCAACCTCCCCCCAAAACAGTCTGGGGTTGGAATGCTTACCTGAGGGAAGAAGGAAAGGGAACTCATATTTATCGACACCTGCTTTATGACTGGCACTGTCACACGTACCTCTGCACCTTCATGCCCACCCCTCTGAGTGGAGTTCCCATTTACGGAGAAGCACACCAAGGTTAGGGGCTTCCCCCTCACATGACTCCCTCTTGCTAAATAATTGTACTATATGTGCATTAAGAAAGGCAGGCAGAGGTCATTAAGAAATGGGATATGCTCTTTCATGTGTTCAGCATAGAGGGCAGACATTTCTAATGAGGCTCATAGAAGCAGCGCCCACGCGGCCTGGAGAGCCTGCCTTCTCTGGGTCAGAATGGCTATTGACCACATTGCGAAATGTTTGCACACACAAAGGGAAGCCATAGCCTGACTTTCAAAGGAGTAACACTTGTGTGTTCTTAGGGTACCCACCCATCATTGAGCAACCGGCTTTGGAAAGCTCCTGAAGGAGGAGTGAAAGGTGGAAGTGACCTCGATTGAGACAGGGTGGCCCAGGGAAATTGGTGAAGGGCATTGGGTAAAGGGGCATCAAGGGCACAGGGCACAAGATGTAGAAGATGGCTCCATATGACAGTGAGGTCACCTAGGTCCCTTCTGCCAATGGGGCAAATTTGGGGAAAGGTTGATGGAGCCAAGTTTTCCAAAGAAATACTGCAGAGTGGATTTTGATTGTCCTGTGACAATAATAAAGAATAGCCATTTATTTGTTTCACTTTCTAAGATAAATAAGTAACTGACCCATAAAACCCCATGTTGCTGAACTTGGCCTCATATCCTCTTTGCTTCTAAATCCAGTCTTTCATTCTTTTTTTTCCACTAACTTTAATATGTCGGTTATTAAAATGTAACCCAAAGAAAACCTAACTTATGAAAACTAAAAGTATTAGCAAGCAATGAATGTTAGTTAGTATTACTTTTTTTTAAGTGCATTCAAATGCAACATTTGTATTACTTCAGCATTTTATTTCCAGTTAAGAGCACAGTATTTTTTAAGAAGAAAAACAAACACATTCTGAAAGATTGTGCCTGTTTCTAACCTCCCTGGACGTGGGTGGCTGTGCCAACAATAGAAATCAGCATTAGGAACACGTGATTTCTCTCTCTAATGGGGTCATAAACATATTACAAGTAAATGCTAAAATAATGACTTTCTCTGGACATCTTTTTAAATTTGAGCTGAGTTTAGAAAAATAATAGCCACCTGGCAAGCCAGCTCCTCTTTGAAAGCTGAATTAAAATCAAACGAGTGAAATAATTAGGACAGCTGGAAATAATAAAAACAATAGATAGCAGACACATCTTTGACAAAACACAACAAACCCGAGACATTACAATGTAAAATTTCAATTGCGTCATAGCTTACTAACTCTCTGCTTCTTCACCCACCGCCAGTTCCTGGTCACAGTGAAAAACACTGTGCGCCAATATGCAAAACCAAAGAGCAGTAACACCATTATAGCCCACATGGGCATGACAGTAGCAGAGGCTGCTGTCGGGGGGATATTATATCTAAATAGACACAGTACCGCAATTTGAATGAATCAGTGTTTTTCCTGTCTGTCCCTCATATGGAGTGGTAAATTTTACTTCTTGCAAATTGTTCATGGACTAACACCTACTTTTTGATGCATGTAACAAGTCTTAAATTTGTTTTTTGAAATATGAGGCTTATTTGATTTCTCTTGTCCAAATTCAGAATTTCAGAATTATTCCTAAACTGTGTCTGGCCTACATTAAAAACAAAAACAAAAACACCTCACCTGAGCTAAATTTTGCCATTCCTCTAAAATGCAGAAGCTTCTGCAGTCAGTGTTTCCAAATAGCATGCATTTTCTTTCTGCTTTACAGAGGGGCAAGGGGAAAGCCATATGCTAAAACCTAAAGGTGGTTTTCTCCAGGAAATGGAATTACTGGTAATTTTTATCTTTTCTTATGTTCTCTTCTATATTTACTAAAATTTTTTATAACTTAAAGCCGAACACAGCTTTGTGTAAACTCTTCAATCCCATAAACGGATTTAAAGGTGCCGGGGGAGGTCGATGACTCAGAAACACATTAATAACACACACACTGACGGACATTAAATAAACATCAGCGAGGGGCAATGGGAATGGAATTCATGGGAATGGAGTCCACAGACTCTGCATCTCCACTGAGGTGCAAGCCACTAGCACTGTAAGGTAACTGTAACGTGGGGAAGTGCCCTGGGGTGCATCAGTGCGTTCCCGACGGCACAGAACGGAGCACAGAGCTCAGGGTGGATCTGGAAGTCAGGTTATCTGGATATTCAGTGAATGGCATCCTACACGGTTGGTGTGAAAGCTGCTTAATCTCCTCAGTCTCTTTGCCATCGAAATATCTTCTTTTCCACAGGCAAAGCGTCCGCTTAAAGTTAATGGAAACTGAGAGAACTGGGACATGTCTCCCTTTACTTTTTCTCTCTGTCAAACCAAGATAAAGGTTTTATTTGAACTTTTTTATTTGAAGAGGAGCAGTACTTGAATGAAATGTGGTCACGATTGGAAATCTTAAGAATTTGAAAATTTCCAGACACTCACATAAATGAAACAATGCCTTGAAGAATTAGGAGGGAATTATTCTGAACAAACACATAGCTATCTAAGCAGCATTCCTTGAAATAGGAGAATTTTCCACCTATATTCATTTATAAAATTAATGCCTACCAAGAAGAAAAAAATGGAAAGGGATTTAAATTAAAGTTTTAATTTAGTCAAAATGATTCAGGTTTTTACATTTTAGTACACTGGTAAATGCAATTTCTTAAAATTTGAATAGCAATAGCTAGTTCAACTTTTTTTTTTACTTGAAGGTTTAATTTGGCCATGACCCCTTCTTTAAAAATTTCAGTTTAAAAATCCTGTACAAATTTAATAACTGAGCTTAAAACTCCCCCAATCTGACTAATTTGGAAGGCAAAGGGTATACATAAGTAAAAAAGGTTACTGATTTTTAAGCCAATTCAGCAATTCGCTAATTAAAATTAATTAGTAATCTTGAATGAGTTGTTAGATATCTATGAACTACATATTGGTGCTCACCAAATATTTGTTCAAAGAATGAATAAACAAATGAATGAATGATCAAATAATATGCACTTTTCTCATCCTATCTCTAGATGACTTGCTCTAACCTGTGACCCACGTGTTCCTGTTCAGCAACAGCTCCCAAACACAAGTCAGCCTATGAATACCAACCCATCACCGGAGTCAGCCCAAGACGAAATTTTCAAGAGCTTGAATACAGTGAGAGGAAAAAAAGTAAGAACAATATATTTCATTTCTCATAAGGCTAAATGATTCAATATAAAGGACTCTCCTATAGTCTGAGAGTTTGTCCTTTGCATTTCTTTGGAGAACACATGTCTTTTCTTTCATGAAATGATTTTTTTAGTAGTAAACATTATGCAAAAATATTTTTCATGCATGAGAAAAAAACCCACTTTCAGCCCCTCTCCACAGCCCTGCATTTGCTCATCCCCATCTTCACTATACTCTAGGTTTCATTAAGTGCCCAGCCCTAGCCCGGTCAGTCCTCTGTCCAGACTGTACAACCACGTAAGGCACAGCCCAGGACCACAGTGCCTGGGTCCCACAGAGAGTGCACCAGAACTCCACTGGGTAAAACTCCCCACCCCTGTCATTTTTCCATCTGGACACAATCCAGGGAGGTCACATGACAATTTAATGTCACACAGAAAAGAAGTAAGCAGAATAACATTTTATTTAATCTTATCAACCACCCTAAAAGACAAAATGTCATCCATATTTCCTAACAAAGGAAACTCCCAAGTCTTGCTGATGGTTTACCAAAGATCACATAACCAGTTAGAACTGAGGCCTGGCTTGGAGTGAAACTTATTCAACTCCAACATCCATATTCATGTATTAATACATCCTTATACCTCCAAATTTTTAGGAGTCAAAGCACACTTGAGTCCCAAACACACAATTCCTGACTCCATGCAGCTATTATTCCATAGTTACCCAGGAACAGCTCGGCGGAAAAGGTGTAGAGGTGTGGTGCTGAGAGGGTAATGAGACCCTGGGGCAGCTGAGAGCACTCTTATTTCCCCAGCCCTTTCCGGTCTTCTTCTCTGACCTTCATCAAATAGGACCTGATTCACAAGCCATTTTCAGGTCACTGTGGTCCTGAGCCGCCGCCCCTACCAAGGCCAGCACTGGGGTAGACAGCCACTGAGGTGGGCGCCAGTAATCCCCACCTGCTAGTATTCACTCTTGTGTTGCACTCTCCCTCATCGTGCCTGGGTTGGTCTGGATAACCAACAGCATATGAGAGAAGTTACGATGCATAACTTCTGAGAGCAGGTTATTTTAAAAATGTAACTTCTGCCTTTAGTTCTCTCTCTCTCCCCCTCCCTCCCTCCCTCCCCTGAAAATACTTGGGTAGCCTACAGAGAGACTCACCTAATGAGGAACTAGAGTCTAACAACCATGTGAATGAGCTGAGAAAACAATCATTCCCCAGCTGAGTGTTCAGATGAGACTGCAGCCCCAGCAAACAACTGTGTGGAAACCTCGTGTTGTGAGAGACCTTGGACCAGAACCACCCACTTAAACTGCTCCCAGATTACTGATCCACAGAAAAAAATATATTTGTTGTTTTATACTCTTATCCTTGGATGTAACTTGTTATGCAGCAATGGATAAAAAACTGAAGCCCTAAGACTTTCCTCCAATAACTAAACATTTCTCTTACCTTGGCCCATTCAGATTGTTCCCATTGAGGGAAGAGCAATTCTCCTCCTTGCCTTCCATAAACAAATGATTTGTGTCAATATACTGACTCCCCCTCTCTGGCTGGGGAGTAAGCTCCATAGCTAATTCACAAATATTTTCACTTGAAATATGTGTGGGGTTCTAGGCAGTGAAATCTTTGGAAAGCTGCTCGTCTTTCTTCCCTTTGCTCCATCATTTTTACACTCACTATAGTTTTTGAAATCTTTCTCTCACAAGTCAAAAGAAGCCAGAAAATTTTTAAAAAGAGTTTGACTCCTCTCCTGGGTAGAATATTTAAGTCATACATTATTGTTGTTTTTAGGCAAACCAGTACAATTATGCAACATAAATTATTTTAAGGCATCTGGGACTTCAGTTCAATTTAAAATCCTAGGAGGTTTATTACCAAAATGAATGATTATAAAATACATGCATGCAAATGAAGAGATAAAAAATTAAAGAGCATATGAAATTTAATGCACACTACTTGTAATTCCATGCCAAATTGTTGCAAAAGACAGTGGCTATGCAATACCATGTAAAAAACATGGTTTACAATATTTACAACTTGAGAATATGGTTATAATATTCTATTGTCATGAGTACATATTATAAAACAGAATAGAAAATTAGCCTCTGGTGTTAATAGGAAGAGGAGGGAAAGAAATGTTTACCCAATACTGACAACTGTGTTACTGCCAAAATAAAGGTCCCTGCTTCCACCCTAATAGTATACCACAGTGAAAATCTTGTGAAAATAGAGAGTCTCTGTTTCTTAGTGTTTTTATTCTAAAAGTCCATTTTGGGCCAATGTAATTCAATCACTATTTAAATATCAAAAGTGCAAAAGCTAATATATCTGAGACCCTGGGGTTAGGGGAGGAGAGGATAAAATTGCCCAGCCTAGAGAGAGGGACAGGTGTGAGTATGGAGAATCTGAACCAGGACTGTGTGAGCTGTTGCAGTAGCCTAATTGTCGACTCCCCCGCCCCAGACTCCTCTTCTTACCCATCCTCAGCTCATTTCACTTTCCTGCATAAAGCTCTCCATTGCTTAGAAAATATAGTCCAAATTCAATACAAAACCCTTCAACATTTGGTCTGAAACTCCCTTTCCATATTCAAATGACGCTCTAGGGAACTATGGGAGAGCAAAGTGATTCCACTCAGAAAGACTAAGGATCCCGGTGTTGTCCTTCCAGTGGAATGAGACCATGCACGGTTTCTCTAGAGCTCATCACTCCATAACTTTTGCCTCCAGCAAGAACTAACCTCTAAAGAAGGATGGAGTCCTGCAGCCAGGGAGCAGCAGGGCATGTCCCTGTAGTGACTGGTACAGAGGAAACAAAATGTTCTGAAAGATATTTAACTGATAGTGGGCCCTCTTTTCCAACCCCCCACACCCCAGCCCCAGGCCCCCAAAGAGGGAGCATTGTATTTCTGAATGTTTCCTGGGACCACCCTTGAAAATAAATGGGGTGGTGAGATTTGGAGATAAAGAAAAATGCTTGGAACTCACTAGGCTGATGCACCAAGGGGACAAGAGTTGAGGAGCGTCACCATGGGAAGGCTTTTTTCTTTGGTTGTGACTATTTTAGTGAGTGGGGAGTTCCTGCATGGCGTAGAGACAGGCCCTTCTTTCATGCATCCCTCTAAATACCACAGTGTGCCTCTAACAACTGGACACTCTGAGAACCAGCAGGCATTGGGGCCCTGAGCAGTCCGTGGGAAGCAAATGTCTGACTGAACTGCCAGTGTAGCTAAGAGGTCAGCCCCAACACCTGCACCAGGTACAAAGCCCAAGAGTTAAGATGGCAGCTCCATGGACTAGTGATGGGATCTCCCTCACTGTGCCCATGAGCACCAAATAAACCCAATTTTTTACATAATTCCAAAGAAAGAGTAATCAAAGCCTGAGTCTTCTGTCAGTCAAGTGAGGGCAAGCTCAGAGAAATTTATGCTTGATTTAGAGATTTAAGGAGTGCACCATATACCACGTTCTAAAATATTTATATCACTAGACATAGATCAGGGGCTGTTTCCAGATAAAATGCTCAAACCACTGTTTCTAGATCCCTGTACACCCTTTTGCAGGCTGAACCCATGTACATGGGTCTACAGCAAAAACCACAGCACACTCTATGAAAACAACCACCTCCCATTCCCGCCTCCTCATTTCTGTAGGCCACAGGCCAAGCCCAGCCTGCTGCAGGTGTTTGTATGGCCCTTGAGCTAAGAATGGTTTCTACATTTTTTTAAATGGTCGAAAAAATCAATACAAGAATGATATTTCATGACACATAAAAATAACATGAAATTTAAAAATATACTGCCCACAGATAGTGTTATTGGGAGACCCGCAACCATTTGTTTCCTTGTGTGACCTCTCGCAGCTTTCACTATGATGGGGGCGTTGAATGGTAGCAACAGAGACCCAGTGGTCCACAACATCTAAAGCACTTATTATCTGGTCCTTCACAGAAAAAGTTTTCTGACCCTTGCTTTGTTCGCATGGAGAAAAAGGTGATTAACGATATTTAGGAAGAAGTGTGACATTCTTTACTAGTAAGCCAAGTGCCCAGTTGGAGGCAGATCGAGCCCTCATCTCAAGCCTTCTCCTCCATCCTGGCCTAAGTGGGGAGAGTGCCGCTCTCTAGGCAAGTCTTCCGGGCTAGACAGCTTCTATGCCGTCCGTGTAAGGACTTGGAACAATGGAACAGAAAGGGAAAAGCTGTGCAAAGAAAGCACAGAGGGACTAGACAATTCCCAGGCCTTCAGCCTCTGTTTCGTGGTAACGGCATGTCTAAATACAGAAGATAGACATGGAGGGAAGGCGGCAGACCAGCCTGGACTGAGAAAGAAGCCCCCAGCTACCAGCCATGGAAAGCCCACCTTCTTCCTGGCCACCGAGTAGTGGAGGTGGAGAAGGCAAAGTGACATCTTGAGGAAAAAACTGGGGCAAAGGACAACAGGGCGAGTGGCCTCCTGCAGACTGCTTTGCAGAGCTGAGAGAAGACTGCTGAGAAGCATCCTAACCCAGCAGGCCTTCTGAGTGGAGCGGACTCTGTATCCTGAGTGTGTTGATGCTCCTCTGTAATTATATTCTGAGAGAGCAGCTTAGTTTAGATGTTTGGGGAAGTGAATAAAAATGATTTGGCAATTAAACTACATGCCTCAAGGAACTGTTTGAAGCCATTCTTTAAATTTCTCCTTTTACCTGAAAATATTAGAAATTTATATAAATTCTCACTAATGTCACTTTTCCATCCTCCTCTCTCAATCATCTTTGTTTTCAGTTGAATTAGGAAAGCTGCTAATTCAGAACAATACCTAATTGTTTTTCTAGGCTTTCATTCTACATTTATTAAGCTCTTATTGGTTGCAAGGTACTGTGCCAAGTATATGTGGAAGGAAACAAAATGAATAAAATAAAGTCTCAGCCCCAGAGAGATACACAGTTCAGGAGGAGAGATATAAATGATTAAAAATGACAAATATTTAATACTGGGGAGAAACTGTATGGGTATGTGTACGTCTTTAGAGTAAATCTGCTGAGAAGTTTGGGTTGTGCAAACTGAAAGCTGAGCCGGGATAACACCCGAAAGGAACCTTCCCCTCAGCTGGCAGAGTGCTCTGGTGAAAGGTGGTTTCCTAGCCAACTGCCTACGTCAGGGTTTTTCTAAGTGTGGTTGGAAGAGTGGCCCCCTCAGAGCACCTTGGAATGTTTGTTAAAAATCAGAGCAGCCTGTCCTCAGACCGGCTGAATCAGACTCTCCGTGGCAAGCCCCAACTCTCTGCCCCACCAGCAGCTCCACAGTCAGATCCTAGGACAACTGGAGATTCTAGCCAAACTGGAGACACATTGGATGAGGAGTTCTTAAACTTTTCTGTTCCCAGAATCATCTGGACCTTAACCCAATGAAAACAGAGTACCTGTGGAGTGGGCTTGGGCATCCGTAGTTTGTCACACTGACCAGGTGATCCCAATGGGCCACCAAACTTGAGAACCAGTGTTGCAGTCCCACTGCTCCCTTAACATTCCACCAAGAAGAACAGGCTCCATCCATTTCAACAGAAAAGTAGACTTTTTTCCTCTCCTTGATCTAAGTAGACATCTGCATTTAACAATTAAGCAGCCCATATTTTCCTTTTGTCTAATCCATCCTCCAAGGTCCAGACGTTGGACTTCATGATGCAAACTCGATCCATTAATAGAACAGACAGTGCCTGTGTGCACAGCACCCATGTGCCAGCACCATGTGGAGAACCAGAGGAGAGGAGTTGAAAAATACAGTCCAACAAGCTACAATATAAAAAATGCTAACCTTCGGGCTGTCCAAGGGGCTCTGGGGACACAGGATGGGCTATCCAGCCGGAATCGGTTGTGCCCATGGAAGGCTGGGAGGGAAAGTCTCTGCAAAGGCTTCTCGGAGGAGGCCCTTGTGCTGAGCGCAGGGTGAATGGAAGCTAGGCTCTTGGAGAAGGAAGCAGTGGCCAGCTGAGCAGATGCCCAAAGCAAAGGCATGGTCATACCTGAGTTTTTTGGAATGTCTGGCACATGATGTGGCTGCAAAGTGTCCCTGTGCTGAAAGTTCACTCGGCCATGCTACCAGTCCCTTAAGGGCCCAGAATAATCATTGTTCTGGCCTATAGATTCTCAATCCAGCTGCAAGTTAGAATCACATGAATATTTTAAATTAAGTCCAGGCCCCAGACATTTTGATTCAATGAGGCACCAGTGACTCTGTTTTTAAACAAGTTCCTTGTGTGATTCTAGGAGGTTGAGAGTCACAGGTGGAGTCTTCATAAACAGAAACTGGCCTTGACCATGGGCTACATGGACGTTACTGGTTGGCAAGAGTAGGATGGGGCTGGAGGCTGCAGGCTGCACACCCCAGCTTTCCCCCTTCCTGCCCAGGCACGTGGTCACTGTATTGCCTTCAGAGCGGTGAAACCTCGGCTGCAGTGTTCCCAGGAGAGCCACTCACCTTGCACAAATGGGGTTGAGTGATCTCTGGCCTCTCCCAGATGCTTAAATTGCCACTCCCGAATTCCTACATTCCTGCATTCCTGGGAGCATTTCTACAAGCACACCCTCATTTCTGACAAGAGGAGGGCCTGTGCTGACAGTGGGGGAAAGCCCCCGAGTACAGTAGATCCTCGACGTGTCCCCGAGGAATGCATGTGAGTACTTGTCGAGAGCCTAAATGCATGAATTCCGCCACAGTACATGATAAAATTCCCCCATTAAATTCAGTGAAATGAGCTAAAATACTGCAATCAAGTGCTTAATGAAAATAATGGAAAATGTAAAGAGGAATGGAAGTAGTAAACAAGCAAGAGAGGGATGCTGGGCAGTCGACTAAGTTTACACACCAGCTGGGCGACTCCTGGGCCACCGAGAGCAGACAGCATGTGATTCAAATCTGTGCTCCAACAGAAGAACAAATTGCTACAGGTCATAAATCTTCTGGGTCATCTGCAAATAGCTGAAACCAGGAATGTTAAATCCGTAAATGCCAAGGGTGCATTCATATATCAAAATGAACATTTGTGCAGACAACACGAGTCCAAGTGAGAGAAATGTGCTGTTGCATTTATGTGTAAATAGGATAGATAAAAATCTATCCACTGAATCTACGAAACAATATTTCTACAGCCCCCCCCCATTTTTCTAAGTCAGAGATGGATATAATAAAGAGATTTTTCTGAATTAAAATCAGGGCAAGTGATTTGGGAAAAAAAATTCTGAGCCGTAAATGTATTTATAAAGAAGGGCTCCAAAGAGGATAAAGTGGGGAAAGCTACAAACAAAAAACAAAAACAAAAAACCATGATGCTGACAGGAAGTGCTAACGCTGGAACGAGGGGCCTGTATCTGAAGAAGGCGTGAAGTTCAGTTCACACAGCACTGAGGTGCACGTGGGGTTACATTGGAACAGCCAGCCCTGGGAAGCCCATGGCTGTCCTGCAGACTGCCCAGGGGCCATCCGAGGGTGCGTCTGGAGACGAAGGGCAAAAGTCCCAGACAAGTCAAAATGAAGAGGCAGGCAGTGTCCTCCTAAAAAGACACCAAGGCAGTTACATAAACATCTAAAAGATTATGGAATTCACCCCTGGGAGGAGGAGAGGGGAAGAAAAAGATCTCAGGGGAAATTTTAACTTTTAAGTGACTGAATTATAAACCTGAACTTGCTGAGAAAATTCTGAGTTGGATTGAGTTTACTTGGAAATGACTAAATTCAAAACTTTCTGCTGAGTCAGAAATTACCTTTATTGTAAGAAGATCAAGAAGACAGTTTTACACATCTGAGTAAGTCATTGGAAACTACAGAGCGGTCTCTTGGGTTTTGTTTATCCTCTCCTCCTCACAGAGGCACGGTCCCTCCTTTCACTGAGGTCAGGACAAAGGCAGTGGCCACTCCCTGAGGTCTCCTTCCAAAGCCACTGAAGTGGGAGGTGGCCAAGCCAAGGGCACCAGCAGAGGCAGGTGTATCTATTCATTTGTTCACTCACATATTCCACAACTATTTGCTTTGTGCTCCACACCCTGGAATTCTGGATCATGGAGCCAAGGGGAAGTGTGTGAAGCCAAGAAAAACTACACCAGATTTTTCTTCTGGGAGACTGCCCCCATTACAAACTTTCTTAACAAAGAGGTGTGTGTGTGTGTGTGTGTGTGTGTGTGTGTGTGTGTGTGTTAAATTATAAAACCCAGTACAGATGGCCTTACACTGGTTCGACTTAAATTTTTTTTGACTTTACAATGGTGCCAAAATGGTATGAATTTACTACAAACTGTACTTCAAATTTTGAAATTTGATCTTTTGTGTGTATAAGCAATACAGTGCTCCCCTGGAATGCTGGGCAGTGACGGTGAGATGGCTGGGCCAACTGTAGGCTAAAGTGTAAGTGTCTGACCATTTTTAAAGTGGTCCAGGCTAGGCTAGATGTTCAGTAGGCAAGGTGCATTAAATGCATTTTTGACTTAATGGTAATTTCGATTTACAGTGGGTTTTCCAGGAAGTCATCCCACTGGGAGCCAGGGAGCACCAGTACTGCCATTGTGCCAGGGAAAGGAACACACACCTACCCGGCACTGAGAGCAAAATGTGAAGTTAAGCTGCTTTTCTGAAGGCAGTTAGATGCTATGTACCAAAAGCCTTTAAAATGTGAATCTTCTTAACCAGAAATTCCAGTTTGGGAATTTACTTACGGCAGTCATTTTTATTTATTTATTTACTTACTTACTTATTTTGAATTTATTGGGGTTACATTGGTTAATAAAATTACATAGGTTTAAGGTATATACAGTTCTACAATAGATCACCTGTACACTGCATTGTAAGACAGCAATTTAATGAATGCAGTGTCGTGTTTAAGAGCCTCCCCTTTGTGTCAACAGAACCTGAGTCCAGGTCCTAATACCACTTACCAGCTGAATGAAACTTTGGACAAATTACTGAATGTGAACTTCAGCCTCCCAGGACGTTAAATGAGGGTTGTAGTAAGAACTATCACAGAAGGTTGCTGTGAGGATAAAATGAGCTCAGGCGTGTAAACGCTCAGCACCGGCACACCTGGCAAGACGTGCGAGGTCAATAAACGTTGCTGCTGTCCTTGATCCACACTGTGTTCTCTGCATAAAGATGACGGCGCACGGGTGGTCGCCACACCATTGTCTGAAAAAGGGGAAAGCTAAAATGCAATAAAAATATCTAATAGTAAATGGTTCATAAATTTTGACACATCCATGAAATGACTATTATGCTGTCCCTTAAAAATGTTATGGAAATGTATCTATTGCTATAGAAAAATGTTCACAATGTGTTTGTAAGACAAAGAAGCAGGTTTACAAATGAGCACACACAGCATGAGCCACTCGTTCTTTATGTCTGCATAGATCTGCAGAGAAAAATATATTGAAACATATACAGACTCTACGATATTAAGATGGTTGTCTCTAAGAGAATTATAGATTTTTAAAACTTGTATTATCTTTGGCTTTTACACTGAATCTGTATTGTGCTTACAATAAGCAAAAAGAAAAAAAAATTCGTGATAAGGTCAGTTTTAAAGTGCAAAATCTCCTTGGAAAGTCATGGGTAAATTTTATCAGGTGATTATGAAAAATCAAGATGATCCCTCACATAAGAATTCCAACTTATAATGTATAGGGGTGAGGGGAATAGAAAATATTGCTATGAAGACCCACCAATGATGCTAAAACTTATGGGTCAAAGTCCAAGGAGGAGAATATTTGTATAGTCTCAAAAAACCTCCGCCAAGCTAATTATTACTCACCAAGGGGAAAATAGCACCTTTACAATGAAGATGTCTGGACCAAGGTTATTACCATTACCAGCAAAGAAACACATCAACATCATGGACCCCCTGACATGATACCCTGTGTGAGGAGAATACCTTTGTGGTACTCTTGCCCCCAAAAAGCAGAATTTTCATCTCACCATGAAAATGCATCCTACAAATTCAAGTTGAATGACAGTCTATAAAATACTGTCAAGTTATCCTCAAGAGTTTCAAGGGCATGAAAGACAAGAAAAGTCCAAGAAACTGTCACAGATTAGAAGAGACAAAGAAGACATGACACTAAGTGTCATGTGATGTCCTGGATTGGGTCCTACAGCAACTAAAGGACACTGCTGGAGGAACTGGGGAAAGGCAAATAAAGTCAGCAGACTAGCTTATAGAATTGTCCCACTATTAACTTCTTAGCTTTGATCATTGTAAGTGGTTGTGATAGACACAGCATTAGAGGAAGCCAACTAGAAAGTATATGAGAACTCTCTATTATTTTTGTAATTTTTCTATGTCTAAAATTATTTCAAAATAAAAAGTGTAAACACAAAGCCAGACTGAACAAGCCTAGATACTTGGAGTTAGGCATTATTGGTGAAGTCCTCAAGATGGCCCAGCCAGGAATGGTGTCCATCTTATATCTCTTTCTCATACTAGAATGGAAAATACTACTTTTACAACTTGTTAGGTTAAAACAAATTTGGGAGAACATAGCATATTACTTTCTAGCATATACCCACAGAGAACATCCACAGATATTATCAAAATTCAACATTTCTCTTTTGAATTGTCACTCTTCAAAAGCCATAGTTTCCCCACTCCAATTCATTAGTATGATTTTTTTTAAATCTCAATAACTTTTTTCATATCATATCTGTGAATCAACAAAAATTAAAGGTCAAAGTCCTTTGAATTTTAAATATCCAAAATGTATCTTTATAATTGCCTGTTTCTTTTGTTTTCCCTTTTACAATTAGATATGAAATGTTTGTTTCCTCAGTGCTTACTAAATTGGTCTCTGGTACACAGTGAAAATCACCAGTGTAGACAGGCTAACAGACTTCATGCCTCCTAAGGGAACAGGTGTGTACTCTTATTTCAAGTCTCTTGGCAACTAAAACAAGTAGCAACTACAAATGCAACTAAATTTTTTGGAGTTTGCTATGTTTACATGTATTGTCTCACTAATCTTCACAAAATCCATCTAAATGGATATTATACCAGCTCCATTTTACAGTTAGCAAAACTGAGGCTTAAAAAAGTAAATTAATTTTTTCAGTGTCACAGAATAAGTGGCAGAATTGGGACCCAGCTGTCAGATACTCTGTGATTTATCGTTTGTTTGTTTTCAATACTCTTGTGAATATTCTATGATGAATACCACAGGTATTAGAGGTCTACCTAGAAACTTCTATAAATCCCAAACTGCTGATTTAGGAAAGGATGTCTATTGCACATAGCAGCCTGCTAGCATAGTTCATTCTTTCCACCTTGCACAGGCTAACTAAAAATATGTAGATCTGATTAGAACGGGGCAAACCAAAACTATACCATAGAAATCAATTTAAGGACCAAATGAGAGCTTGCTTCTCTAGAATTTCTCCTTAGCTATACAGAGATTGATTTTATATTTTAATATGCAGATTTCCAGTTGATTTAAGATGAACACTAGATTACCTAATCACTGTAATTCCACATGTTGAGACTTTTAGTATAGTGAATATGTGACCTCTTTATGGCTACTCTTTCGCCTCCTCTACCATCCTGAATACACCTGCCAGATTAATCTTCTTGAAGTTTTTTGCAAGAATAGTACAAAAAAACTATCTTACACTCTTTATTTATGTCTGCCAATTGTTAATTTTGCCTCATTTTCTTTAACATTGATAGTGTCAATCCCTCCTCTGTTTACACACACACACTTTTATTTCTAAGCCATTTAAAAATAAGTTATTTAAATAAGGTATTGTTACCCTTGAACATTTCAGTCTGCATTTCCAAAAGATAAAAATATTGTAGTACATAGCCACAGAAGAGTTATCAATTTCTGGAAATTCAACATTGTTAGACTATTTTTTCTTTTTGTTTATTGTTCTATTACAGTTGTCCCAATCCTTCCCCACCCTTCCATTGCTCTCCCCCTGCCTCACTGCCCCCCAGTCAGTTCCCACCCTATTGTCCATTACCATGGGTCCTTTATACATGTTCCTTGACTAGAATCTTCCCTTTCTTTTCCCATTATCCCTCTCCTCTGGTCACTGTCAGTTTGTTCTTTATTTCCATGTCTCTGGTTCTATTCTGCTCATTTGTTTTGTTCATCAGGTTCCACTTATAAGTGAGATCATACAGTATTTGTCTTTCACTGCCGGGCTTATTTCACTTAGCATAATACTCTCCAGTTCCATGTGTGCTGTTGCTAAGGGTAGGAGTTCCTTCTTTCTTTCTGCTGTGTAGTATTCCATTGTGTAAATGTACCACAGTTTTTTGATCCACTCATTTACCAATGGGCACTTAGGCTGTTTCCAGCACTTGGCTATTGTAAAAAACACTGCTCTGAACATTGGGGAGCATGGGTTTTTTGAATTGTTGTTTCACCAGATCAAAAGGCAGTTCTATCTTTAGTTTTTTGAGGAAATTCCATACTGTTTTCCACAGTGGCTGCACCAGTCAGCATTCCCACCAACAGTGCACTAGGGTCCCCTTTCCCCCACATCCTTGCCAGTACTTGTTGTTTATTGATTTGTTAATGATGCCCATTCTGACTGGTGTGAAGCAGTATCTCGTTGTGGTTTTAATGTGCCTCTCTCTGATGGCTAGTGATGTTGAGCATCCTTTCATATATCTATGGGCCCTCTGTATGTCCTCCTTGGAAAACCATCTGTTCAGGTCCTTCCCATTTTTTAATTGGGCGGTTTGTCTTCCTGGTGTTGTTGTATGAGTTCTCTATATATTTTGGAGATCAAATCCTTGTGCAATGTATCATTGATAAATATGCTTTCCCATATAGTTGGTTCACTTTTCATTTTGCTGATTATTTTAGGCATACAGAAGCTTTTTCATTTGATGTAGTCCCATTTGTTTATCCTTTCCTTTATATCCTTTGCCCCAGAAGATATATTGGTGAAGATACTGCTGTGTGGAATCTTCTTAAAGTTTTAATTACTTCATTCCTCAGCTGAAAAACCTTAAATGACTCCATATTGCCTTTGAAATATTGTCTAAATTCCTCACCAGCCTGGCTCCAACCCCTCTTTCCAATAAAATTTTATCATCAGTTAGGATAATTTCTGTAACAACTAGCAGAAATCCCAACTCAAATCAACATAAATGAAAAACATCCTTATTTTCTCATATAACTAAAAGGACTGACATAGGATGGGCTTTGAGGTAACTTAATCTAGTGGTTCTGATTCCATGACCCTAGGATTCTCTCTTTCTCTGTTTCTCTTTCTCTTTCTCTTTCCCCCTTTCTCCCCACCCCCACACTTGTCAAACATTCTGTACTCAAACCAAATGAAAACATGACTTCTTGCTCTCTCACTTTGCCGTGGAGAATCTTCCCCACCATCTCTACCCTTTCTTCAAGGCCCACATCTTCTATGGTCAGTCCCTGGCTTTCCCAGCCCAGAGCTTTGCCCCCTCTCTCTGTAAGTCCATGGTGATTTATATCTGTATCTTTGGCCCTTGCTAAAATATCCACTTACATCCACGTTCCACCTGCTGTAGTAAACAATAGGCTCCTTGGGGGCTGAGTCCAAGTCCAGCCCCTTTCTCTGTCCCCATTTCCTGACTAGTCCTTTGTACGTAGGCTCTCAGTAAATGAGCCAATCCATCAACAAGTCAACCTAATGTCAAAATCTGCAAAGTTACTAATCCCAAGGCAACATTTTCTCCCTCTTATTTGGTGATCTTCAGGGCCTAACACAAATAAGAAAAGCTTTTTTATTTCTTAATTAAACATGCCACTCTCATCAAATAGTAAAGAGAACTGCTTTTTAAAAAAATATCAAATTTAAGAAAATTCCTAAACCTTGAGTTGAAAACAGCCAGAGGACACTCGTGTTTATAGGAGTTGTTTTCTGCAGAAAATAGAACTTGGAACAGAAGCGCTGTTCCAAAGTCTAAAGCCATTCCAGGACCTGGGCTAAGCCTACCTCATGTTAGTGATGCTTCCTCTATGTTCCCTTCTTACCTGCACATTATCCTTATCTAGTGAGACACGAGACAAAAAAAAACAGCCATCTCTGCATCACTCACTCTCTAAACCCATTTAGGGGTGTGAAGCTAACCTTCTCTAAGATTTACCTGCCCAGGAGTCAAGTCCAAAAGAAGCATTCAAGAGAGTGTGGCTTGCCCTGGCTGGTGTAGCTCAGTGGATTGAGTGTGGGCTGCGAACCAGGCATCGCAGTTTCGATTCCCAGTCAGGGCACATGCCTAGGTTGCAGGTCATGTCCCCCAGCAACCGCACACTGATGTCTCTCTCTCTCTCTCTCTCTCTCCCTCCCTTCCCTCTCTAAAAATAAATAAATAAAATCTTAAAAAAAAAAAGAGAGAGTGTGGCTTAGGGGAAATTACATAGTGAACTCGGGCTTGCCGGGCCACCCCCTTACCCAGTATCTTTAACCATGTAATCTACATTGGAGCCTATATTATCTCAAGCAAACTGGGCAGCCGTTTTGTTGTTGTTGTTTATTTGTGTACATATTTATTTACTTATGTTTAGTTAATCACAGCAGCAAAGAAGCCAGCAAAGGGCAACATGATGCCTCTTTGCCTGAAGTGCTATGTGGGAGAGAATGAAAGTTTGCTTTGGTGTAGGAGGAGGTCAGTTGTCTGGCTTTGGGATTCATTCAATCTCTCATCCTAAAATGTTTAATGAGTGTCTGTTAGGTACTATTTTAATTATGAGCTTCAGACTTCCTTGGGGCCAGCTGCAAAAGCCAGCTCTTTCTTCTCCCAAAACCACCTCCCTCATCCGTGGCTTAAGAGCTCAAGGTGAGCAGCTTTCATGAATGTTCTGCCTGAAGCCACAGTGCAGACGTGACCAAGCCTCACTAAAGGCTGATGTTGTGTCAAGCCAGCTGGCCGTGTCCCGTGGATTGCTAAATGAGAGGGCTGCAGGGGTGTTTATCCTCCCATCTCTTTAAAAAAGAAAAAAAAAAGGCTTGCAACTAAAGCTTAGCAACTAAAGCCTCGGTGTAGAACATGGGACAGAGCAGCTCTTCGGCAATGTCGAGCTGGAGTGATCACTCTGGCACCAAATTTGGGGGCTCTGATGGTGATGGACAGTGGCTCAGAAAGGCAATTGCTAATGAAGAGATTGCTCTCTTCCATCATTCATTCATCTTTCATGTACTGATTCATTCATCCAACAAATATTTATTGAGAACCATCCATTTGAAAGGTTCTCTACTCCTAAAGATATAACAGTCAAGGAGATAGACGCACACACACAAATGATTCCCATGTGCTAAAATCAGCACCATGATAGAAATAAGTGCAGGGTGAGGAAGCAGAGAAATGAAATGATAAACTGCCTGGAGAGTCAGAGGTGGCTCAGAGAGGAAGTAACCTGGGATCAACAAAGCATGAAAATATCAGAGATGTCCCGACCCACCAGCTGTTCCCAAGCATCCAAGGTAAATGTAAGTATGAGCAGGAATGTGAGTAGTTTTACTTTAAATGCAGGAAGAGTTGGAAAAGAACAGGTCAGGACTTTTCAGCTAAATATAGGGATAAAATCATTGCATGAAGACAACCCAAGTTACTAATCATTGTTTTATTGACAATACCAACCTCTTTCCCAGGGCCCTTCCCTGCTCTTCAGTTCCCTATTGTTTGTGGGTAAATACCCACCTGCTATTTCACAGTACTTCTGCTTAATTGGCAATCAGCTGTCTCTAGGAAATAAGATATTATGTTCAAGTGTAACTATTTTTTCCACCCCCATCTTATCACTGAGAAAAAGACTGAGTAGAGAAAATAGAGTCTTAAAATAGATAGCTTCTTTAAAAAATAAAAACAGCAATATGATATAAAGTTAGTGCTGAGAATTCTGTTTTCTAAGGTGTCAGCTCAAGTTGGGCAAAGACTATATGATGTTGATTCTCTTTCCCAAAGCAACTAGAGCAGACCTATTCAAATGTTAGTGATCACTTCACAATCAAATTAAAGGATTATATGCTGCCTCAATAGCCCCTCTTGAGAGTCCTTTTTATTTGAAAACTTTATGGCCCTTGGAACTTTTGAGACCCTTCAATATAAAATTTCCATAGTCTCAGAGCTGGGTTTCTGGGTCAGCTGGATGCTGCCTCACTGCTCAGTAGAGTCAGCTGGACATGCCAGGGAGCAGGAGCACTTCGAAAAAAGAGTGCCACGCACGTGTGATTGGATACACCTGGGAACAGGACCACCCTGGCTGGTAAAGGAAGAAAAACAAAAACATCAAGATATACCTGGTCAAAGGGCAGCCCAAAGAGATAGAGAAACGCCTCGTCCAAAGAATAAATAGTGCAATTCCAGGTGTCTCGGTTCATGGAGTGGACAAGATTTGCCCGGGAGAAGTGATACTGTTGTGTCTAGCCTGCTAAGTGAATCCTACTTCTACAGTCCCTAGCTCTATTTCTTTGTTAGCATTCATGTTAGCAAATAAAACAAATCATTAATTTTTTTCATCTGGAGAACGTTAAGATTGTGAATAAATACAGGAATAAAAACACAGTGTCTTACAGATGTAGCAGATGAAGGCCCGAAGTTCAATAGCCTCCTTATAGTCTCAAAGAACTCAACACTGTAAGAGACTGCATGGAAACGTTTCCAGACTGGTGGTGGAAATTCCCCTACAGGTGGTGCCCATCCAGGGCATTTCTCTGAACTTGAAAAGGGGTGACAAGAAATGCTTTGTAGGAGCGTGTATGTGTTCTCTCCAGGACATCATAAAAATTATAATAAATCATAACATCTTGGAATTCAAAAAAATCTAATGCAGTTCAACTCCTTCTCTTTGCAGACGAGGAAGATGAGGCCTCAGGGAAAACAGTGACTCCACTGAAGTAAGGCAACTACCAAAGCAAATGAAAAAGCCAAAACCTACACTCCAGTCATCTCATGCCAACTTCAAACTCCTCTTCAACTAAAAAGAAAAAAAAAGATAATAAGCAACAATAAGAAAAACAAAATCTCTACTTTTTCAAAGCTAAACTAATCTACATTCCCAGACTACCATGCTCCTTAGTGAGCGCCATTTGTCTGCTACCTACTGCGGGAAGTTAGGCTTCTTTTCATGACTCTAGTGGGAGCCTGTAGCTCTAGCTTTTCAGAAACAGTTTCCTATTCAATGCATTCTTATTCTTCTTGGTTTTAGCAGTTCACTAGATAAACTGAAAATACCTTTCTTCTCCTAAGAAAAATCTCTCTGAGGTTGCAGCATGGTGCTTTGGAAGCACGATGAAGAAAAAGCAGGAATACAAGTCAATCAGAAGACAACCGGACCTCTAACAGAATTCTCTGAGCCCATGTGTATGTGCACACACGGTCCCCTGCACTACTGCAGCCCCATATTTGCTCTGGGTTTCGACCTGCTTTCATATCCTGGCACCTGCTTCTGGGCCTCTGCATTCATGGGAGCTTGTCCTGGTTGAACACAGTGGAGGCTGTCATCCAACTGCATCCATTACCTTCCCTAGCATGTGCCTAGTTTCCTCTCAGCCACCTTCCTCACCTCTTACTTACTGCCACAGACTTCCGGTTACCACCCCTAGTCACTATTTCTAACCTGTCCAAGGATTCGAAGGAAAACCAAGGTTCTACAGCAGAGGTTCACGTATGTGTAGGTTTTCCTAGAGCAGTTAATTTTTTTTATTGACTCACCACATTTTTATTTTGTTCAATAAGTATATGTTTAAAAGCTACTAATCTACTAGCATCATTACGTTTAATAAATTATCATTTTTTGCAGGTTCTGGGTTTTTTAATAATTTGTATTTCAGCTCAAAAAGACTAAGAAAGGCATGTTGTTATTTCAAAATAGCTTGTCAACAGACTTAATATACTGTTCTTCATTTTCTTATGTCTCATCAATTGTGTGAAATTTTTATCACAGTCCTGAATCTGAGAAAAATAGCCCTATAGTTCAGAGGTCAAATATCTTCAAGAGCCAGGCCAGTAACAAATCACAGGATCAGTATAGAGGGCCAGGATGTAGGGTGAGGAGAGTGAGGTGTTGGCCTTGGATATAAAACTTAGGGGGATGCCAAAAAAACTCGGTCATCAAGGTAAATATTTTAATAAAGAAAAATCAATGTACCAATCTATCTATTTTGAGCAAAATCTTCTATAAAGACGGGATCAGTGTTATATTGACTTTTCCTCATGCCAGAACTCTAACATGGTTCTGCTCTTACCAACAGCATGAATGCAACCCATGGTGGGAACAGTGGAACTCAGAGAGCACGTGACTGGAAATTAGTCCCATTCATTATATTGTGCAATGTTGTGTTCACTGAACACAGGGGCCTCACATGCCATCTCTGGCCCTAGTGCAGTCTACCAATTCATAAATATCAAGTATCTCAAAAGAAGTTACCCTTAGTGCCCCTCTCAGGAATATTGGTAGATCAAGGCAGACTAACCAGAGATTTCTTTACAAAAGGAATTGGTAAACTTCATGCAGAGTGAAGAGATACATTGGAGTTGAAAAACTCTAGTCTGAAAATTCTCCAAACACAGAGGGCTGTCCCTTAAACGCTGCTGCGGGTACCAAATGGAGAAGGCGTCCATCTGAGGAGATAAAGGGTCAAAGCCCATGAGCTCAGTCCAGGGTCAAAGCCCAAAGAGGAGTCAGTATCTTATAGTGGCATCTTGATTCTCATCTTATGCCTGAGGGGGAAAAAGAGAGGCAAATAAAAAGGGTGAAATATATCTCCTTGAAAGGGTCTGAGCTGAGACTATAAAGCCATTCTGTGGTCTAATCTTAATGGGTCATATTTATTGAGCATTCCCAATGCTCAGCACTTTATATACATTATCTCATATTGTACTGATAACATCTCTATGAGGAATGCATTATCCTTTTCCATGATGAAGAAACTGAGGGTCATAGTAGTAAAGCTGGGATTTGAATCCAGAGAGTCTGAATGATTCCAGAGTCTGCATGCTTAACCACTCACTAGACTCTTAGGAGTTAAGAGAGGTAGGAAGCACTTGCCCAAAATAATACTGATGGAAGGGTGTCTGGGGAGTATGCAAATCTGTCAATGTCCCCAGACATTTCAAATTTCAGCCTTGGATCAAGCAAGAACACCAGTGAGCTGTACAGCCATCAGCTTGACATTGAAGGACATTATAATCTAACACTGAAGGACAAAACAAATCTAACACAAAGGTGCTGTTGAAGGCATCATCCACTACCTTGACACAGTATCCTTTTTATCAATACCCATGGAGAAACATTTCCTGTTACTCTCAGTATCAGGAAAAGCTGTATTCCCCTAGTCGCTTTGTTTACAAACACGAACACAGTAAATTCTATTCCTCTTTGGTTTCCATCTTTGTTATGGCTTCTAGGAATTGTTAAACCAAATTTATATCCCCCATCCAGAAACTCTCCAGGACCATATACCTATAATATGCCTTTTGGTATACATCGCTCATTCTTTGCTGTATTAGTTTCCTACCTATATCTCCTTTGGTCCTGATTTTCACAGTTCTTTATTTTATATCCTTTCCTTCACTTAGTACAGTGTCTCTAATCTCTTCAGGAATAAAATGCTGAATGAATAATAGTCAATAAATCAGTTCTTTTTTTAAATTGATTTAAGAGAGAAACTTCAATTTTGTTTTTCCACTTATTTATGCATTAATTGGTTCCTTCTTGTATGTGCCCTGACACGAGACCAAACCCACACTTTGGCATATCTCGGGACAATGCTCTAACCAACTGAGCAACCCAGCCAGAACTCAGGTGTCTTTTTTTTAATGAATTGAAAGAGATGCGTGACACCTACTCAAGTTCCTGAATCCCAAATCAGAGGACTTGAAAGACTTGATAAACAAGGTAGTGCCTGTGGGGACCCTATGATCAATAGAAGTGGTACCAACACAGCAACTAGCAAAGTGATGATTTGGGTGGAAAGGGTGAGTGATGACCTCATGTTAGCAAAAAGAGGAACAATAATTCTCCCCCAAAGACATTTAAACCACTCTGGGAACCCTGTCAATGAGAACTTTGGAGGACTGGATTTCTACTTGTGAGACTGATAAAGGCTTCAACCTGAAACTCCTATTAGCATAACCCAAACACTTCTGAATCCACAATTCTGGGCTGCAAGGTCCTGCAAGACATAATTATATACATGCAAGATGGAGCCGTGTTTTTCCATTAGTTTTCTTCATTGGTAGCTCCAAACCATAATTAGACTTTTGGGTACCAGGTTTTATCCCAGGTCTACAGATCAGTGTTATTTCACTTTCAAGGACCCCCAAATGTTCCTACAGCTTCCCCTATTCATCATTCAAACCTTTAGTTGTTGACCCAATGATAAAACCCTAGCAAAACCAGATTAATTACTCTGTTCCAAATGGTCAGTGATGAGAGGAATGCCCAAGAGAAAGGTAATTTAGATGAAGAATAATCATATGAGAGGAGGTCTGGTTAGGACCTTAATCAGGCTGTAGAAGCAAAAACACTCTAAATTCTGTTTCAGGTTCTCCCAGTTGGATCCTGATTGACAGACTAATTAAGCACATTGCCCCTCACCTGGTCAATGATCTGAAGCTTAATAATGCATGATCATTCCAACGCTTTTCCTAAATGACTACGTGTCAGAAGAAAATATCTTATGCTTGGAGCACCCTTCTACTTCCTAGATAGAATGTTACTCAATTCATGAATTGCTTAATGAAAACAATTAAGGCTTCCAGTCAAGATAGTGGCACAGGTAAATGCAGTACTCAAATCCTTCATACAACCACATCAAAATTACAACTAAACTACAGAACAGCCATCATTCATACTCACCTGAAATCTACCTGAACTGAAGCCCTACAACTAGAGATTTAAAGAAGCCATATTGAGACTGGTAGGAAGGGCAGAGAATGGAATAGGCTGGTCCCACACCCACATGTGGCAGATAAAAACCTGGAGAGATATCTTAGCTGTGTAGATCCCCCTCAAGGAGCAAGGGGTCCCAAACCCACACCAGACCCTCCAGCCCAGGATTACAGTACCAGGAAGAGAAGTCCCCATAACTTCTGACTGCAAAAACCAGCAGGGACTGTTGCTGAGTGAGACAGAGGACTTTCTGAAGTCCCCAGCAGATTGTTAATGGTTCATATACACCCTTACTTGGATTCATTCCCTCTGAGCTCCAGAACTGGGGCAGCAGCTTAAAATGAACCAGGGACACACAAGGAAGAACTAAATTGTCTGGCATCAGGGTGAGAGCTGGGATACAGCTTTCTGCCAGACAAAAGTGCCAACAGAAGCTGTTGTTCCTCTTCTGAGGCACCCTCCCCAACAGAGCTGGCAGGTGGGAGCCATATCTGAGTCTTCATCAACCTGGCTCATACTGTTTGCCCCACCTTGGTGATTCCCTGAGACCATGCCCCTATCTCATCCAGCCTTCAAACCCACTCAAGCTGTTTCCAGAAGCCTTTCCATACAAATGGCCAGTCTTGGCTCAAGCTTCAGACTTTCCTAAAATCTCTCAAACAAGCAGCATCTGGCCTCAGCGTGCCTCATACCTCTCACTAAGTGGCCCCAAGCCTAGCACTAGCAGCAGCCAGCCTTGATTTGTAACTTGGCCTCTTCTGGATATCTCCAAGCCCAGCACAAGTAGCAAGCATCTGCAGATCACCTTGTAGCTCATGCCAGGTGGCCACAGTAGGACATAGGTGGCAGACTTTGACTTACAACTCAGGAGGCCCCAGAGCCAGTACACCCAGTAGATAGCTTCAGATCGCATTGAAGCACCACCTAACCACCTCCATAACTAACACATCCAAGTGGCAGACTCGCAAGCAACAGAACCCTACCAAAGTAAGTCCTGCTCTGGGGGTCGACCCCTGCACAGGTGATCCAATCTGCCTGTCTCTCTTTCATCAAAGTGCCAACAACAATCAAGGCTCTACTACAACAGAAGGGTGTGCACAGCCCACATGAGGGTGGGGTGACACACCTGGAACACCCAGCTTGGGTGACTAAGGAGTCTGTGCCACCGATCCCTATGGGAAACTTACTACATAAGGCCACTCTACCAATCCCAGGAGACATAACCTCTCCACTGAATACATAGAAACCAACACAGGGAGGCTGCCAAAATGAGGACACAAAGAGATGTGTACCAAATGAATGAACAGAATGAACTCCAGAGAAGGCACTAAGCAAGATGGAGATGTGCATTCTACCAGATTCAGAGTTCAAAACACTGGATATAAGGATCCTCAATTATCTCAATGAGAACATCAACAAAGAGATAGTAAACATAAAAATGGAACTAGACAACATAAAGAACCAGTCAGAAATGAAGAATACACTAACTGAAATGAAAAATACATTATGGAGAATCAACAGTAGAGTGGATGAAGCAGTGGATCAAGTTAGTGATTTGTAATATAAGGAAACAAAAAACACATAACCAAAACAGCAAAAAGCAAAAAAGAATCCAAGAAAAATGAGAATAGCATAAAGAGTCTTCACACCATGGGAATACTGGAAGGAGAAGACAGAAAGCAAGCAAGCAATTAAAAACCTATTTGAAAAAACAATAATGACAGAAAACTTTTTACCTGAGGAAGGAAATAGGCATACAAGTCCAGTAAGCTCAAAGAATCCCAAACAGCATGAGCCTAGAGAGGTCCACACCAAGATGCACCATAATTAAAATGCCAAAGGTTAAAGATAAAGAGATAATCTTAAAAGCAGCAAAAGAAAATCAGTTAATTATATACAGGGCAGCTCCCATAAGCCTGTCAGCTGATTTCTCAACAGAAACTTTATAGGCTACAAAGGAGGGGCAAAAAATACTCAAAGAGATGACAAGCAAGGACCTACAACCAAGATTACCCAGCAAAGCTATCATTTAGAATAGAAGGACAGATAGAGCTTTCCAGACAAGAAAAAGCTAAAGGAGGTCATCACCACCAAACCAGTATTATACGAAATGTTAAAGGGTCTTCTCTAAGAAGAAAAAGAAGATCAAAAATATGATCAATAAAATGGCAATAAAAACACATCTATCAACAACTGAATTTAAAAACAAAATAAATGAACAAGCAGAACAGAAACAGACTTGTGCATACAGAATAAGTTTTGTAGGTTGCCAAATGGGAGGAGGATTGGGGGATGGGTAAAAAGGGTGAAAGGATTAAGAAGTACAAATTGATTGTTACAGAATAGTCATGGGGATGTAAAGTACAGCACAGGGAATACAGTCACTAATATTCCAATAATTGTGTATAGTGTCAGATGGATACAAGATTTATTGGGATGATCACTTAGTAAGTTATATAATGTCTAATCACTGGGGTATACAGCTGAAACTAATATAATATTGTATGTCAACTATAACTGAAAAATAAAATTATATAAATAAATAAAAATATAGGAACCTCAAAAAATGAAGACAATTAGATTTTCAAATTAAACGAAGAAAAAATTAAAGTGTCCTATGCTACATTGTAAGTATCTGGAGAAGACCTTCATGTTTCTGAATCAATCAATGAACTAACACCTAGTTATTAATCATCACCCATGAGTTCATCTCTGTGACAATTGGTGAATCCATGAAAGAAATCATAACCTGAATGCTGTCCTCAAAGAACTTACTATTTAGCTGGAAAGACAACCCACTTATTAAAAATCAAAGAGTGCTTATAATCAAAGCATTTGCATTAGTGATAAAAGTTCAAAGGAAAGAAGAGAACACTGAGAGTAGGTTTTGCTAAAGCAGAGGTATGATTTGAGCAGACAGTGAAGAGGAGGCAAATTTAATGAAGAGCAAAAAATGAGAGCTCATTTCAAGTCAGCGAAAAGAAAAATTGTGCACAAAACTAGCCATAGTAATGTTTAGCTGGAATTGGAGTTCTCCTGTCACTCTGGTTGGCTTTCAAGACACTTTCAGATACTCCAGGCAAGGAAGAGCAATTCTTCCAACACCACACAAATTAAAATTTTGCAGAAGCAGCTCCAGGTTTTCTTTCCCTTGTCTACCAGCTGCACTTTATTTGATTCTTTCCTCTTCCACGTAAATCTTATTTTCCCATTTATATTTTGAGCTACAACTTTGAAAGCACGTTTATTGGAGCTTCTAAAGAAGACTCAAAATACAGTCACTACGTATTTTTCAACAGAAAATATTGCCCTTCCAGATAACTGTGCTGCAAGAAGTATTGTTTATCACTCTCTGCTTTGGGATGAGGCTACACCTTCCAATTATAAAACTAATGGAATGCAGCTCCATTTTCCCCTGTCTGCTTCTAGCCACCTGGGAGATCTTCATTTTTCGTGCAGATGATGGAATTATCTAAGGAACGGGGGAATGTGTTTATCCTTGGGGATGAGGGCATCGAGATAATTGATTCATAGCCAGTAGACGTGTAGTCTCAAAGCAGCTGGTGATGTTCCTGAAGTGACTAGAGCTAACTGGAGCTTACATTCCCCTGTCAAGCTGAGTGAGGGCTTTAGAAACACCAGGGAGAGGGAAACAGCACATTTTGTTTCTTCAAAATAAATCTCCCATCTTATTGTCTGAGACATTTTGCTCTCCTGAGGACACAGGGCCTGCTTATCAGACTTTCCAATTGGCTCTTCTGTGACTCCCGCCCATTTCTATCAAAATGGTTTACTGGGATCCAGAAGAGGAAACCTGCCACATCAAGCTTTTTATTTTCTTTCCTCCCCCTCACCTCCTCCCACCTCATTTGGACCCTTTTTGTTTTCTCCCCGCTTTGCTACCACCACTCCCTGGTCTTCCTCAGTCATCCATTATTGCCCAGGGCATCTCTTTCTGAAGGTGATCAGAGGAAAACAATTCCTGGACTGGCTTGGGAAACAAAGCATTACGTGACTCTAACTCAATCTCAATTACTATTTGGCACTATATTTTATGAGTGAAATATGCGATAAAATAGCAATTTCTAAATGTAACTAGCATTATATAATGTAATTATTCATTACAGAAAGTTGTTGTTTATGTATCACCTAAGCAATTGATTAGTATGGAAAAGGCAGTGTAGAGGAAGCCATATTAATCAATCATTATTTAAAGTGGTTAATCAAATATCTCATTTGTTTCCAGGAATTTTCCTCCAGGAATCATGCTCGTACAAGGTACCAATGGACTATAACCCAGAGCTGCATACCAACACTAGAACAGAATCTAACAAGAGAAGCAGAGAGATGACTTTCTCATTCTATTGTTTGAAATGCTGGAAAAGGCAATTCAAGCAGAGTAAACCTTATTTTTCTCCCACACACCCATCCTCACTTTGCTTCCTTCCCTAATCATCATAAGCTGAAGCCACTTAAGGATTACAATTATCCATCATCATTATCGCCCATATTATGACGAGGCTGCTACCCTTGCAAACTATGCTTCTGAGAGATTTTTGTTTGTTTGGTTTTTGCTTTATAGGCTCCTTTGGGCAGAATGGGGGCAGGGGGAAAGAAGAGATGGAAATTCAGTCAGGAAAACAATTAACTAGCACAGCCTCACTGCACAGTAACATCAAATCATACAGCAATTAGAGCTCTCTGCAAAGCCCGGGTTTGGCTTCATGCACATTTAAGGATGAAAACTGATATGTAGACTGAGCTGATTCTGCACTGAAAATGAAAAAATCGAAGAGGTAAACATCGTAAAATTTCATTCTCTGCCTAATCACAGTTCAAGAACGGTGATTTGGGCGAAGAGTGCTTTTAGTCTGTGCACAGGAAAATTCACCTTTTCTCCCCTCAAGCCACGGTAGATTGCCAGAGAACTGTCTACCATTCTTCCCCCCACCTTCACAATACATATAAAAAAAATGTTACTGTTTGCCAAAAAATATATGGCACTTGTTGACTAATAAAGGGGTTATTTAACCTATCGTCCTTGCAGATTACTAAAGCCTGTATTGTTAGATCAAGGAAAGTAATAACTAAAGCCTTTCAAAAGCCAGGTGACAGAGCTTTGAAAGGCAGGACAGACTTACCAGTCATTGTCTTGTGTCTTGCCACTTGGAGAAAGTTACCTTTATCTTATAAAAAGTGCCAGTATAGATTGCATAACCTAGAAAATGTGCATATTTTCTTCTCACTCTTTTTTCCTAATTGAATGCTTTCCCTTGGAAAGTTTTTGGTACAATAGGAGTTAACTTGTAATACAGCAGGAATTTCTCAGTACAAAACAATTCACACAGGCTCATCTGTCCCTATGTGCCTCTGTAAGTGTTTCTGTCATTTGGCTATGGGTTTATGCAAGAAATAAAGTGATTGCAAGATCTACTTCCCTTGTTATTTTTAAATAAATTCTTTTGGGATCATTTTTGACTTACAGAAAGGTAGCCAAGGTAATACAGTTCTCATTATGCCCCTTACCCAGCTTCCCCATATTTTACATCTTACATTACTATGGTACGTTTGTCAAAACTAAGAAACTGACTTTGACAGATAGCAATTGACTAACTTCCAGACTCTACCAGAATTCCACCAGTTTTTGTATGACTGTCCTCTGTCCTGTTCCAGGCTCCAACCTATGATGCCACATTGCATTGTATGTCTCCCCAGTCTCTCCTGAGCTGTGGTGTTTCTCAGTCTTTCCTTGTTTTTCACAACCTTGACTATCTTAAGTACTAGTCAATACCCTGTAGTATGTCCTCCAGTTAGAGTTTCTCTTTAGTTTTTCAGGAGATTAGACTCAGGTTGTATGTTTTTGGAACATATAATACAGAGGTAAAGTGCTGGAAGTGCCCTTCTTGTCGTTTCATATCAGGGGTATCTGATATCCGTATGACACCGGCAATGACATTAGCCTTCATCCTTAGTTAAGGCAGTGCTTGCCAAGTTTCTCCTCTCTAGATTTACAATTCTCCCCGGCCCTTATTTATTCTTCAGAAGAGGGTCACTAAGTCCAACCCACACTCAAGTAAGGTGGCGGGTGTGCATGTCCTGGGGACGGAAGTGTCTGCGTATATTATGTGGGGGGGGGGGGAGTATCCAGGAATTAGACTATAAGAGAGATTTGTCTCTTTTTCCCAATTTATTTATTTATTCAATCAGTTGCTTTCCTTGATTTTAAAATGAGACAGATCATTGAAATGATGAACATGTTAACACTAAGAAAATACTTTAGAGGTTTTAATTTTCAAAGACACATGAATGTTTCTGAGGCCTTTTCAATAAGCCAAGTTTAATATTCACTTAATATGCCCGGGGAAAATGTACACACGACGTTATGCACCCACTCTTGCACCACCACGAGAGCTTTGTGTATATCATAGGAATTAGGTTTATTTGTCCCAATCTGTTTCTGAAGACAAGCAGCCACTTGAAACTTCAGCTGAAGCATTTTAGTTTAGCAAATATTCCAGTTACCTCTCAACCTTACTCAGTCACATGATTATCTCTGCAGAAAACAAAGAAGCAGGTGTTTAAACCCTTATCTGAAGGTCCCATTTGGCACCCTATAGCACTCCATAGACAGCATGTGGGACATTTTCTGTGGCAGTGACATCCATCACAGCTACTCTCTCTCACCATTCATTACTCATACCTTCATCAGACATTTATTAAACACTTACTACATGTCCAATGCTCTGCTAGATCTTGGGGCACCAAAGAAAAGAAAGATTACAATAACAAATAAGGATCTTGGACCATACATCTAGCAGGTCCTATGTGAGACACACTATGGGGTGCCAAGGGGGCACAGAGGAGGAAGTAGCCCATGTACTTGAGAAAGAAAAGAAGGAATGGCTGTGTAAAGATGCTACTGAAACTGGGTCTTAAAGGCTATATCTCAGGCACAATGCTGGGATATAGCAGGTAGGGGATGTCAGTGAAGCAGGGGCATCCAACCTGCAGCCCACAGGCCACATGTGGCCCAGAATGGCTATGAATACGGCCCAACACAAAATCATAAATTTACTTAAAATCTTTTTTTTTTGCTCATCAGTTTTCATTCATGTCTGTGTATTTAATGTGTGGCCCAAGACAATTCTTCTTTGAGTGTGGCCCAGAGCCACCAAAAGATTAAACAACCCTCATCAAGCCAAAGGAGAGTCTTGACCAAAGGCATTGAGAGCTTTTATTTATAAGAGTTGACGACATGTTATCACACACCTTCCAAAACCAGATGATCAAGGTTCAACTGTTTCTTACAGGACCCTTGGAAGAGTCATAGTTTCTTGCTCCTTTTAGTGGTTTAAAGAACAGAATAAGACAGAGATCATTTATTCTATAAATATGCCAAAAGATTATAACTCATACCTCACCCAATGTAGAAAGGAAGAAAACAGAATAAAACACACATTTAACCAATGTTTATCAAGCTTCTCCTATCTCCAAGCACTGTGCTAGCTACACTGCCAATATTCTTTCATTTATTGAGACAATTTTTATTATTATTATCACCATTTTATAGACGACGAAACTCAGTCTTAAAGGTTAATATGGCAGTTTACACAGCTGGTAAGAGATGAAAAGTTCTGATTTTAATTGTTTGATTTACCCATTCTGATATTTTGTTGCTGTTATTAGGTCAGTGGCAGATTTAATACGCAAGAGAATTTATACACGAGGCTTGTATTAGGCGGCCACCCAGCACACACGTGGCAATGAGTGGTGACACTTAAGGGTGAAAAATCAATGTTACCACAACAGGGTCTTTGAAGATGAATATCTGGAACTCTGAGACTAAGTTTGAACAAAATCACTACATTTTGGCTCAAAACTGAGTCAAACATCTAAGATCTAAGGAGTACTGTCAAAGGAAAGGACAGTGAGGAACATGACTTTCAAAGAGCGGAGCCAATGGGAATAAGAGACAGTGGCCATGTCAAAACAGGATGGGTGTCAAATGCTTCAAAAATCAAGAGTTAAAACTCTGTCTGATAAGAAGCCAAAGTAAGCAAGCACTGGGCTCAGATCTCAGAATAAAGGGCTGGTAGGAACAAGAGAAAAAACTGCCTGCGCTGCCCCCAGATATGTGAGGGGCTAAGAGGGTCTGCTCCTTTTTGCCCAGGTGACATGCCTTACTAAGGAACTGGGATATCCAATAGAAATGCCATCTACCTTAAAACAAAAAGTTGGGAGTAAATAATATAAGGCAAAGAAGAACTAGAAGAAGCCATATATGAATATTTATATCATTTTTAAAATGAAAAGGGACTTTTTAACTAAAGATGGCTACTATAAAAACAACTCTTCTTTTGCTTCCTTAGTTTGTAACCAATTGAGAGATAGACCCACAAGTCAGAGAGACAATGGATATTTTCAACGATAAAGCAGATATCAGAAACATAGCTTAAGTCAAGAATGACAATGGATCTGCTAATGCTGTGTCCCAGAAATTGACTTTCTCAGTTACAGACACTGATAACCACGTACAGGCCTTCCCTTCGGAGGACCACCCGAGATGACAGAGATCAGAGGAAGTGTGCTGTTTGCAGGAAGGGGACAGATTCAAGGAGAAGGAGAAAGGGGCTTATTCCTTCTCCCAGATTTACCACTCAGGTAGGTGTAAGTCCAAAGAGAGGCCATGTGTGTTGCTCCAGTGGAAGTCCCACCCCATGGAAAATATGAAGAGTAAAGAATATTCTCACAATATGAAGCACAACGCCAGGGCATAATCTATAAAGAACAGATTGAAATATTTGACTTAATAAAATCCATAAATATCTAACTGTAAAGAAGAAAATAATAAAAATGCTCCTGATTCCTGGATACTTACTTTTGTATCCTGCTACTTTACTGAATTAATGTATCAGTTCTAGCAGGTTTATGGTGGAATCTGTAGGGTTCTCTACATACAGTATTATGTTGTCTGAGAATAATGAGAGTTTTACTTTTTCCTTTCCAATGTGAATGCCTTTTATTTCTTCTTCTTGTCTGATTGTTATGGCTAGGACTTCCAGTACTGTGTTGAATAAGAGTGGTGAAAGCAGACATCCCTGTCTTATTTCTGATATTAAGTAAAACACTTTCAGTTTCCCTTAAGTTGAATATGATGTCGAGTACAGTGTTGGCTGTGAGTTTATGGCCTGTGAGTTTATCAAATATGGCCTTTGTTATATCGAGTTATGTTCCTCTATTCCCGCTTTACTGGGAGTTCTTATCATAAATGGGTGCTGAATTTTATCAAATGGGTTTTTTTTTACCTCTATTGATATGATCATGTGACTTTTATCCTTTATTTCGTTTATGTTGTACATCACACTTATTGATTTGCAGATATTGTAGCAATCTTGCATCTCTGGAATAAATCCCACTTGATCATGGTGTATAATCTTTTCAATATATTGCTGGATCTAAGTTACTGATATTTTATTAAGGATTTTAGTATCTATGTTCATCAGGGATATTCACCTATAATTTTCTTTTTTGTAGCATTTTTATATGCTAGTAATGAACTATCAGAAAAGGAAATTAAGAAAACAATCCCATTCATAATTGCATCTAAAAAATAAAATACCTAAGAATAAATATAACTAAGGATATAAAGGACTTCTATTTGGAAAATTATAAGACACTGAAGAAAGAAATTGAAAGAGATACAAATAAGTGGAAGGATATACAGTATTCATGGATAAGAAGAATTAACATCATTAAAATGTCCATACAAAGCAATCTGTAGACTCAATGCCTATCAAAATACCAATGGCATATTTCACAGAACTAGAACAAATATTTCAAAAATGTGTATTGAACCACGAAAGACCCCAAATAGTCATAGCAATCTTGAGAAAGAAGAAGAAAGTTGAAGGAATCCCACTACCCGATATCAAACTATGGTACAAGGCCATAGTGTCAAAACAGCATAATACTGTCTTGAAAACAGACACACAATGGAACAGAATAGAGAACCCAGAAATAAACTCATGCCTTTATGGTCAATTAATATTTAACAAAGGAGGCAAGAACTTACAATGGAGTGAAGACAATATATTCGATAAATGGTATTTGGAAAATTGAACAGATATGGGGCCAGGTAGAAGAGGGTAAAGGGGACTAATTGGTGACTTCATTTTGGGTAGTGAACACTCAGCACAACATACAGATGATGTATTATGGAATTGTATACTTGAAACCAATTTAACTTTTTAACCAATGTCACCCCAATAAATTCAATAAAAATGAAAATAGTAATAATAAAAACAAAAATATATATACACAGAAATATTATACATATATATGTACTCAATTCTTATTATGTGCTGTAGTTATGTTCTGTGATGGCACTGTGACACCCAGGTAGCAAATACTGAAGCATTACTCCTGGGAGACATCAGCCCCATGGTTTCAGCAAGCCCCCGCCCCCAGTGTTTTTGTCAATCAGTCAATACATAACCTTACTTTATGTATTTCTATTTGAAGACTCTGGATTTAATTCTAATGTTGGTTCACCAACATCAAACTTAGAGCCAACAACTACTATACCTCATGCCTGACTGAAGCTTACCTAGCACGTATTTTCTAGGTGAGCACACCAGTCTTCTTGTGCTTGGGAACACTACTAGATAGCACTTCAGCGCTCTCCTTGGGAAGTATTTTAAACAGTGAAATCACCACCAAAAAGCACAACAAATGTGAAAAATAGGACACTAAATAAACTCTAAAAAGGATACTTGTTTATAGAATGGAGAGGATTACCTTTCTCTGTGCATGTCCACAAGTGCCCACAAAACAACACAAGTAAATTTTGGTGAACAGCAAGTGTGCAGATGAAGAACCCACAAATGGTAAGATTGGCTGCATGCACACATATCAAAGGCAAATGACAACGTGAAAATTCTTTCCCCTATGTCAGATAAAAGATGTATTAATTACTACATAAAGAGATTTTATAAATTAAAGAAAGGCAAATACCCCAATAGAAAAAAATCAAAGGACTTATTCAGGCAATTTATGCTTGAAGAAATATACATAATTTCTCCTGTATACACACCCACGCCCTGAGGGTAGGAGTAGAGTTGGACGCACCACTCTGGAAACAGTGAGACTAGGCTTTAGAAAGCTCTTCTCATTTAACCCAGTAATTCCAATTTTAATAAGTAATCTTTTTTATTTTTTTTTGTTTATTTGCTTTTTTAAAAGATTTTATTTATTGAGCCCCGGCTGGCGTA